>CM073768.1:35530853-35989988 GCA_037158775.1 Hetaerina titia | reverse complement strand
CTCCACAAGCATGCAAGTACACATGCTTAATTACAACAAACAACTGTATCTTAGGACGCAGCAAGAAATCTATCCAAGAACGTGACAGGCAGATTCAAGTAAGTAGCAAGGCGGAATACCACCACCACAAGAACGTGCAAAACAAAACGCTCTCCTACCCAAAGTGAGGAATTTGGCCCAACGTTGCAGGTAGAAGGAGGGCTCCCCCACGGAGAGGGACAAGGGATGGAAGGGGAAATTTAGGGTACCAAAAGCAGAGCAAACAATACTGTAAACAGCACTACATTACTTAATATAGTAAATGTTACCCGAGCAAATACAAGTTGTAAATACCTTGTCAACATCTTCATCGATATTTCAATTCTAAGATTGGTTTACTGCAGCTCTCAATTCTTTTATAATTAGAGTTACTTCCCTTACGATTGATTTTCTAAATAACTAGTAATTTAGACGATGTGTTTATGTTACAGAAACGCGAGAATTTAAGAGAATATTTCACTATTTTTCAGTGAAATTCACCACTGCGGCTGGAAGAAATCGTTATTTGTAATATCGCCTCCGTCATTACGTGTGTGGAAGAATACGGTATGGGGTAAGATGTAAGCGGAAGGAGTGAAGAGGGAGTCCAACAAATGACAAAGAAAGGTGAAATGAAAGTTGACCGGTTGTCGAAATTCAATTACCGTCGCCCAGATGAAATCACTTGTTTTCACTTCTTGAAATCCCTCAATGCTTTTACGAAAGCAAGTTAATTTTATTGAAGAGTTAACAGTGATAATATTCAATTCAGCAATTGGAAAAGATTAAGATTAAATCCGCCAGATTGGTCAAAAGATGCTACGAGAAGAGAGTAAACGTGGCGGGTACACTGGAAGGAATTAAGTTTGGAGCCTCTTGCTTTTCGAGGAGACCAGGAAAAACTTAACAATTTTGGAAAATTAAAGGAGTGAATTTCTGAGATTTCATGCTAAAACGAAAGAATTATTATGGCGCCAAATTATATTGGTAGATTCGACCACGGCGGGTTAACATAAGAGAGAGAGAGAGAGAGAGAGAGAGAGAGAGAGAGAGAGAGAGAGAGATGGACACCTTCACATACAAGAGTGAAGTACTCGTTCTTCTCCCACAAGATATGGAATCATAACAAAGGCGAACCAAATCATACGAATATATTAGCTGAAATACTCAAATTTAATGTTTTAGTCAAAAATTCCAACAATTCTAATTCCATTATTGCACGATGTACATGGGTATTTATGTGATGCATATGAAAAAGTATATTAGCTCAATAATCATAAATGAACTAATATTTCCGCATGCACGGTTCATGCCCTAACACCATCCTCCACACACCCTGTAGGGAATTGTATAGATATGATGGAATACGTAGAAGATAAACCTTAAACTCGCATCCACTGCCACTTGGGATGAAGATATAGAAACCGCCGCAGAAAACATGTGAATTTGTCTAGCACCTCATAGTTTGTTTTCCTTTCGCATGTTTTACTTTCGTGCTATTTTCAGTCCAACACCGAGTTTCTTAATCTTTTTTTTTTAAATTCAAAGGCATCGTTTTGGATTGATCATGCACATTCCACTTTTTGACTTCAGTTCACCGGCGGAGATGATTTCATGATCACCCATCCCGGCATTTCGTCACACTTCTCCCATTCGAGCACCAAAGACCTTCGAATGCTTTGTAATGCGTTACGTGAAAAACTCTTGAGGGCCTAATTATGCCTTTGGTTTTCGGACATTTGTCACCCGACCATCCACGCAAACAACCCACGAGAGAATACCTAAACCTTCACACCCAGTCGCAAATTTCGAGTGCTTCCGAGTCCTTGAAAGGAGGCCGATTATTGTGTGTGTGTGTGGTGCGGTTCACCTTGGCAACCAGCTGTCCCTCCCTCCCTCACTCCCCCCCCATTTCCCATTGTCCTGCCACTCTGCCGCCGCCTTGTATTGTTGACCTGGGCCACGGCCGTGCATTGCACTCTCCGAACGTCACAGAGACTCTTTACGTCTACATGATACCCTGCAAGCCACTGCCAGGGAATGCGGTTCAAAAAACTAGGCCTGTAGCAAAGAGTTTACATGTTGCTCTATCGTTTTGGTTAACAGATTGAGACGGTTCCTTTAGGTTAATGGAGATAGACTCCTGCACCAATAGATTCAGGAACTCTCTCTTCCCTTTTTATTTTCGCAATTACAACAAATACAAAGCTAGATAACGAAAACATTACTGCCAATGGACCTAGATACATAGGAGTAACCTCTGACGCGCATTTAATTACTGAAGGCTTTGGACCTAACACCCCACATCACGTGCTTCCACGGGCAACAAGTAAAACACGGCGCAGGAGTAGAAAAAATCAAATTGAAATTGAATAATAAACAACTTGCAACTTGAAAAATAAACATGTTGCAATATGAAGATTTCCACATGAAGATTTCCCAACAGGTCACGCCAGAAACTGTTTTATTTAAAATCAAATTAACTAGAATGACTAGAACTACCTCCATCTCATCCCATGCCTCTTTCACGATTCTCTCCGTGTATACTTTTGAAAAGCACATACACGTGCATCTACATAAATACCCCGCGATCCACCAAAAAGGTGTGAGGCAGGGGGTGCAAGCGCCAGGTGGAAATGGTAAGCACGGGTGATAATGGCCACCCCTGTCTTTCCCTCAAGCCTAAACACTGCTCATCTCGGACATGAATGAGACATGAAAGTGATGTGACCCTTTAAAGACTTTCATCCAATAATCAAAGAAAGACGAAGTTTGAGTCTTCTCATCTAAATGTACACAATACCCTGCAAGCTGCTAAAGGGTCTGTGGTGCATGCAGAAATATCAGTTCAGACATGCATTTGAACATATGCTTACCAGTGTGCAAAAAAAATGGTCGCACACAGAAGCATATATACTTAAATGCATCAAAGAATAACTGACTAATTCGTTGAGTTTTCAAATAAATAAATAAATTCGGACGCTTGAGTTCGATATTTGTTGTTCTCTTATCGTGCGAGGGAAGAACGAGTTCTTGAATTTGTCTTTCTCTCCTATTTTATCTCGATGGTCGAATCTACCAATTACTTTGGTGTCGTAATACCCTCGGGGTCGCAAGGAAACTCAGGTGTCTTGTACCTATAGTATATGGGCTTAACTGCACTCTTCGTTAATCGATGGGCTCACAAACTTAATTGCTCCAACATGCCCGTCACCCGCTTACCCTGTTCTCGTTGCAAATTTTAGCAAATCTGGAGGATTTTCTCTTGAACATTTTCCAATTCCTGAATAAAAACTTTCTCCCTTGGGTCCCCTAATAACAGCTGTGGGCTGACTAAAGCGCAGCAACACGTATGGACCTGTGCAATCTGTCCGCCGGATGGGACATGAACATTGTGTGATACTTTTTGCGTCTTTCGTTCAAAAATACACAAAAATAAGACGCTGTATTCTTCTCTTAGAGCCGCACACACCTCCGACTTACGCAAATGGTGGAAACGGCTCCATTTTCTCGACATTATGAACAAGGTAGCAGTGTCACAACATTATTGGAAAAATTAGGATGAATATAAATTAATATTAATGATAAAAATTAATATTGATGCTTGACCGTAGGTTTAAATAAAGGTAAAATTTACAGCGTACATTTGAAGTAGGTTACTTATATGAGGATATTAAAGACGTATTACAGCCTCAACTTTCTAAGGTAGATCATATCAAGTATGTAAAATTAGGGACAAACAGGGTGCGGCAACATAGCTTCTTTTTTTGAAGGGGTTTTGATTTGTAAAAAAGGAAGTTATGTTGTAGCTAGTAGTATAATGGTAGATAGTAGAACGGATAGATTTAAAATATCGTATTTCCTTCGTTCCATTTGAGATAAAAAAAACTAAGACCTTAGGCGCGAAGAAGACAATAGGTATTGATAGTAAATTTTTTTTCTCGGTATCCTGCAAGTTTTCTTTTATACATGTAGACCCATCTTTTTAACACTCCTACAGCATGATTTGAATATATGCATCCAGTTATTGGGTATTCTTGCAATAATGAGCGCCTTTTCGTGTGATTTACTTTCTTTTAAGCATGATCAAACTCATATTTGTGTAAAGGTGTCATGATTGTGGTTGTACACGCATGGCTGGTTACAAAACACCCCCCGCCACACGCCCCTGCGGTGGCCTGAGAGGTATTATGTAGATTGATGTAGATATACCTTAAAAGTATTGCTCTTGAATTTTAAATGTGTTCACTTTATTTTTAATTATATTATTGTAGTAATAATTCCTCACAGTCACTAACTAATCAGGACGTTAAATATTTTTTCTTGTAGGGTAGGTTTTTAAGATCCAACCGTTTAGATATTACGGTGAATTTTCCTTTCGACATTTTTCCAGTATTCCCTCTGAAAGCAATAGATTTCGCTCAATCCGTACTGCCAATCCTGGAATTCCGCTATCTCGTATCGAGTTTCGCAACAGTCTGATCCATCCTCTATTACGTTATTTTCCGAGAGGTAAAAGTTGCCTGTGAGGAAATGGATGACGGCGCTTTCGTTTTTATAAATATTTATGAAAGAGAATGAAAGTGCACAGTCCGGCAGTTATCCTTCCTCTAAAATCGACCAGAGCCACTTGGACCTCAAGATTGATCTCTAGAGCGAAAGAATAAGGCAGAATAAAGGAAGAAATCTTTAGGGGGGGATTTTAAATCTTCAATTCATTTTTAAAGTACTCTAATGGGAATGACAGTTTTTCATTCCATCATTCCCCGTGTAAATAAAGGAAAAGATCCTGTGCCTAAAAAAATTATTCCCCCCCATGGAACGGTATTTTCCTATTTGTCACAAAATATTATTTTGGGATGTAACGGACTCTTCAGTGGTGCGATAAATTTTTTGGTCATTAGGTTTCTTTTAGATGAAGTTATTGCATGAGGTTATTTTGTGACCCTTCATATTTGTATTCCATTCCGTATATTGGTGCAGAAACAAACTCTAAATTGTCAGATATTGAACTATATAATAACTATCCATCACACTACGGTAGGTTGGATCCAAAATGTAAAAAGGGAAAGTTTTGAAAAAATAAGCTTAAATCACATTTTTCCACACAAGATTATGGACTTAAATATTTGTGTCGGAGATCGACAGTGAGATAATTAGTTAGGTTTGGCAATTTACATATTTTGCAGGCATTCTGCAAACGACCCTGAGTATAGGTAAACAATCCTCCCTGTACTGCAACAATGCAATGCTTGTCCGCCATGAATTGAACCATGATGGGAAAATAAAAGACACTTTGCACATATAACAACTTTGTTAACGAAATCACACCTATTATGCTTCATTAGGTTTTAATCATTACATTTGATATTTATGCATGTGGCTATAAATGAACTTCAAGGAAAATATACTTCACATATACTAACAAATAAGGCGAAATGAAGAGAACGGCAATTAAAAAGAAATAAAATGTATTCTACACAAAACTCCTTGGCTGTAGGCGTTGCTCGTATTATCCTTAATAGTCTATTAATTGCCTCGGTACCGCAAAAAAATCAGGAGTCCTGTATCTTTCTTAAAGTATAGAAAAAATTCCTGCCTGCTCTGATCATGAATTCAGGGGTCCCATACCTACATTCCTTATTCATGGCATTGCTTTTCCCTACAACCCGTCTGAAGAAACCTAGCTTCTTTAAGTATGACCCACATATTCTTCGTATGTGTGCACCAAATGAAAGACTCGATGTCAAGGTAACACTCAAGAACTTGACCCGCTCTGAAATGACCAATTCGGTCCCAGCCACCTTGCAATTCACGTCTCGCTCCACCTCTTTCCACCATTCCGAATCCTCAGGGTTGTAAATTTCCTGATATTTAATTCTTAATCCACTCCCTACACCTCTTCGATGTATAGTCTAAATCGCGAGAGAGTACTCCGTAATCTGTCGATGTTCTTATTTCTCTGTAAACACCATGTCGCGTGCAAATAATCTAGGATTACTGCTCACGTGAGCAGTACAGGTCTTAGTTCGTTAATGTATGTCAAGAAAATTAAGGACCTTATTACACTTTCATGTGGCACTCCATATATGTCACATAATTACCAATCGTTCAGATTACTGCTCACGTGAGGTCTTAGTTCGTTAATGTATGTCAAGAAAATTAAGGACCCTATTACACTTCCCTGTGGCACTCCATGTATGTCACATAATTACCAATCGTTCAGTAATACGCATGGCGGATTGTGCATGCCTGGTAAGTGGAATCGTTCTCTTGTGTGATATACCTTAGTGGTGGATTGCAGGTTGTCAAGCAGATTCGACGTTTTCATTGCAGTCAGCGATTATAGTGCTCACCAGTCGTTGGAGAATGTCTCCACGCGCGACAGATGCGAGGAGGCAGGCTCCCCCGTCCCGTATGGCCACCACCCCGTGGCAACCAAGACAAGAGACCGGGGAGCCTTAACAGGAGAAGGTCTGCCTTTCCCACATATTGTTACCGCGAAACCAACGGACGACCTTGAGGTAAGAAGAAGACGTGGACGGAAGGGAGGGGAGAAAGAGTTGCAAGGAATCCCTCCTACTCACAGGAGATGAAGACGTTAGGCGTAAGAAGAATCACTCGAGTCGAACACGAGGGATAAAAGAATTGAAATCATTCCTATTAGGATTACATCTTGAAAATAAATAGTTTTCATACAATATTGCGAATGAGTCTACGATATTAACCTCTGTCGAAAAGGAAGACTTCGGTTTGAGAAAGAGCGGGCATTGGGAGTAGGGACCTGAAAGTCAACATCCTCGCGGGTACACTTACATCTGCATTGTCCCCTGAAAGCTGCTGCAAAGGTGTTTGGCAGGAGGTTATTCATTATGATGCAAGAAACATAATAAATTAATTTTCTTAAATTTTAGTTTAAATATATGAGAAAAAATAATTCAAAAATGTATATCATGATTACTAAAGTTTCATGGGGCACGGTATCAAAGTTGTACTCACCTACGCATACGTGAGGGGCTGTTCGTGACAGGTAGGAAAATAGCTAAGCTTAAGAGAGACAACGACAACGCACTAGGTTACTTGGGGTGAAAAAAAAATTATATCCCCCGTAGTGCGGTTGGATACAGTTACTCTGACTCCTTATATCGTTCGTGGGAAAAATGACAACTTAAATCTTACAGTTCTACACTTGATCTCTCCAATCTTTTTGTCATGGTTTCCTTTACCGTAGCTCTTTCCGTTTCCTCCGGGTAAGGAGTCCCAAGGTTAGTTTGCAGCAGCAGCTTTCCAACTCTCTCTCCCTCAGACATCCTGTTCTCGACATAAGCCGAAACCTTAACTTCCCTTCCATTGTCCCTTCATAACATTCGTAGGTTTTGGAAATGAAAATCTTGGGTCACAGGCATCTGACGCAGGACTAAGAATACTCCTTCAATTGCAATTGTAACGAGGAGATATAAAAAAATCCTTATCTTGCTCGCTTGCGTCATTATTGCCGCACAGGTTACTTAAGAGTGCTATACTCGTAGTGGCGACATTGTTCAAGAGATTTATTCATTTAGTAGTACAGGACACCGATGAAAGGAACTGTATTCCCCAAAACAGAGAATATTGAATACTTGTATTTTCATACACGGTTTAAAATTTTTGAAAATATGTTAATTAACAAGAAAATACCGAAGATGGGTTGTTGATAATCAAGGGGGAAATGCTGGCAAAACGAGGTAGAGAGAGGAAAAGAAAAGGAATTCTGGATGAAATCGAGGGAGGTAGAAATTATGCAGAGCTAAAGAATGAGTTATTGTAATGTGAAGTTCGGGGTGTAAGGATATTTTACGTCACGTTTGTTAAGGATCAGGATGTACAGTAGTTTGTAGTATCAGGGTCCTTTGAAAATCTACCCAAATCCATTTGACTATTGTTGAGATATAAATGTGATATTATACCTAGAAATTGGGTAAGTCTAGTGTTTTTCGAATTCCTTCCAATGGCTGTCTCTCTCTTCGCATGTTACCATTACCAGGACTCCGTCGTGGGATTTTCTTTCCCAATTTTTTTTTTAATTTTCCGCGTTCTTCTGCGAACCCCCATCTCAAAAGCCTACAATCTACGCGTATCCTCATGGCTCGACGGTCAAGGTTCCGAGCCATACAATTCTGCAACCCATTTTATAGACATGGAAGTTATTCATTATTCGCATTTCTACCAAAATTACATTCCTCGCGAAAAATAGACATAACCAGTGTAAACCTCAGTCGTAGCAATGGAAATCATTGAGTGGATCTCACAATTTTGTTTTACATCTTTCTTGATGGATTACTTCCACAAAATATAGAGACTGGAACCGTTTCCTGCGCTTATCTTACATTTATACTGTGTAGATAATGCCCGGCAGGGACTTTTGATGGGCTGTGTCAAGGCACCAGCAATACATGCACAGATATTTGTTCACTAAAGTATTTGAGTACAACCTTACAATCTTTAATTCAGTGAATAGGTAAATTACCAATGATGATTCTGCGTTACTACAGCCTTAAAGAAGTTAGCTAGCTAGGTTTCATTTGATGGGCTGCATGGAAAATGAAATGATAAAGTAAGAGAGGAGTGTTACGTACTTCGCTTTTTTTAGGCTACATTTGGAATACGCGGGAACTATTTGAAATCCACGGGAGAAAACATTAATTAAGGAATTGGAAACGCCTTGGAGAAAATCCACTGTGTTTGTTAAAAAGTGCTAAAAGAAGAGATTAGGCGTTTGACAAGAATTTTGAAAGAATCAGGATGGGAATCCCTTTATTCTCAAAGAGAGCACAGGCAAGATTAAGACTTTTAGGAACGTACAGGGCACCTGATTTTTCTCGCCACACAGATACAATTATTATGGCGACAAATTATATTGATATATTCGACCACCAGGATATATATATATATATATATATATATAAAACTTAGACAGTAACACACAGCACGAGAACACATAAAAAGAACACTCACAATAATATCTTGATAATTTCGACGGACTCGAGTTCCGTCTTCTTCGGAAGATAAGATATGACTCAGTCTATGACGGTGTCTATCTCTCCTATTATATGTATATATATATATATATATATATATATATATATATATATATATATATAGAGAGAGAGAGAGAGAGAGAGAGAGAGAGAGAGAGAACACAGAATAAAACAGATAACACGTAAAAGGACACTCACACTGTAGATGATTTAAGCTTTCGGCCTACTCCGAGGCCTTCTTCAGGTCAGACTGAGAGGTTTTGAGGGAAGAGGGAAGACTCTTCCCTCAAAACCTCTTAGTCTGACCTGAAGAAGGCCTCAGAGTAGGCCGAAAGCTTAAATCATCTGCAGTGTGAGTGTCCTTTTACGTGTTATCTGTTTTATTCTGTGTTCTATTGTGCCGTCCAAAAGTTATATTGCTCTCGTGAGTACTTCCGCATCATCGATATATATATATACATATACATATAATAGGAGAGATAGACACCGTCATAGACTGATTCAAGTACTCGTTCTTCCTTCGTAGATACACAGTGAACAAAATCGAAGCCAAGAGTCCGAAAAAAAATAAATTAAGTTGAAGTCTAAAATTTAATTAAATGGACCGACGCAAAGATATTGCATAGCCAGGCATGTATTTACACGAAGCTGTTTATGAGCTAACACGCATTCAAGTAGATGCATGACCTAATACATCTGCATGTTTTACCGTTGCCTTAACATCCCCCGCCATAGGCCCTTGTGGGGTATTGTGTTTTAGTGGATAAACAATTGAGACTTTAGCATTGAATCACGAAATTCATCCTGTTACTTAATTTTTAAGCGCGGACTTCCCCCTTCCGACTGACCTTTCCCCCGGGACTTTTTAGTTCGTTCCTTGCACCACCACCCACCTACCTCTCTCCCATCCCTTTTCCATCCACTCGAAGTGAAATATCAACTCAATGAATAAGAAAGGGTCTAAAACTCCCGGATTCGCCTCACCTTCCAAAACGGGCGGGGACCCTTTTCAGATGACTTGTGGGTCTTCTTGCCGTATCCTGTTATCGAAATGACGCCAGCGATCAGGGTCGTATAGCGTCACGAAAACGATTTTTCCTCTCTCTCTCTCTCCCTCGTGTGCGCGACTTCAGATTCGGCCGCCTCAAAACGTTTTACGGGAGGCAGAGTGAAGGGGGAGAGTTAATTTGGGACGATAGGAGTAAATGGAAGGCGATGAAAGGAGAGACGGGAGACTCGGAGGTATTGGGGATTGGAAGAGTGAGTGGTAAAATGGTCAGAGAATGTCTCTCTCCATCGCTCTCCCCTTCTTTTTCCCTCCTCACTTCGGATCAAGGACTCATCGGGAGAACTTGAGGCCATTGAGGAAGAAAGGCAATGGAATAATCCATCATTAAGGGCAAAGGGCAGATGGGGGTGGGAGGAAGAGAAGGAAAAGGGTTGTGCTGGGCTGGGGGAAGGAAGGATGGAAGGGAGGAGGAGGAGGATGCATGCGGGCAACATGCCGACCGGCCACAGAGAAGAGAAGTGAGTGGAGTTAGAGGTGAGCGGAGAGTTTAAAAAAAAAAAAGAATCGGTCGTATGTCATCGGTGAACCGGTCGCGCACGACCGACGAATCCGACCGACTCACCGACCAAGGCGATCGGTGAGTCGGTCATATTCGATTGACAAGTCGGTCGAATGCTTTGAAGACAAAATCCACCATATTTGTAAAAAATAACTCTGAGGGAAGAGAGTAAGCTTTGTGAATATCCTGGAATTATTAGGTTGGTAGGAGCTTGATTCACAAAGAAGAGAAGAAGAAAGCAGGCAAGACATTAATTTTGGTAATTAAAGGACAAATATTAATTTTCTTGCGAATAATGAGGGCATGATGTATTACGACCCCAAATAATATTGATACAATCGATCCTCAGGGTGAAATTAGAGAAATATATACCATTGCCAAATGGTTCGAGGATCCAGTCTTCTGTTTCAAAGTTCATGATCATAACGCAAACCTGATTCAAGCCCCAAATATTTTTATACCGAAAGTAAAATTCAACGATTTGGTCAAACACGCTCATAACTGCTCAGGTGTATTAAAAAGAAGTATGTATTCCCGTGCGCCTGTGTTTGTATACCTATATGAGCAAATCTGTTCACTTCTCATACTTTGGAGTGGATGGCTGTCGTCTTACCACCCCCTGCCACATTCTGTCGCAGTGGCTTGAGAGTTTTTATATAGATGCAGAATTATTCCATATAGTCCATTAGTGACCCGTTGGTTTGTGAACTGTGTGTGTCGTTCGCGAGTGATCGGAGATTAGGCCGCTCTTTCGGTTCGTTCGCCCACAGACGCCAGTGTGTAGGCAATTCCCTCTCTCGCTTTGAAGGTCGTTTCCGTCTGCCTCCCTTCCCCTCCTCCTCCCCCGCCGCACGGCCAATGTTTCCATGGAGGCGTACGTTGCACCCGTCTCTCTCCCCGAGTGGGCAGCCGATGGGGGGTGTGATGGCGTCGGCGAGTGTGTGTGCCCTAGGGTAATTGTCTGTCTGCGAGGGGTTTCGCGGACCTCTCCGCGTCTGGAAAGCACTGTCTCTCTCTCAATAGGCACTGCTTGCCAGTCATTCATGTAAACTTAGAAGCAGAAAGAATACGGTTGGAAACCTTTCGACGAATAATCTATATTACTCAAAGAGTTTGAAGCTGACGCATTGGAAAAAATATTTTAGATCCGAATTACGGTTGCAGGCGAGACCAAACAGGGAAAGTCAGAAGGGAAATCGGTCGCCAAACGAATCAATACACACGAGACATCCTTTCCTCATTCGCATATTTCGTCACCAAAAAACCTCGAAAACATCACACATAACTCCAATTTCAAAAGCCTAAAACGATACACATTGCCATTAAATCATCAATTAGTACGAGTACTTACTTATATGAGTCATCGTCTAACGCGCCCTCACGAGGCATTTTATGTTAAGACGTAGAAACTTTCACCTACTCCTGGAAAAGGCACACGAAACTATGCTTTGAAAACGAATGGCATGTAACAGACTTTACTATTCATTGGACATGTAACGGATTGGCACTTTCAATAACTGGCAATTGCAAAAATAAGACTTAATATTCAGCGAGAAAGTCTTCGCACGAAATTTCGGTAAGAAGAAAAAACTAACCACGGCACAAAACGTAGATCTCGAGATTAGGGAGCAATAAATCATGAAGACGTGGGTCTGATTCAAGTTCTATACGGGTAAAGACATGAACAACTAGGGGTTGGTAAATACACCATTACCGCTAACAAAGTAGCAAGAAATACCTAGGATTCATGGTCTAGCTTCTGTTATCAAAGTAGTGACATTTTATAATTACTGTAAGTAGGTACCTAGAATAATTATCCTGGTTGCTGGTCCCGAGGCACCAGGTCCTAGATTATAGCGTAGGTATAAGTATTAAGTTTGTGCCAATGATGATTCTAGTGTTTCAGTTTTAAATTGAAGTACGAGAAAGTCTCATATTTGGACACTGCAGTATCATGCTGAAATCAGGTAACAATACGTGGATCGGATCGAATTTCTTGCCACCTGGTCATCGAAGGAACCGTAGTCAGCGCAGGGAAAGGACTGACCGCCCGCTCACTCATCACGCCCCCACAAACCTGGATACGTGAATTGAATTCCATACGTGGCATGAGGAACTAGGAGTCCCTCCGTCCTCAACCGCCAGACCAAACGATACGATCGAAATTCAATAATGAACATCTTCGCTTCCTCAAGTAGAATGGGAAAGTCTAGTGGTAATAGTGGTCATAAAAGTCCAGTGGGGTAGCTCTTCAGCGATAATGCTGATCATCTATTACTGTGGCCCCATCGTACTAAGGCAAGAAATTTCATAAAATAAAAATGATAACGCCACGTGTCTTCCATAAGTCATTCGAAATTCACGTCACGATGAAATACTACGAGGCGTGTTCATAAAGAAAGGCCCGTTTGGTCACAGGAAAAAATATACTCAAATGAAACACATTTTATTGGCACTTTTAGTTAGCTACTAACCTACTTCACTTATCTACATAATCGCCGTTCACTTCTAAGCATTTTTCGTACCGCTGCACCAGCTTCTTTAACCCCTCTGCATAGAAACTCGCCGCTGAGGGTTGAACCAACCGACAACGCCATTCTTGAGTTCCTCTTCGGTTTCGAAACGTTGTCCACCGAACCACTGTTTCAAGTGCAAGAAGAGGAAGTAGTCGCTGGGTGTAAGGTCAGGACTGTACGGTGGGTGGTTTAAAGAGTTCCCAACGACCCAAAAACTCTCGTCCACTTGACATTCTTTGCTCTTTGTGGTGGTCGGTGAGCATTTTCGGTACCCACCTTGCACGCAATGTGTGGTATCCGAGGTTTTCCGTAACAATATTGTAGACAGTAGTGCGTCCAAGTTGAGGAAATTGTTCAGCCAGGCCATTAATTGTCAATCAACGATCACATCGCAGTTTTTGTTCCACTTGCGAAACAATTTCATCGGTCAGAATACTGGGCCTACCACTTCGCTCTTCGTCATGGACATTTGTTCGTCCATTGTTAAAATCACAGCACCATTGTCTAACCTTTCCTTCACTCATAACTGTAGGTTTATAAACTAGGCATAATTCCCGATGAATTTCAGCAGCCGACAATCTTTTTGCATAGAAAGAATCGTATGACAGAACGCACTTCACAGCTGGCGGGATCAACGATTGTCGCGGACATTGTTGTTTGCATGCACGGACAAGCAAACGACTTCTGAAACAAAACAAATTCTGCTTATAGCTTCTCAATGAATCAGTAGATGGCGCTGCAGGAGCAAAACTGTGTTCTGAAGCGCCAATATTTAAATATAAGCAAACGGTACTTACTTTAAGAATACGCCTGGTACAATATCTAACATCACCTATTATGTTGATGCCACTATTAAATTTTATCGATATGAATAGAGTTTATTAGTTTTAAGCGTAAAAACTGTAGAGGGCGAGATATGAAAGTAGTGCCTAATTAAATTATGAATTTGATATTATAATTCGCTTCCTAACACATACGTTTTTACCTATTTAATCCTTATTATTAAACTATACTATATATGGCTAATCATCAAAAATAGGCCTAAAGATCTGGTGTAAAATAACAAAAAGTACAAAATTAAAAAAATCAAGAACGTATTTTATAATGATCCTACGAACTTGAACGAAATGGCAGTTATAATCAGCAAAATGGCGTTATACGCTGAAATATAGATTTTTTAATATGAAGGCCGATAAACCTATTACATATGTTAATAGCAAACATTAAATTTTTTATTTACAGAAATTTGGGTACTCACCCATAGCGGTGACTTGTGGGGTATTGTATTGATGTAAATGTATTTCGTAATGTATTCGCGTATGTGCACGAGTGTCTTTGATATATTAGCTAATACATCTTCAAATGTATGAATATGCTAATACATTTGTACATACGGTACATTAACATCAATGTATTAACACTATCCGCCTCACAGTCTTCCAGCGGCTTGCGGGGGGGTATTTTCTGCATGCAAAGAAAATGTATTATAAACCCCACGCACAATGGTAGGCGAGATCATGAAGATACAATTAGATACGTAGATACGTACTCGTAGATAAAATTACAACCGACAAATTAAAGACATCATTTTTCCCACGCACGATAAGAGATAATGCTCATGCTAATGAAAAGAATTGCGCTAGGTAAGGAGGCTTTCTCAAGGAGGAGGGAGTTGATGACGGGGACGTTGAGTAGGGATGTTAAGACAAGACTCGTAAAAACTCTGATATGGAGCGTAGCTATGTACGGCGCGGAAACGTGGTCACTGAAGCAGGAGGATAGACGTAGATTGGAGGCTTTTGAAATGTGGGTGTGGAGAAGAATGGAGAAGGTGAAATGGACCGAAAGGAAAACAAATGAGGAAGTACAAGAAATGGTGGGTGAGGAGAGGGGTTTGTTGAGAGAAATCCTATGGAGGCAGGAAAAATGGATGAAAGGCGTATTGAGCGGTAGTGGAATGTTGAAGAGGGTAATAGAGGGGAGAATGTTGGGCAAGCGTGGTAAGGGTAGGAACAGGATAGGGATGTTGGACGGGATGAAGGGAGGAAAGAATTACACCGAGATGAAGAGGGACCTGATATAGATTAGTTTGCTAGGTGGGGAGTCACAAAATACTTATTTGATAGTTGTGTCCATCCAAAAACCTACCTTAAACGGTAGATTACCTAATAATAAATAACATATAAATGTGTGTGTATATATATATATATGTATAATAAAAAATATATATACATATACACACATATATATATACAGGTATAATAATATAAATGTATACCTGTATACATTTATATTTTTCCTACAGTGACTCAATTTTAGCATCCCTCCCACCCTCTGACACTCCACTCAAACTCAAAACAATAGAACAGGCGTTTATTTGGCTCCTTGATTACTAGAATGAGCCAGATATTACCACGACGGCCCCTTCTGTTAAAACCTTCTCCATGTTAAAAATATTCCAGTGATTTAAAATTAGGGTCTCGAAACGGATTGCAAATTTAGCAGAAATGCTTCGAGTGCATTAATTAATTCGAGTAGTCTTAATTTTTATTTTATAGCCTCTACCACACACCTCTATTCCAATTGTTTTGGGAGTAAAACAGGATTTTTAAAACAATTTATTTAACAAAATATAAATACGAATGTCGGCCATAAGGCTTCAATCAGTTTTGTGTTTGAATATGTCACGGGATCAACGAAGTACCGTGTATGGCTTACCGTCTTCTGTCAATTTAACCTATTCTGTCAACTGTTCTCAATGTAGGTCACTGATCAGAATATATTTTTTTATTCTTTTTCAAAGATTAAATAGCCTTTTCTCGGAGGAGTCTCTTCCTAACATTAAACTGTCTCCCAAATGATTTCAACTATGCGTCCTCCATCGCACACGGTCCCTGGCGCCTTCTTTTATTTTGGGATGAGATTTAGATATCAGAAAACGAGCAGGCCTTAAATTAAGGGATAAAATGAAAGACGAGTAAGACATTAATTATGAAATAGATGGAACGAAGTTAAAAATTTCAAAATTGATAATTTTCTTGGATCGTATACAAACATCAAATTTTTCACGGGATGCACAAACTGCACAAACTTATTACAACAAGCTTATTTCCCTTCGACGCGATACAGGAAAATTTAACTTACAATTAAGAGAGAAGTGTTACTTCCCTTTAGTTAGGTTACATTTGAAATATGCGGAAAGCATCTGGGATCCTTGGGAGAAAACGTTAATTAAGGAATTGGAAAAGATTCAGAGAAAATCCGCCAGGCTTGTTACAAATTGCCACGAGAAGGGAATAAGCGTCACGGGTATTCCGAAGGAATTAGGTTGGAAGCCTCTTGATTCACGAAAGGGTCTGGCAAGGACTTAAAGACTTTTGGAAACGTATAGAACACCTGAGTCTTCATGAGAATCAGAGAGAATTATAATGACACCAAAATATATTGGTAGACTCCACAATTGAGATAGAAAATGTCCCAAAAAAATTCAACTTGATATCTAGAATTCTATGAATTGGATAAACCAACATTTATCGCGAAATGTATGTAAGGCTGAGTATACACGAGTGTTCTATGTGAGCTAACATGTATTCAAATATGTACAGTATTTCATTTATTTCATGTAAGGATGGTGCCCTACACCCTCCTACTACGCCCTTGCCGCGGCTTATCGGGGAGTCGTGTAGATTTACGCGTAGATTGGGCGCTAATTTCCGCCATTTATTATTCCATCAAGCATACCAATCCTTTTTCCTCTCTTTCCACCTATTTCCCTCCTTCTGACTCTTTTCATAAAGTGATTTCGGCGTAACGTGAGGGTAATTTTAAATGCTCTCGGAATGGAAGAGAAATTTACTACTCACTTTAGCGAAAGATTTTTATTTTTTCGATGCAGACTCCCTGTACACTAATGAATTTAAGCCCAGCGATGCTCCAATGCCTTGATCCCATCTTGAACATTAGATTCCGTTAGGTCTGCAAAATATCCGTCTATTTCTGCTTTTAGCCCATTGTTTGAAGAGAATCTCCGTCCAGCGAAGAAAAGTTTGAGTTTGGGGGAGAGATGGAAACTTGAATGGAGCCAACTCAAGCGAATAAGGTGGGTGTGGCAACAATTCGTATCTTAATTCACGTATTTACTAGTATGCCATGACAACGACACTTGTGTGGGTCAGAGATGAAAGTCTTGATAAAAGATGACATTCTTTCTTGCCAAACCTGGCATTTTATCGTGTATCTTTTGCTGTAGTTGATCCAGCATGATATCCTAGTATATTCCAGTAATTGCTTGACCAGTGGGAATACAATCTATCAGCAGATTCACTTTTGCATCCGAGAAAACTGAATCCATCACCTTTCTGGCCGATCTTCGCTTTCTTTGGTGGCGGTGGATCAACATATTTTCACTGCTTTGACTGCTGTTTTGTCTCTGAGGTATAATAGTGAACCCAAGTTTCATTTGTGGTCACAAACTGACGCAGAAAATCTTCCTGGTTGCTCTTAAAACGGGTGAAACATTGTTCGGAAATTTCCATTCTGATGCGTTTGTGATCCTGCGTGCAGAATCCTATCTAACAGAAAATTTTCTTATATCCAATTCTACCGTTAAAATGTGATATGCCCGTTCAGGTGACATCCTTACAGATTTCTTATTTAAGTACTCTGTAAGTCACCGCTAGGGTGTGTGGAAAGGGGCGAATACACACCAGAATATTTTTACCTCTACCGCGATCGGGAAATGTTATTCTGATCCCATATCGTTTGTGGGAAAAAATGACATCTTAAATATATCTGATCTACCCTTAGCCTCTCTAATATTTTGGCATGATGTCAAATGCGTCTATTTTGGTGTTCCCAATGCAGAAGGTATGTGGGATGGAATTGCTATTTTTCCAATATTTTATGACGACGCACTTTTTTTCAACCACTTTTCACTTTTCGCACCAGCTCTTCATGAAGTTTTTTATCACTGCCGAATCTCAATTTTTTTATCTTCACAAATCATTAGACGGGAACAATAACAGAGAGGCATCCCTCCCAGAGGACTGACGCGTTGTTTTAGGTGCTTGATAATTAAGGATTACCTAATTCTACGCGGGCAATTCGTTGCGATAGCGATGATATCTTCTGGTGATTTCAAGAACCTATCAAACTGCTCTCGTACATGCTCCAACGAAGATGCCTTCTTCTTTAATTCTCTCTGAAAGTTTTTCACCCTCTCCGATTATAATCGCTAATTCCTCGTTCTTTGGTCTATCAGTCCACTTTACTCGAGAATGCTTCCCTACAACCACACTTAAAAACTTTTCAAATCTTTTTCATCTTTATTTTTTATGCGTCCACATTTAACTGGTGTAAGGCACCGAATTCCATTCCATACTCGATGGTTATGAAGCAATATTTTTCATTCATTTTCTTTAACCAAAATTTCTAATCAAAAGTCAAATTTACAGTTAGAAATGAATGGTTCGTTTTCCAGGAAAAAATAAAAAGCGTACGTTTAACATTCTCGCCGGGAATGTGTCGCATTTGTCATGAGTTGTGGTCAGTTTAAACCTATGGAAAGTGGGTGGCTGTAGCTGATGAGGTGGTTGGGGATAGCCAACTTTTTTATATACATGTGAAAATTTAAACCTAATTTCCCTATCTGTAGTTAGCGCAAATATATCCTCATCAATAAAGATTTAGTGAAAAGACTAATTAATACAAGAGCTTTCATGGACTCAACCAATCATGCGATTGGCGTTTTTCATTTTTCTACCACTTTTTAATGATGATGGTGTTGCTGATAAAATGAAAGCGCAGATGTGGAGGGAATTTTCACTTACATTTGCATTTAAATATTTATGCAATGGGGACAAGACCTTTCATTCCTTTACCAGCAATAAAAGAATTAAACAAAGGTCGCAAATCTTAAAGTTGGCCATTCACGACCAACACTGAATAAATAAAAAATTTCCCACTCAGGCTCGTCTCATTTTTTTTCTTTCTTCCTTGTACTACACACCTATAGGAATGCTTGCTCTTCAATCAATTCCGTCATCTTTGTCATCATCTTTCTACTCGACGTAAATGGGTTGGGTTTAGCTGACGTCGACGGTGGCCATGGTTTCGAGAAGGACAGAGAGAGACTTGCGTGGGTGGATGGCATGAATGACAGCTAACCCAACCGATTTATTTTCTTTTACTTCCCCTATGTCACAACTAAAGCAATCATCCTCTCGCGACTGCTAAGCGCGAGGAGTTTGCCGGAGCCCCCCTCATTAGTCGTATTTGAATAAGGTCACCATCAGCTTGCTTGGAGGAGTTCCGAGTGTGAAGCCGGAGGGTGAAGCTTAGCCGAGCGGAGGACCCCGCTGCTTTTTCATGTCCGTCAACAAAGAGGCCCTCTTCCAGCGTAAATAAAAACGACATTCAATGCATGGCTGGAGTGGGAGGGGGGACCCTTGCCCGCGCCTTTCTCTTGAGTATGCACGAGTATAATCAACATTAGACTGTTGATGGGTTACCCGAGGAATTCAACTCTAATAGAAGAGGTGTTGACGAGAAGATGGGCTATGAAGATGTGTTTACTGGCTCAAGCCGAATATTTTGATTCCACCGCAGTATACTTGTATTATCGATGTACCTATTTCGGCTTTATTCAGATTCGATATCAATTTCAATTCAACCTAGATGTCGACTCAACTTCAATTCGATACCATAAATCTATGCTTCGATGTGTTCGATTCTATCGATGATTTTGTACGTACAATCGCATCGCTATCTCCCGAGTGTTTCGGCAAGTTTCTCTAGAGTTGATCGTCGGATTTGAAATCAAGTTAAATGCCATTATTTTCGATTTGAATCAAATAATCCAAATTTTATAGAATTTCAATAAGACCGAATTCTAGACTAAGTCCTTTTATTAAACTTATTGCTGCGCGTGATATGACTCCTATCACCATTAACTGTTGCGAATGTTAGTTAACTGCAGCTCAATTCTACGGAGAGGAGATCAGCAATTGCATATTCGCAAGCTTCATTCGAATACATGCTCAATTTAATAGATTTGATTTAGGGTCGATTAGAAATGGACTTGACTTCTATCGGGTACTACCGACAAAATGTCCTAGTTCATCCTCCACTTCGATTTCTACGCTATTAATTTCGAATAAAAAAGTAATTCAATTTTAATGGTCCGTGATTGAAGAATCAATGCCAGGAGACTGGAGGATGGCTCTCGTCACCCCATTCTACGGGACCTATATAAAGGATATGATCCCTAGATCTGAGTAATTACAGGCCAATACCTAAAACTTCCATATGCTGCACTGCTTTTGAGCATATATCAGTTAGTTTGATGATGATGATGATGGCCTTCCTCGATAGTAACTCTGCCGAAGTCAGCCAGCACGGGTTAATTTATTTATGTACCCCAACTCTCCTATGTATATATAACACACACACACATTTTTATAAAAAAATATAACATGTATATGTAACACGTATATATAACATATATATATACATATATATAGCATATATATATAACATATATATATATATATTATTATTATTGAGTACACAGAGATGAAGAGGGACCTGATGTAGTTTAAGTTGCTGGAATGGGTTTTGTTTGGAGTTACAAAATATTTATTTGATAGTTGTGTCCATCCAAAAACCTACCTTAACCGGTACATTACTTAATAAAAAAATTATTATTATTAGGTAATCTACCGTTTAAGGTAGGTTTTTGGATCTGTGTATATATATGTGTGTGTGTATATATATATATATATATATATAAACACAGTATTCAACCCGAAAGTCGGTTTGGTAGGTGATGATAGAGCTCACCCATTACTAAACCCGATGGCGTGTGAAATTCACACATCAGGGTATGAGGGCTATATATTTAAAAAAAATTATATATATACACCTGCATATATGTACACATATATATAATTGCTTTGGTGTTGCCAGAAAGGTCAGTTACCCTCTAACATTCTGAAAGTACAAGTGTTACCTGCTCTCTTAGAGAATCAACATACTCACAGCATATTTCCTCCAACAGATATTTGTAAAATCAACTAAAAGGAAGCCAAACGAGGAACAAAGGACTGGTCGGTAGAACAGAAGGTTATGTCTTTAGTTGTAACATGGGATGTATTTGCTCAATTATTCGATATATATCGTATGTTCATTAACAATTTCATATTCTATTGAAAGGTTAATTATGAAATATAAAACTCAACGAAGTGAACTTTTTAAATAAATAAATAAATAAACATCTGCCAACCCTTCTATCCTCCCTCGGTAATGGAGTGTATTCTGCAATTGATTCCGGAGAAGACAGCTGATTCGTGCTGCGGTTTACATTTTATTTGCCCCAGAAATAATAATTCTCCTAAGAGATCTTCCCACCCTCGAGGAAAATCACCGCTACTCTTGACTCAAGGAGAAGCACGAGTAAAAGAAGAAACACAAGGATGAAGAAAAGAAAAAGGAAATACTTCTTTTCCCTTGACGTCCACGCATTACTTTGACGTGCAATGGGGGGGGGGAAGGAGGGCCGCAACGGTATCTTGGCTAGCTTCGAGATCATTACTCGCTGCTGCCCGGAAACCTTCAACAAAGGGGATGCAGGACGCCATCCTCCGATTGAGGTCATTAAAGGCTCGTGAAATTACTACCCTGCGGGTTCTTCCGCTTATATTCCAGGTCATTATATTTCATTAACCACCTATTCTACATCCTTAAGTACTGCTATAGATGCCCGAATGAAAAAATCAACCATTGACCAACAAAAATTATTTTTGTCATACAAGGACACAAGTGAAAAAATACCTTGACCATTTGGGCAGCAGGGAACATCTCTAGTGGTGGTAAGAATAGTGGGATTTTACAAGGAGAATGGGGATAGCGTAGAAGAATTTCTATCGTGTGAAACAACTATTAACGGCAACTAATCCCAGTAGAGCAAAAGGGAAACGAACCTCTAAATGTTAAATGTGGTCTCTAGTTTTCTACGGATGGAATTGTAGAAGCAGAAGGGAAAGGAGGATTGGATGAGATGTGGTACTTCAGGTGCTTCAAAAGAAGGCAGATGATAAAATGAAAATACATGTAGAAACGAATGAATAAGTACTCGAAAGAGTGTGTGTGTTGTGAGAAGATAGAAGGAAATGTTGAGGGAAATTACAGCAAAAAGAGGAAAATTGATTGTACATCCTCGCCTGCCACCCCAGAGGTCTCGGATTCGATTCCCGCCCAGGTGGGTTTTTCTCCATCTAGGAATTGGGTAGTTTTAATTGTTAAGCGGATAAAATAATACTTTGTAATTCCACAGATTTATTTCACACCTGAAGATGACGTACGTCGAAACCCGGGTCGCGTGTTTGTGAAATAAATCTGTGGAATTACAAAGTATTATTTTATCCGCTTAAGAATGAACCGATTCCATAAAATAACGTCTGAAACCATCGATTATAGTTGTAATTGTTTCTATTGTCATATCATTGTTAAAAAGTCCGATGTAAAGGTCAAAGGGCTGTTTTCGGATCAATGTGAAATAAATGAATGAATAAATATGAAATAAATAAACATATCCTGAGGCACGATTGCTCCATGAAAACCATAGTTGAAGGAAATATTACAGAAGGAAGACTTGCAAAGGAAGACCTAGGATAAACTACGTGAAAAAGTTAATGCTAAATGTCAATGCAAGGCGTCATGGTGAGGGTAAAAAATAAGGAAAAACTTTACACTTTTTTTACCCTCACCATTGAGGAATTCCACAAAGTTAAGCCTGAAACTGTTTGCTTTAGCAAGGCGTCGTGACAGAATAAAGAAATTATTAAGTGACAGTATTTAGACAGGAGCGCTGCTGCTGCTAACCGATTCTTGGATTGATAAACTGTGACGATTATACCTCCGTGATATATCATAAAGGGCAATTATTTGTAATATTTTTACTTGTTTTAAAATGAGCACTTATTAATTTTGAATGGATTCCTTTTTTAAAGCCACTTCCATCCAATTCAAGGGATATATTGTAAAATCTATTATGTCAATTTAATGTTGACTAAAGTTCGATGACATTATTCCATGTCCAAATGTTCGCATTTCTACATCGAAGGTGAAAATATGACGTCTGTTCCGACCATCTGGGCAACGGGGTGAACTGCAACCCACCTGAGGAGCATAAAACTGCAACAATCAAAACGTCAAATTGATTTTTTAAAAGTTGATTGTAGTTTTGAATGTGGTTTTTCTTTATTCCTTTTTTTGGGTGGTGACCTAACATCCCCCGCCATACGCCCTTGCGGCGCCTTGCGGGGTATTATGTTGATGTAGATGATTGCATCAAGGGTGGCTTATAACTGGCATCAAAACTTTTTCCAAATGAGCAGACCGTTTAACTTATATATTCTTTTGCACTAAATATGCCTTGAAGAACCCACTCAAGTCAAAGGATATCATCATTTTTCACTCAACCCTCTTGAAAACAGAATGCTTAACGTATTTGACAACAAATGTTTCCGCCTTTCATGGGGAGCACATATCAGGAAAATATGCGGATCCGCTTTCAAGAAATTGGGCTTCATCAAACGAGTGGAGGTGGGGAAATGCAATGAGAAAGTTAAAGAGAGGTGTTATTTTGTTCTAGTTAGATCACATTTGGAATATGCCGCAAGTATTTGGGATCCTTGGGAGAAAATCTGGCAAAAAGAATGAGATAAAGTCCGCCAGATTCGTTAAAAATATTTATAATAAGAACACAAGAGTAACAGGTCTCTTTGAGGATTTAGGTTTGGAGCCCCTTGAAATACGAAGAGAACAAGCGAGACTTAAACTTTAAGACAGATTCAGAACCAGCGAGCTTAACGATGACACAAAAGGAATAATAATGGCCCCACACTACTTACGTAGATTAGATCACAAAGATAAAATAAGGGAGATATATTCCAATACAGATAGATTCAAATACTTATTCTTTCCCAGAACAATCAGAAATCATAATAGTAAGAATCTGAAGTCCATTTAGAAATATTAAAAACATTTAAGTTACAAGTCGGAACAAAATTAAAAATTCAAAGATATTAGGTTTAAATGTAGGTGCAGGTGTATGTTTGTTGGTAGATTGTGGATTAGCATGTGTGTGGGGTGAAAGGGTTCTTGCACGAATGTTTGCCATGTTTAATTTGTGGACTATAAATTTGTGGCTTCTGCAAGCGGTTTTTTTTCTTTCTAAATTACGGGTGGTGCCCTAACACGCCCTTGCGGCGGCTTGCGGGGTATTGAGTAGATGTAGATTAATAGCTAATACATGCTCTGAAGGCTTCAAAGTACAATAATTGCATTTTCCAAAAAAAATGCTAGAAATATTTGTGGGGACAGCTTATACTTTTCCCCGTTTCCTAAACCTTTAAACACTCTTCCTCTCATAAAAAGAGACGCTTCAGGCGTGATATGGTGGAATATCATGATTAATTAAAATGGGCAATTTTCCACAAAAATAAAATTTTTATTAATACGACCGGTTTCAATGTAACTACATCATCTTCTGGTGAAGAAGATGATGTAGTTACATTGAAACCGGTCGCATGAATAAAAATTTTATTTTTGTGGAAAATTGCCAATTTTAATTAACCCTTCCTCTCCATTATTTCTTACTGGTTCACCAACCAAATTTATAACTAATATTTATCCATACATGACTAACACCCCCTGCTACATTCCCTTGAAGGTTATTGTGTAAATTTTGATTCCAAGAATGGTGATGAAAATTTTACCGTGGGAAAAGCTGTCTTTAAAAAAAAATAATAATGCCCGATAAAGTTATTCTTGATGAAGTGCCTGCTTACGAGCTATGAATACGGAAAGTAGCGGTTAGACACTACCCTTTGCTAGCGCACAAATGAAAAACTGTGAACGCTTTCATGTGTTCGTATATGGAAGGGGAAAGGAAAACTGGGAAGGTTTAAAAGATAAAAACTTTGGCCAAAAAGAACAAGAGAGTGGATTTGAAATCCTGTGGCTAAAAAATGCGCTTAAATGTACGTAAACCAATCAGGAAATATTCCCGACAGGATGATTTGGTGGTGCTCGGAGGTACGCCAACACAATTCAAAGGAACATATTCAGATTGAGCCACTGACTGATTTTTCCTTCTCATCCATCATTAGAGATTTTCCACCAAAACCACCAAAGCTGTATTCTTCAAAAATGAGCAAAGTCCAAATTGTACCCCCCAACAAAGTACCCAAAAAATTAATCCCAGAGCCACTCTTATTACGCGTAGTACTTCCACAGTAATTCGCTACAATGATATGTGCATAGAGAAAATTGGAAAAATAGAATGGATGGAAAGGAACACAGACGAAGAAGTTCCGAGAACGGTAAGAGGAACAAAGAGACGGTTCTTGGGAGAAACTCGATGAAGAAATCACTAGTGGATTCAGGAGACACTGATAGATAATGGGAAGCTGAAGACAATAATAAAGAAGAAAAGGCTGGGAAAGGGAGGTAGAAAAATTTTATGGAAATATTTAGAGGATAACAATAAATCATATTGCGGTTTGTGGTAAACCCATGGTCCAAAGTGCGTTAAATAAAAGGGAAACTTTCGACTGTACATTAATTAAAGGCAGACAATTGCGAGTTTATTACAGACTGCGTAAACAAGGTCAATATCACAAAACTTTCTTTCAGAATATCAAAAACAAAAATATAAACCCCGAAAATGAACCCCCACAAACCTGAAGACCTCATGAACGGTATATAATTGTCCCAGGACTAAATTTAAAGAAAAAAACAGCTACGAAATATAAAAGTAATAAAAGCTCCAGGTCCGGAAGAAATCCCCACCAGAAAATTTAATGAACATGCGGAAGACATAGCACCTAATTTAAAAAGAGTTTATTAAAAGTTGATGGAAGAAAGCCACCGCATCTGAAAGTTGGATCCAATAAACTCCCAATCAAAAAAGGTGACGATAGGGAGGCCCCGAGGAATGAGAAGAAGTTCAGAGAAAATCCTCCAGATTTGTTGAAAATAGCTAAGAGTAAGTAAGTGTGATGGAGATATTGGAGGAATTAGGATGAGGGCCCCTTTATTCACGAAGAATAAAGGTAAGGCTCAGGCTAGTGACAGCCGAGTTCGAAGAAATCATACGCGACACAACCTGACACCTCAAACTACATTACACTGTACTTCAATACTTATAGACAATATTTTATAGACCCTTTCATTTCATCCAATATGCCTCATTTTTTACCTTCCTCAAACTCGTTTTCCCAGCATTCCCCCCTCTCCATATAACCTTCTTCAGTATCACATTGCCTCGAAATGCATTCTAAAGTCACTTGTCCTGCCTTCCAATTTTTTTTCAAAAGTCCTCTCTCTTCCCCAACCATGACTAGAATTTCTCACTCGTTCTCCCCTCCGTCCATCTTATTTTTTCCAATCTTTCCACACTCACATCTCAAAAACCTAGACGAAAAAATATAAATGCTATTATTCTTTCACAATACGTGACCACAACATGAAGCGACATTGCGCACGGCATTTTGAATAGCCTGAAAATAAAATTGTCTGAAATGTCAATACATAAGACATTTACACAGTATTAATTAAAATTGCCAATTTTAATTACTCATGGTATTCCACCATATCACGCCTGAAACGTCTCTTTTTATTTACACCGCAGCCTGCAAGACGCCGAAATTTTGTGTGGCGGGAGGTGTTCCATTAGTTTATGCATGCCTTTAGATATACGTATTCTAATACACGAAAACACTTCAATATGTGCATGAATCCTCAAATGTTTGTCTTAAAGTACTTATATTTTGGCGCTTGGGTCCGATTTTTTCAATATTGTGCATCATGCGACGGAAGAACGAGTTCTTGAATCAGTCTGGGACAAAGTCTAGCTCTCTCATTTCACTCCGGTGGTCGAATCTGCTTTAATAATTTGCTGCCTTAATACTTCCCTCGTTTTCGGAAGAAAAATCAGGTGTTCTGTACTTTTCTATGCGTCTTAAGACCTTCCATTCCTCTTGGCGAATCAAGAGGCTCCCACCATAATTCCTCCAGCACACCCGTCACGCTTATTCTCTTCCCGTAGCAATTTTAAAGAAACCTGGCGGATTTTACTCTGGATCTTTTCCAATTTTTGAACCAATAATTTTCTCCCATGGGCAAGGTGACCTAACTAAATCGAAACAACGATTCTGTCTCACTTTTTCATCGCACATTGTTGATATGACTGTAGGAACACCCATTATTACGAGTACATGAGGCAGATAGGCGTGTATGTGCACGCGAGTTAATGTACGTGACACACACACACACACATTTATATATATATGTGTGTGTGTGTGTGTGATAAGATATGACTGTCAGTCATATCTTATCTTCCGAAGAAGACGGAGTTCGAGTCCGTCGAAATTATCAAGACATTATTGTGAGTGTTCTTTTTATGTGTTCTCGTGCTGTGTGTTACTGTCTAAGTTATATATATATATATATATATATATATATATATATATATATATATATATATATATATATATATATATGATGAAGAGGGACCTGATACAGATTAGGTTGCTAGGTTGGGAGTTACAAAATGTTTATTTGATAGTTGTGTCCATCCAAAAACCTACCTTAACCGGTAGATTACCTAATAATAATATTTCATTAATGTATGATTGAGCATACAATAATAAATGAAACGCAGGTGAGCGTTAACCCCCTCCCCCCTGCTACAATCTATGGCTGCATAAAGTTGGGTTTTGTGTGAATGTGGACACCACGCCGCCCCCTAACTCTTCTTCAATGATTTTTCATTGAGTATCGTTCTTTCAGGGAAGTTGGGCATTGACTGCTAAGAATCCGTTGGTAAGAACCTCTTCTCTCTATGCTCATCTTTCAGCTCGACCCGAGATACTTCCAAAGCATAACGTCCCAAGGCTACCTG
The DNA here is from genome assembly GCA_037158775.1 of Hetaerina titia. Lineage (NCBI taxonomy): Eukaryota > Metazoa > Arthropoda > Insecta > Odonata > Calopterygidae > Hetaerina > Hetaerina titia. Next base: position 35,961,904 of record CM073768.1, on the reverse strand, counting down.
TCTCCAGTCATTGCGTCTGCACCCACCTGTAGTGCCCACAACGTGCGGAAATTTAAAAGCAATTACGAGCGAGTGCCCTCCAACGCATTTTCGCACCGAGAGACGATGAGATCGTGAACGGCGTGATATCGGTTTCATTCAAAACGCACCTCCCGTTAACTCGACGCGTCGGCAAGAGGAAATTTCCACTGGTGAAAATGTTATGCGAGGGGTCGGTTGTGAGGAATGAAAGACGGATAGCGCCCGGCTGGCTATTCGAAACAGTCCCGATTGGGACGGACGAAGGGGAAAGGGAGTGGGGTAGCGAATTTCCATGCCGGACGTCTTCACAGCTTTCGAAACTAAAAATATTCGGCGACCACATTCAGTCGTCGATATTTTTACACAGTAATATTTGGTCAAGTGGCAGAATTCGGTCTCTTGCTAGCATGGTCTTTGAGAACTAGAAGCACGGATACTACATGCTCGATTTAAGTTATTAGATGCATAACTATCATTCTATTTTAGCGCAGATGGAGAATTCATAATTCTAACCTCGGATTGAACTGCCAGGTGTGACTGAGACTTCATTGAGAAATGAAGAGAACTTGACCATCGGTCTAATGTATATTAAAGGATTTACTTCCCCCGCGCATTTAGAGATCAAAACAGTGGGACAGCTTAGGCAATTGGATCCCTCCGAATGTTATTAATCGCCTAATATATCAATTACTCTAATGTCTGATGACTGAACACTTCCTCCACCCCCTCGTGGACATTATCGTGTGTAGGTTGAACATTTAGAAATTTAGTATATGTTTAAGTATAGGACAAATAACTAAAAATAACAAGACTAATACGGGATTCGAACTGGTAACCTTTCAGTTATCAAGTTACTAAATTGACTATGACATAATCTCTTTGATTTAATAAATATGATATAATCTCTTTGCTGCAATGAAATAAACCCTCCTTATTAAATAGTTTTATGCCATCATTAGTCTTTTATTGCCTAATTACAGTTCTCATTGTTGGTTACATTAGAGATACATTAACGATTGTTGATTATTAATGGGGGATTCCACGGTATAAACAATTACAAATATGGGCGCATAATAGCCTTTAAATTTGTTATCTACATATCAATGTCAAAAACCAAAAATCACCACGCATTATCGCGTGATTATTGACATCGATTGGCAGAAAACAAGCATACGTGAATGGCCATTAGAGAATATTCACCACAACTCTTTGCCGTGTCGGGTTAAACAAATACCCAATACATTTTCCCATTATCGCTCACTCTTCACGCATGAAAAACTTCCGCGCTTGTTATACACGTACATTATTGTGACAAGTTATCAGTCTATTTTCCTCTCATGCGGACTCTTCCATAGCGATGCGTTTATAATGTTTCGGGGAAAATTATTTCCCAGAAACCTAACAATCCTCTCACACAATTCTTCACCTTCTCCAACTCTTCTCCAACACAATAATGAAAAAATTTTTCCACCCAACATTCCTTCATAGCTTTTGATAGATTCTATTTTTTTCTCATTCGTCGCAGATGTTTGATAATATGGCCTTCCATTTCCGCACTTAAATCTTTGTCCCTTTTATTATAGCCGTAAAAATCGTCACGTCCCTATATGTCCTCTTTCCCACCACCCCAACCTCTCATCATTGTTCAAATAGCTATAATTATGTCATATTTCGCTTTGGTCGACGGCAGCATCATACTGGGTGCGGTAGAGTGGAGGGGAGACAGGACTTTCGATTCGCCACCGCGTATAAGCTTCCAGACACCATATTGGAAATGCCAAGGTCCTCGAGCAGTCTCTTATCTATCTAGCCGAGCCAACCTGTTTTCTAAAGATTGTTAAATTGCATTAGTACAACCTACGTCATAATAGAGAACTCTGGATCTAATATATATAGATACATGTACACAAATACCGCGGTGCAAGGGCGTTTCGGCGGAGTGTGTTTTCAAGTAAAAATATTCGGGTGCTTACGTCCGATTTTATTTTTTTCTACATCCTACACGGTAATGTGTAAACCATCGCTAAGTTGTGAACACCTGGCATGCGAAATCAAATAATCAAGTCTTTTTCAATTGTTATTCCAAAAAAATGGCCGAACTAAAATTATTCTCCGGCTGCGCCAACGTTAAACTCAAAATTATTTATATTGAAAGTTTCAGCCGTGCATATTATCTCGAAGAGTTGAAAATGTCTTCAAATAAGATTAAAGAGATGAAGTGTAGAACTGAGATATTTAAGATGATCATCGAAGATTGATGACGAATGGTATGCGGTCACATTAACTGTATGCGACTGTGCTAAGTGGGAAAGCAAGTATGTTTTTCATTCTAAGTAGATTAGTATGTTGTCATTATCTTATCAAAAGTTAAGTTATATTCTTTCTTGTTACTAACAGCTATATTAGGCATGCATGGGGGGAAGTATGTTTCACTTAGATAATGCTTGTACCGGCAGTTATCATATATCTATATTATTTGAAATATTTTACATGTAACGTCATCATTAGTATTTCAATTCTAAAATTGGTTAGACTTGTACTTTTCCACAGATTTTTATTGTACATCAGTACCTGATGATGCCGCAAGTCGGTGAAACGCGTTATACCGAACAATAAAAATCTGTGGAAAAGTACAAATCTTCCTTTTTAGTATGGACATTAAATACGAGGCGTATTCTTAAAGTAAGTACCGTTTGCTTATATTTAAATATTGGCGCCTCAGAACACAGTTTTGCTCCTGCAGCGCCATCTACTGTTTCAATGAGAAGTTAAAGCAGCATTTGTTTTGTTTCAGAAGTCGTTTGCTTCTCCGTGTATGCAAACAACAATGTCCGCGACAATCGTTGATCCCGCCAGCTGTGAAGTGCGTTCTGTCATACGATTCTTGTATGCAAAAGGATTGTCGGCTGCTGTAATTCATCGGGAATTATGCCTAGTTTATAAACCTACAGTTATGAGTGAAGGAAAGGTTAGACAATGGTGCTGTGATTTTAAAAATGGACGAACAAATGTCCATGACGAAGAGCGAAGTGGTAGGCCCAGTATTCTGACCGATGAAATTGTTTCGCAAGTGGAACAAAAGCTGCGATGTGATCGTCGATTGACAATTAATGGCCTGGCTGAACAATTTCCTCAACTTGGACGCACTAATGCATACAATATTGTTACGGAAAACCTCGGATACCACACATTGCGTGCAAGGTGGGTACCGAAAATGCTCACCGACCACCACAAAGAGCAAAGAATGTCCAGTGGACGAGAGTTTTTGGGTCGTTGGGAACTCTTTAAACCACCCACCGTACAGTCCTGACCTTACACCCAGCGACTACTTCCTCTTCTTGCACTTGAAACATTGGTTCGGTGGACAACGTTTCGAAACCGAAGAGGAACTCAAGAATGGCGTTGTCGATTGGTTCAACCCTCAGGCGGCGAGTGTCTATGCAGAGGGGTTAAGGAAGCTGGTGCAGCGGTACGAAGAATGCTTAGAAGTGAACGGCGGTTATGTAGATAGGTGAAGTAGGTTTGTAGCTAACTAAAATTACCAATAAAATGTGTTTCATATGAGTATATTTTTTCCTGTGACCAAACGGGCCTTACTTTATGAACACGCCTCGTATTTCCAAGAAGTGAAGCCTGAAACAATAGTCTAAAATTGGTTTACTGCAGGCCTACATTATTCTCCATTCAGTTTTTACTCCTTCACCCGCTGATAGCTTCTCTCTCTGTTTTACGCCCTTCATTTGTAGGCACTTGTTTCCTGGTCTTCCTCTCGGGATCCTCCGTTCTACAAGTATGATGTTTCTAATTAATCCATTGCGCCTCAAGGTGTTTCCAATCCATCTAGTCCTTCTTTGTCGTATAATTCTCTCACTATGGTCATTTCATCATCTACTCTTCCATATACTTCCTCCTCGTCCCTCACTTTGTCTGTTCACATTATCTTCAGTATTTTCCTTCAGCACCATATATCAAAGGACTCCGTTCTTCGCTGGTCCACCTTCCCAATTTTCCATATCCCTGATCCATAGATTGCCATCCTCCATGCGAACGTTTTGACGAACTCCTTCCTTGTTGGCAACCTCAGGTTCTTTGAACGCAGTAGCCTCACCTTCGCGAACGCCTTCTTAACTTGAGCTATTCTTTGCATTGATATTGTGACTAAAATTAAGAAAACTTAATATTTGATGTTTGCATGCCTGGTGTTCAAGCTCTAACGGTGGCTTGCATGGTATCATGTGGATGTAGGAATCTTCATGCTTCTAATTTCTTCCATTCAAGGCTATCCAGCAATAACGTGACGCTTTGTGCTCGTTCATCATGATTCATCTCAACAATTGGTAGGTTAACGAAAGCGACATCTCTTTCCACGCACGGTACGGTGTCAGTAATGGAAATATTGGCATACTGAGACTTCCTCTCGGGCGGGAAGTCAAGAAGTGGCCTCCTCTCAGTTCCACCGCGCTCACCCAGCAACCAAACCCTCCCGCACTCAACCCACACCGCCAGCCCAACCCGACTGCCGGGCTCCCCTTCCTCCTCCCTTGGGCACCGTGCTGCGAATGGAGGGAGCGGAGAAGGGGCGTGGGATGAGGAGAGAGGGGGAGAAGGAGGAATAGGAGTGTGAGGGAGGTGAGGAGAAGAGGGTGAGCAAAGAAGGGGAGGAAGAGAGCTGGGTGTGGGTGAACAGGGGGGGTGGTGAAACGAGGGGGGGTAAAGGTGGTAGGTTGTAGGCATGGGGAGTGAATAGGAAGGGGAAGGTGGCAGGCGGGCAGGGAGAGTATGGGGCGGGAGAAGAGGGAAAGCGTAGGCGGAGGGGTGGGAGTGGGAGGGTGTGGGTCAGGGTGTTATAAGTGGGGGTGGGGGCTGCGGGAGATTATTACGTCGGGGTGGGCGGTTGAGGAATGGCGGAGAGGAGAAGGGGACAAGGAGGAAGAGAGAAAGAAGGCGGTTTGTAGGGGAAAAGAGAGAGGAATGGAGAATGGAACATAATGAGGTTGGATAGGAGACGTGGGATGGCTTGCGATAGGCATTGAGGGGGGGTGGAGAATGGGAGCGGGAGAGAGAGAAGAGGCGAAGGAGGAAGGGGACGGAAGAGGAACAGGAAAGAGTACTTCTTGGTTAGAGACGGGTGAGGAGATTAAAAAAAAAAGGTTGATTACAGTGAAGCGGTTCTGCCGGCGAAGACCCGTTCGTTCACGGATGAAGAACCGCTCAGTGCACGAACAGTTCATTTCAGTCAGCTGATCGTGAGAGACGATTGAGGTCCCACAGCTGCTGAATGAATCCGGGAAGCAAGGATCCATGTTCACCCCTCGAGACTGACTCCGACCAGTTTTTCGAATGAAAATTACTTTCAGTGTATGGCCTCCAGTTATCAAGAAGAAAGATAAAAAAAAACAGGTGTGCAACTTTTTGCTAATATTATATTACGACTAGTTTCATAATATTACATCATTTTAAAAATGAAAATGATGCAAAATCATCTTCGCTAGTCATCAGAATAAAATAGCATTTGAAAGCTGCAATCGTGTTTTTATCACAAAACTTTTTCCTGCTTACCTAACTTTCTTCCTTTTTTCAGACCCATCAACGTATAATTATCCACAAAATGTTTCCTTTGGCCATACTGTCCTCCTTCGGATTTTACCCAGAATCTTCTACTGATATTTATCTACTCACTACCCTAGTAAGCCCTCGCAAGGACGGGTGGAAGGGGGTGTTAGGTACCCTATGGTACCTGACACCCCCTTCCCCACTTAAAAGGACACGTGGAAGCGACCGACCGGATATAATTCTTGCAACACCCGTTAAACACAATATAATTATTACACTGTTGGTAACCATTCTAATCACCTCCGCGTGTGAAAGTTGGCAAAGTTCGCTCGTGCATTGTATTCCTTAAGTTTAATTCCTTTAAACTTTACTCTCTTCTCTGTCCACGTTTAAGTCTTCGTCGATGTCCTTCAATCTTTTCCGTCGATTCACATTCGTTTCTTTGAATAACTTCTTCGTTTTGACTGATGACTGCGTGACGGAAATCGCACAACTCCTCTAGACCAAGGAACGGCTGTTACCTTACGTAGTAAGCTGCTGCCCCTACCACATCCCCCGCCACACTCCCTTGCGGCGACTTGTTAGGAATAGGGTGCATGTTGATTGATACCTTTGGAAAGATCCGATTTTGCATCGAATATTGAACCATGCGTACAGAGTAAATAACCTCCGTCGACATCATTATTCCTTGGAGCAAAATCGGCACTTGCCATAAATATATTGCCAAATGCCACAGGCGCATGGTTTCAATGCGATACGCAAACGCCGCGCGTTTGTCGACCGGAAGACACATTTTTGCGATAGGTGATAAATTTACACCCCTTAGGCCACCCGCTTCTCCGCAGGGAGAGAGGATATCACCGGCCTGAAGAGCGAGTGGGTGAGAAGCATATCGCTTGGGAGCAGACACAAGACGTAGTCGGTCGCATCGCATAGGGTCGTCGCCTCTCTCACGCGGAACCCAACGAAGGGGGGGAAGGAGGGGGGGGAAGGAAAGCTCCGGGGAGGTAAGGAAGGAGTAACACACAAGGTTGGTTGGAAACGACGGGAAAGAGCGGGAGAGGAGGGTGGAGGCGGCTGCACACGCTAGAAAGGACGGCTGGAGCGAATGTAGTATGTATGTATGAAAGAAGTCTATGGGGTGGGGTGTTGGGCGGAGACGGTAGTGTGAAAGGGGGAGGGGGAAAGAAGAGCCAGCCAGACCATAGCCCTTGGGGGTGAAGAGAGGTGGGGGAGCAGAATGATGAGCCAGCGACTGCCTCTAGCAGTGAAATGATACACACACACACACAAGCTGGCTTTGGATGACGAAAAGGACAAGCGGTTATCCTGCAGGGGCCACAAACTAACACACGATATGGGACGGACTGCTTCTGCTCAAGTGGGTGGAATGGGCTCACGGGGGAATTACTAATCTGGAAATAGTAGTGCCCGTAAATACGATGTTTCACGGTAGAAGGAAAGGCCAGGAACTGAAAGGTGGCAGAAGCGGTAACTGAGTCACTGAGACAGAACTACTGACTCGCCGATCATTTGTTGTAAATTTGACTATTGCTTGCGTTATAACAACACAAATAGACCGAAACTAACAATGAAATTGTTAATTTGAAAGCCAAGCTTTCTTCAAGCCTTCTTCAAGCCAAGATGAAACGAATGCAGGCCAATAATATTCCATGGTTGTATTTAACAATAAATAATCAATAATGATTTGTGATTGTTGATCGAACGATTGAAGATCACCGAAAAATTGGTGAAACCGATTTTGATGATCGTTGATTTTTCATGACTACATAGGGAACTGAAATCGCACATTTTATCTCAGCAATCGTAAATAACCAAGAGAAAATGCACTAGCTCCAAAGATGAAGTGACATAGGTATTTTAATTGATCTGATTTACATCTACCCGTTAACAATAACCGGTAAGGGCCTCACGCGGGAGGTGAAAGGGCACCAGCCATACATGCATGCATTTGAATGTATTATTGTCATATCATTATTTGAATATGTTGGCTATGCCGTCGGACTTAGTACTGGGTGAACTCCACCATCACCTACCAAACCGACCTTCGGGTTTATTACTGTGTTCAATTACAAAAACACTCGTACACATACATGCCCATTTACATAATTCACTCATTTTTGTTTTGAGTAAGTCACTATACGAAGATTGTCTTGAAAGCAACCTTCTTTATGCTGTAAAAAATACACTGGAATATATAATGACAATTTATTATTTTCAACTCAAAACTACGTAGTATCTCAAATATTTTGATCATATTCGCCATTTTTCATATCTCTGAACTAGTTTTCAAATTCCTCCAGCATCAAATTCTGCCGCCAGAGAACGCAATAAATCGTCAACGGCATCTTGAAGTTCCTTGTCGAGACGACCACAAAACATTTAGTAGCCTAACTTTTCAGCCGTGTTTACATGCACCAGTGTCGTAGAAATCTGTGGAAAACTTTCTACCGATTACAGATATCGTAAAACGCCGGTTTTCACGAACTTTTCGTCAATTTTCAGGTACAGATCATCACAGACGGGCGGTCACTTCGGTCATCATCTTGGACATTTACGTTCATTATTACACGAACGGCAACTCTAACGCACAACCCTTGACACTCATCGCATTTGGTACGAAAAGAAAACAAATTTCCCGATGAATTTCAGCAACTTTGAAGTTTTTTATCAGTAAAAATCTTATCACCGAACAAACTTCACATTTAACGGAAATTTCAATTGCACTGTTCTTTTTGAATAGCTATTGTAAGCAAACGACAAGAGGCGAGACCTTCCTACCACTGCAGTTTGAGGCGTACTGACCTACTGTGTGCGTCAATGCAGTGACCATTCGGCTCACACTACACGAAAACGGAGATTACTTTCTGGACAGCCTTCGTAGTTTGGTCTGGAAGGTAATACTTGTAGTATATCCGGGAGCTTGAGTTCGATTTTATTGTTATCGCTTATCCTAAGAAGGAGGAACTAGCACTTGACTCTGTCCCTGACGGTGACTATCTCTCTTATTTTATGTCCGTGGTCGAATTCACCAAACACTATTTGGCGTCATAATAACTGCCTCTGCGCCGCAATAAAACTCAGTTAACCTGTAACTTTCTATAAGCCTTAAGTCTTGCCTGCTCTCTTCCTGAATCAAGGGTCTTTCCATTTATTTCCTCCGAAATACTCGTCACACTGTCTTCTCGAAACGATTTATTTTACCGATTCCTGAATTAAAATTTTCTTCCATATGTCTCAGATAATCAGCTTCGTATTATTAATTCGGCCTCACTAAAACGAAGTAACACCTCTCTATTACTCCTTCATTACATTTTCCCACAATCCGTCTAATGAAATCTAGCTTCTTAATGGATGATCCACGCATTCTTCTTTATGCCATGAAAGTTTTGATGTCAGCCTAACACCCAAGTATTTGAGCTGTCCCAACTTGCTTAAGTGGGTCGCGGTGGTCCAGTGGGTAGAGCGTTGGACTACTGACCGGAGGGTCCTGGGTTCGATTCCCGGGCAAGGCACTCAGGGCACCTGCAGCTCCACCCAAGCTAGTTGATTTTTCGGGTACCAGATCTTCCTGGGAAACCATAACCGGCACAGGGAAAGGAACTGGCCCCCCTACCCTGATATGTGAATACTCACACGCCGTCGGGCTTAGTACATGGATGAGCTCTACGATCACCTACTAAACCGACCTTCGGGTTGATTACTGTTATGATTAACCTGCTTAATTCGGTTCCATGTATTCGATAATTAACGTCTTGCATCTCTTTCCTTTCATTCCAAAACTTCAGTCAAGTAGTTGTTGAAATTTCCAATGGATGATAAAGCTATATTCAGAGATGTTTTTGTGAAATTTTTTTTATTACATCTGGGCTTATTCGACTCGATGGCAGAACCACCTTTTGGACAGAACGAGAAAGAGAGAGAGAGAGAGGAGCAAAGGAGAGGAGGGTAGCTGAAGGAAACTGTGGATATAAAAGGGATGAATGGATTTCATGAATAGAATCGAGGGATTTTTGATGAAGGATGAACGACAAGGAGGACGCCGGCAACGGAAGCCGGAAAGGACGGAGTGGAGGTGGGATGTCGGGCATCCACTTATCTACTATCTATCTATATAGGCTTCATTTCTTTCCACCAACCCTCCCGTCCATTCCCGGTTATGGGCTGGAATTTCCGGCGGGTTTCTTTTCGGCCATCTCCCTATTCCCTTCTGCCTCAAGGCTATTCCGCCTTCCTTCCCCTCAAGTCCGAGAAAAGGCTTCCTCTTTTTCCTTAACTCTCCGTCCGTCAGTTCCTTGGCCCTTAGTCACTCCCTTCCATTTCCTTTTTATCCGCTTACCACATTCTGCCATGTCTGTTCGTTTTCCATTCGGGATCGGGGGCTGTTGCTTCTTCTCCGGGGTTCCCTAGGGCGATTTCGGAACGGTAGAGCACTTCGGAAAACTTCATCCTCATACGCTGGGCTCCCCCGTAAGCAAAGTCGTGACTGTTAATTCACAAGGCTGAATTTAAAGTTTCACTGGAACACATTCGTTATGAGTCTGGTATGATGTAGTTTGGAATATATGGGTATGTAAATAGATATACATTCTATGTTTATTTGCCTGTTTAGGGTATGTTTTCGTAGACCTGCTGCACTACTACTCGCTACTGTACGCCTAAACCGTTACTAACATCTACATCTAATTGATACCTCGCAAGCCACCGCAAGGGCGTGTGGCGGGGGGTGTTAGGGCACCACACGTAATTAAGAAAGAAAAAAAACCGCATCCAAAAGCCACAAAGAAAACATTGTATGCATTCATGCAAAAACCATTGTAGCCCACATGGAAACGCACAATCTACCAACTAGCATACACATGCACCAACAGATACACCTAGCATCTTTGCAATGCTTAATTTTGTTGTTTGTTAAATAATTAAATGTTTTTATTATTTTTAATGTGACTTTGGTTTCTTACTATTATGATTTCTGATTGTTCTGGGAAAGAATGACTATTTGGAATCTATCCGTGGAATGACTAACATGGCACAATACATTTAATTTTAATACATTGGTACCACCCATTAGAATAAATAATTCTTCAATCGCTGTGCACACTCAATTTCCCCGAATTTTATTCGAAATTACTATTTTTAATCCTACATCCCTCTCGCCAACGTAAAACTCTTCCCTCCATTGCACAGCATCAGAATCCCATCGCTTCTCTCACAATCTACTGAATCCATTTGTTTTGCCATCTTCGATTTCTACCTTAAACTGCCTCTTCTCCTATCATGCCTAGAACTTAATTGTTTGATTTCCTTTCCGTCCATTTCATTGGTTTAACTTCTCCACGCCCAATGTGTTGATGTGTTATTATTTGGTATTCCTATCCAATCATTTAGAGGAATTACTTGCAAGCATAACAATTGATATTTTACCGTTTGAGGGAGGACTTCAACCTCACAATACCCCGCAAGGGGGTGTGGCGGGAAGGGGGGATTATTGGATGTACACAGACTAAATATCGTATAAAATATCTTAGCATCGTCTAGCAAGACTCGGCCTGACACTCCACACTACAACAAGTCCCACTTCATCACCGCATATTTCCTTCCTCCCTTCATTGCGCCCAACATGCTTGCACTATTTCTACCCCTTGCTCGTTTGATCAACATTCAATCTCTTCCATCACAGTCGTCAGCATACCATCGCCTATAAAAATTTTCTTCATCCATCTTTCCGGCCTCCTTTGGATTTCTTGCATGAATGAATTGAAGAATGATTTATCGTGGTGTGGATTGTCAGGTTGTTTCTTGTTGATCTTGTGGATCTTTCTGAAGGGTAACAATGACTGTTGGTTGCTAGAGGAGGTCGTTGACGATGGTTGTTAGACGAAGAGAGACGAGGAAAATGACGAGATGTTGTTGGTGACGGTTGTTAAACGAGGATAATGAACTTAAAGGTGTTAAGTTTGTGTTCTTCCAAAACCTACCAAGAATAGTTAGACTATTAAATAATAACAATGACTTTACTAAGATATTGTTTTTGTCACAAAATGCTTGAGACAAAAGGGCTTCATTACATCATTATGTTCGACTGTCACTTTTTTATTGCTTATCACTGTTGCCTAACCTAATAAGTCATTATTAATTAAAATTGGCAATTCTCCACAAAATAATATTATTTTGTGGAAAATTACCAATTTTAATTAATCATGATATTCCACCATATGACGCCTGAAACGTCTCTTTTTACTAATAACTTATAACTAATTAAGATTTTTCTCTCTGGGTAAGGGTTGAACTTGAATGATTTATACTAATCAAGAAGGCTAAATCATTCATGATATCCTCGTGGTTAAACAAACTGAGATACTATGTGGAAAAACGATCTAACCAGAAGAAATACTATGAATAATGGAGTGAAATAGAGGCGTATATGCCAGAATGAATCCAGTTTTCATCGAGCAAATCGCTTGCTGAACACACAGAAATTGTGTGATCTTTATTTTTTCCAAGATATCCACCCTTAACGTCCGCCAGCCGATTTTTTCATGAACACAATACAGTATAATACTCCCATAGCGCGCTGTTCACTATGAGTTCTGGAATACTATGGTGAATACTGAAGCGGTTTTTATCGTTAGTCCGTATTATCTCATAATTTTACAGTCTGAAAGGAATAAATTAAAAAATACTAATAATTCGATAGTTTATTCCGAGTCCGTCTTTGATGTTTCCGGTAGCAAGATAGAGGTGCGCACATAAATTGGTTTTCTTATACCTCGAGCAAAATTTTGGTTTAAAGGTAGGTGCCTCATAAACGGAGTAAAAGTTGGACTACTGTTTCATTTATATTTAAATGCCATATTAAGTCCAAAATCTAAATATTAAACTAATAAACTAAGCCAAGAAGCTAATGAAACTGATATGTTTTTGGGTTAACGCACTAGGAAAGTACAACTGTTCACAAACAATGTGTGATTCTATGGATTTAAAAAATCTTTCTAAACACCTCTCCACTAATGCACACACTGAGTTACGTGCCTACATAAAATTAAAATTGAATTGTTCAAGCTCAAGTTTAATCTTTTTTGCTTATGATAATAGCTATGATATTCCTGAAAGATAATTTATAAAATAAAATCAAATCGATTTTTACGGTGAAACTTAAGAAATTCAATTATTTTCTAAATAATGAGACAAATACTACTTCACAGTAATGTATGTTAGGAGTTAGTCCAGAATTTGTCCAGAATTACTTTTTTCTTTGTACAAAAAAATCGCAATAGTTCTTGCGCAACTAATACACAAAAGACCGCTTTGAGTTAAAATTGATAAAACGAATCATTAATCGCCAAGCGTATTTCAGTCGAGACGCCAGTTTTTCCTTCACAAGATGAGAAATTTGAAAATATCGTGACTTTGATAACTTGAAAGTCTCCCGAAGAAAAGCCAGAGGATTGCATATTCTTTTTCAAAGAAAGAAAATTGCTTCAATAGCCTTTTAAAAAATTAGTTTTTCGAGCGAACTGAGATATTTATTCGTGCCTAAAATAAGTTTTTTACATTTAAGTTACGATCATCGTCTTTAAAAGCCTATGTACTGCATACTGTTTTGCAAATGGACAAATTGCGGGAAATCTACAAATATTGCGGGAAAAGTACGTAGAGCGCAGCTATTAAAACTTACAATGGATCAATCCACATTCATAAATGATTCGGTAAAATTTTCAGAAAACATTATGCTAATTAACAACAAGTATTCTGAGGTCTGAAACACCTCCATTTCCTGCTTGGAAGTCCCCCTTCTTTTCCTTGCTTAAGATCAACTGAGACGTTCAACCAGGCTTCAATCAAGAGTTCTGTTGTATTACCTTTTTTCATCTACTTTCACCAGATTCAACTCGCCAACACCACGAATCGTGAGTCTTCTTTTTACCTTACCACTCATTTCAACGAGATCAGGGCGTGAGCGGCAGGGGTTGAGGAGGCGGCCAACGGAAATGCAGCGTGGGGGAAAGTTTGAAAATTTATGCACGAAAGTCATGGAAGCGGAAGTGGAGCAATGGAAGGAGATTTTGAGTCAGACAGGCGTCTGCTGATGGAGCAGCCACCACGACAACATGAGGGAATAATGACGTTTGATGCTAATTGACAAAAGACGCGTCCCTTTCAGTGTCTCCCAACTGAGCTATTATCTACATCTACATTAACATAAATACCCCGCTATCCACCAAAAAGGGGTATAGCAGGGGGTGCAAGCAGCATGTTGGAATGGTAAGGGAGATGAAGGGTGTGTAAAGGGTTAAGGAACGGGATCAAAACGTTACTAAAATCCCTGAAAAGACGCGCATGGTGGTGCAAATTCATTTTCATGCTAGCGGAAAACAATGTTCCAAACAAGTGCTCATTTCCCTCACTATGAAAGATCTCGCCTATGCTAAAAAAGAGAGAGTTAAATTGAACACCATACCAAGACATTATTTCACCAGATATTATGAGTCACGAGGTTCACTAAAAGTAAGCAACGCACGAGTGTAGGAAAGATTACCGCTGTCATAATGGGTAGTTCAGCGTAACCACCTGATAGGAAGCGGTGTTCGACCTTTTGGGCTCATGACAATTAAAACACAAAATTGATATCGAGTATGTGCTGATAATGGTAATTAGCAGTCTTGAATAGGCTTCAATTGGTAGCTGAATAATACGTTCGGCTGCCGATCGGAAGAAAAACCTCTAAAATACGGGGAACGCATTGATCTCACGCTATTAAGATTTCCCGAAATCTAATGTAAGAGTTTCTGACCGGAGGGAAGATGGTTTATATTCGGGATATGCCTCTTAACACCTTTCTCTACACGTAAGGTGATCGATTACATCTGGATAGCAGTACTTCCTGGGAAGCACGAATGCCGGCACAGGAGCAGGTGTCCTTTTACCCTGATTGCGTGAATTTCATTCATTGAAGGGGATCGCAACTCACACCAGGTGAGAGCTCTGTTCTCAATTATCTCACCGATCTTTCTGCTTATGACTGGTAATTTATATGCTAATAACGTAAACCGCTGACCATCGCCGCTAACAGTGGATATGGAAATCGGGTACCGCACTGCAGTTCATGAATTATACTGGATCATTCCATTCACATTAATCAACTAGATGGCTGGATTTGATTGGCGAAGGAACATTAATAGAGCTCACGCCTAGCTGAGCCTTAAAGCGTGTGAAATGCGCGTGAAAAGGGTAATATGTGAGGTCAGATCCTTTCACACGGCCACCTATCGGTTTCTCACGGAGTTCCCTCTAACCAGTAAATCTAAATGCTTGGACTTTATACAAATATTGGCTTATCCCAAAGGCGTCTCTAGTGACGTTCCAAAATTTTCATTTATATTAATTCATCAACCGTGATCGTGTCCTTACCTCTACGGGCGTGTAATTACGAAAAAGTACGCTGTGAATTTCTTTCTGCTTTTACCCAAGCATAGAAACCTATTTGGAAAATATTATCTAAATCTACACACCAACACAGTCAAAGTATTAGGGACGTAAGGACAAGAATTGCGCTAGGCAAAGAGGCTTTCTCAAGGAGAAGGGGGTTGATGACGGGAACGTTGAGCAAAGATGTTAAGAAAAGACTCGTAAAAACTTTGATCTGGAGCGCAACTATGTACGGCGCGGAAACGTGGTCGCTGAAGCAGGAGGATAGACGTAGATTGGAGGGTTTTGAAATGTGGGTGTGGAGAAGAATGGAGAAGGTGAAATGGACCGAAAGGAAAACGAATGAGGAAGTCCTAGGGACGGTGGGTGAGGAGAGGGGTTTGTTGAGAGAAATCCTATGGAGGCAGGAAAAATGGATGAAAGTCGTATTGAGCGGCAGTGGAATGTTGACGAATGGAATAGAGGGGAGAATGTTAGGCAAACGAGGAAAGGGTAGGAACAGGATAGGGATGGATGTTGGACGGGATGAAGGGAGGAAAGAAGTACACAGAGATGAAGAGGGACCTGATGTATAGTAGGTTGCTGGATTGTGTTTTGTTTAGAGTCGCAAAATATTTATTTATTTGATAGATGTGTCCTTCCAAAAACCTACCTTAACCGGTAGATTGCCTAATAATAATCTACACACCACCACCGCAAGCCGTAGGAGGGACGTACGGCAGTGGGAGCTGGGTCACCAGCCTCTATACATCTACTCCACTGCTTTCACATACTCTGAATGATGATCTGAAACCATTCATGCAATATCTTCGATTGTGGGTCTAGGTTTGTATGCATTCTTTTATTTTGCTTGCGGTTTTGTTCCTTTTTACTGGTGGTGACCTAACACCCCTCACCACACGCCCTTGCAGCTGAATGTATGTATTATGTAGATGTGTATTTGCAGTATGTTTAATCTTGCTCTAAGTATTCGCATATTTAAAGGTTCCCATTCCATTTCTTGTAGTAAGTGTGTGACACTCGGGGTTCATTCGTTCGAGTTTTTCACGAACATGGCGATCTTTCTTCGTACTTTGTTCGATTTGGTACCGTGTTTTTGTATGGATTTTGTATGGATTGTGGATTTTGTATGGAGAGGTTGCGGGATGAGGGTGTTTAAGGAGCGAGGAAAAAGTAAAAGTATCCACTTAAAACCCATGAAAAAGACGAGAAAGTTGGGTATCACAGAGAGAACCCACACCAATGCGCGCACATATGTATCTACATAACTACCCCACGTTCCACCAAAAATGTATGTGGCAGGGGGAGCAAGCACCAGGTGAGATGGGTAACGGATAAGGTAAGGGAAGTGTGTTTCAAGGGTTAGGAAAAGAGAAAACACATACACTAAAAACCCTTTCAAAAGCTGTGCAAATCCATGAACATGCTACCGGAAAAATTAGTGCCAAACAAATAACAATTACTCCCAATATAAAAGTTGTCGGGTAGAACCATATGTACACATGTAAGTGTCACACTTAGTTTTAAACAAGAGTTCATTTTGCACACAAAAAAATTTTTGGTATGCTAATTAGGCGGGGATAAAAAAGAACATATGATAGACCTCCAGCATATCAAGACAGGCCATGCAGAACTGGAAAGCATGAGGGGGAAAACATTAATTAAGCTACGGTCATGCAACCAGAGGTCCCAACCCCTGACACCCTGGGTACGTGTATAAAAAGTGATACCATTCTGTTGGCAGCTGACCGCATATGGCATCACCCCCACAAAAAAGAACGAGGGGTGTAAGGGCATTTTCCAGCCATACTTTTGATGAAATCCAGGTTCTTTAGGCCATCTCCCCCACACATATTGTACCTGCGTGTTTTCCTCATGCAAGATCAGATGCGATGGTGACACCTAAGTATTTTACGTGAGCTAAAACGCTCATCCGAGTATGTAAATTAGTAAACACTGCTAGTATTTTATGTTTTAAGAGGTGCGTAACGGTACATTTTTTAGTATTCAAATATAAATTCAATCATGCAAAACATTTTTAATGCTGTTTAAGTCAAGTTATAGCAGTTAACGATTTGCGTCGTTCGCTATTTTCCTGTGATTCTCCCCCTGCCTACCAGTATCAAAGTGCCTGCATGCTAGGATTCATGTACATGATACCCTTCAAATTACGGGAAGGGGATGAATCCAAATTAGGCGTACACAGTACGAGAAGGAATAGGGCGTTGTATCTTACACGCAATACATTTAGTTTTTAAAAAAATTGACAACTTGGAAAAAATGAAAAAAATTATTAAAATACGCGTGTTAAATTCTTGAAGAATTATTTTTTTCATAGTTATTTGCACATCTATACGTTTACATTATTCCCTGCAAGCCAATGGGAAGGTGTGTGGCAGAGGGTGTAGCACACTAGGCATGTACACCACACGAACTGAGACATATACCGTATACCGCAGGTACAAAGCTGCAGGTCCTAGTTTTCCTGGTCTCGATACATCCATCTATTATTGTTGTCCGGCCGGTTAGTTACCATTTATTTAGCGCTGAAGTGGACGGACTGTTCAGTCACTGCCCATGCTGATTACTGATCTATGGTCACTTCTGGGACGCGATGTTTCCCTGTCACTTACGTGACCATCGCAATTTCAACGATACCGGCCGGATATGTTCCAGGTTGAAGAGCACTGCGGGAGTCGTGGTCTCTCGTAGACGTACCGGGACAGGAGGACGGAGGGAATGCAGCTGAAGTCAGAAGCAGCAGCGGTTGGGAAAGGGCGTCCAAGAGGAGGAGGGTTGGAACACCGCAAGCTTATCTTCCCTTTTAAATCTCTCAACACTCCCTCCCTCTTCAGCACAGAAACACACACCGACACCTTACCCCCTCTGCTCACACACACCCACACATACACACATCTCCTTTATCCACTTCGTCTTCTCTCCCCCAACCCACCCCTTTCCTCCGAACTCCCCCAACAGTGCTTTCCGCCGACTTCTCTAACCCCCTGCACGCAGATATCCCCCCTTCCTCCACTCAGCCACGAATGTTGCAACTCCCCCTCCTTACGCCAGTGCCATGCTTTTGTATATATATCTACAAAAAAAGTAAGTCTCCCTCACTTCCCCCAGAATCCTTCCCCCATATACTTGTGGACTCCTACATCTCCTCCCCAACTCCCATCTCTCTCTCTCTCTCTGCAACCAAATCCCTCTCTACCCCCCACCGCAGTGCCAGCGCTTGTGTGTGCTTGGATATTAGATTTCCACTATCGATTTTACGATACAAAATAAATATCGATTTGCCGACAAAATATCGAATTCGGATTGATTGTAAGGAAGGTATATCGAAAAAGAGGTATCGGTATTTTCAGTTTGTCGAACAATACCGATTAAATCCATGCCAAATAACTAATGAACGTACGATTGTATCGAAAATTAGCTAGAGTATCGTCCACACTGCGCAGCTACTATATCAACCATGTCGTATATTGACCATATCTTCCACATCTAGTATCGATTAATCATATCGCAAATAGATAATATTTTCGAAAACTTGAGACATTTCATTTTCATTGCCTTTATGTGGTATGTTGTAGTATCTATATATTTTCTACATGAATGTTAATCCAGTATTCCACCAAAGTTTCCATACAGCTCACACATACACCTCTTATCCATTTCATCATGTCGAATGCATTGAAAAAAATTATCGAAACTCGATCTATCGGCTCCTTGGATGATTGATATCGAGATGGTCGATATGAACAGTATAGCGGCATGATGCCAGCCATGAGCCATGAGCGGCCCCCGCCACACGCCCTTGCGGCGGCTTGCGGGGTATTATGTAGATGTAGTTGATGCAGGTCGATACTAAAAATTATATCGCCATCGTCTCGATATTCTTTCACTCCCAGTAGGGCACAGCCCTCCTGCGTTCGCTACCTTCTACCATCTTAGCTCCCTCTCTACTTCGCTACTCATTTCTGCCCTAACGCCTCCTTCTCCGTTCCCACCTTCCTCCACCTCCCCCCTCTCCTACCGCCCCCTCCCTCCGGCCACTGCCCCGCCTTCCCCCCCCAAGGCCCATTGGGGTTCCCCTCCCGTGATAACACATGGTCGAGTTCATTGAACCCGACGACTACGGATGAACCAAATCAATCTTCTTCCATACTTCCCTCCCACCAAAGTATTTTTTCTTTTTCGGGGAATCATGCCTTCCCCTCTGCACTAACGCGGTCTCGATCGCCGGAAGAGTTTTGCTTCTCATGAAGAGGAGTGTGGTTTGCACGAACGGCTTCGGTGGTTTTTCTTAATGTGGAAAATGCTCAAGGGCAAGAGAGACCCACGTTTATAAAGCCACTACAACCACGAGCTTAGGGGGAACGTTGGCTTCGAACTACTGCCTTCATGGAGCAAACATTATTGGTGAAAATTACTGTGTTTAGGTTTTGTGAGATCCTATTCATACTATTAATGTTATCTAATCACTTCATTTATTTAATAATATCATGTTCCGAAAGCTTTGAATACTTCCACGTGCATTACTCGTAAATTTAATTAATTCTAAGATAAACGAAATTTTAATTATGTTATTCCAAATAAATTAAAATGTTAAACAAGGTATTTATATCATATAACTAACATAAATGAACTCAAAAGAAAGACCAAATTATGGTTGTTACAGAAAACGAACGAAATCTAACTAAATACGGGCTAATATGTTGTTCAATACAATATAGTCAGAAAACAATTTTGTTGTGCTAATGAACTGGCGCAATTATTAATTTTAAACATGAATTTATAATTCTTCAGCTATTAATATGTTTGCGTTGGCCATAAATACGCTTCGACAAATCGATATATGTCGCTCAGGGATTTAATTTTGGAGTAAACATGATAGGTAAAGAGGTACGCTGTCCGTTTCGCATAATACATTTATAAATGAAGAGGGCGTCAGCTAATATTGGAAGGGCTTAGGTTGAGAGCCAATGGAAACATGAATATTGAATGCACGACTTAGACTTCTGGTTCAATAGAAACATGTCTTGACAAAAAGAGAATTTTTAGTCCCGCACTAAATTTGCAGGCAATTATATATATTATTAGGTAATCTACCGGTTAAGGTAGGTTTTTGGATGGACACAACTATCAAATAAACATTTTGTAACTCCCCACCTAGCAAACTAATCTATATTAGGTCCCTCTTCATCTCGGTGTACTTCTTTCCTCCCTTCATCCCGTCCAACATCCCTATCCTGTTCCTACCCTTACCACGCTTGCCCAACATTCTCCCCTCTATTACCCTCTTCAACATTCCACTACCGCTCAATACGCCTTTCATCCACTTTTCCTGCCTCCATAGGATTTCTCTCAACAAACCCCTCTCCTCCCCCACCATTTCTAGTACTTCCTCATTTGTTTTCCTTTCGGTCCATTTCACCTTCTCCATTCTTCTCCATACCCACATTTCAAAAGCCTCCAATCTACGTCTATCCTCCTGCTTCAGCGACCACGTTTCCGCGCCGTACATAGCTACGCTCCATATCAGAGTTTTTACGAGTCTAGTCTTAACATGCCTACTCAACGTCCCCGTCATCAACTCCCTCCTCTTTGAGAAAGCCTCCTTGCCTAGCGCAATTCTTCTCCTTACGTCCCTACCACTTTGACCGTGTTGGTCCAAAACACTTCCGAGATATGTAAACTGCTCTACCTGCTCTATTCTTTCCCCGCCTATTTTAATATTTAGCTTAGCCTTTTTCTTTCTAGAAAATCGCATATATAATTATATATATATATATATATATATTATTATTAGGTAATCTACCGGTTAAGGTAGGTTTTTGGATGGACACAACTATCAAATAAACATTTTGTAACTCCCCACCTAGCAAACTAATCTATATTAGGTCCCTCTTCATCTCGGTGTACTTCTTTCCTCCCTTCATCCCGTCCAACATCCCTATCCTGTTCCTACCCTTACCACGCTTGCCCAACATTCTCCCCTCTATTACCCTCTTCAACATTCCACTACCGCTCAATACGCCTTTCATCCACTTTTCCTGCCTCCATAGGATTTCTCTCAACAAACCCCTCTCCTCCCCCACCATTTCTAGTACTTCCTCATTTGTTTTCCTTTCGGTCCATTTCACCTTCTCCATTCTTCTCCATACCCACATTTCAAAAGCCTCCAATCTACGTCTATCCTCCTGCTTCAGCGACCACGTTTCCGCGCCGTACATAGCTACGCTCCATATCAGAGTTTTTACGAGTCTAGTCTTAACATGCCTACTCAACGTCCCCGTCATCAACTCCCTCCTCTTTGAGAAAGCCTCCTTGCCTAGCGCAATTCTTCTCCTTACGTCCCTACCACTTTGACCGTGTTGGTCCAAAACACTTCCGAGATATGTAAACTGCTCTACCTGCTCTATTCTTTCCCCGCCTATTTTAATATTTAGCTTAGCCTTTTTCTTTCTAGAAAATCGCATAACCTTTGTTTTATTAATATTGATTCTCATCCCATATTTATCGCACTGAACCTCCAATTCACTCAACAATGCTTGCAACCCCTTGGCTGACTGAGCAACTAATGCTTGGTCATCAGCAAACCTAACCGATTTTACGAATTCCCCTCCGACTTTCATTCCTACCTCCAGTTCTTCCCATGCCTCTTTAATCATTTCCTCTACATATACGTTGAACAGTACCGGTGACAATGGGCAACCCTGCCTTACACCTCTTCCTAACACTGCCCATCCGGACTCTCCGTTCCCCACTCGCACCTGAGCAGTCTGAGACATGTACAGGTTCCTTTCTTGATACATTCCCATTTTTCTTCGATAGCACTCAGTTCTTTACCGTCATCCATCATTTTCTCTACAGCCTCCTGATACTCCTTCTTCGTTAATTCATTTACTGCTTCTAAATTCCATTTTTTAACCCGCCGCCCTTGCCTTATCTTCTTGAAACGAACATTACATTTCATAACAACTAAATTGTGGTCAGAGTCCGCATCCGCTCCTGGGAAACTGTGCGAATTTATCACACTGTTCCTAAACCTGTGCCTAACCATAATATAATCTAACTGATACCTTTCTGAGTCACCTGGCATTTTCCATGTATACCTACGCCTTTTGTGGTGTCTAAACCATGTGTTGGTGATGACTAACCCCTGTCTCCTGCAGAATTCAATTGCTTTCTCTCCGCGTTCATTCCTCGTGCCTAACCCATAGTCCCCCACCTCACCACCATCTCTTCCTTCGCCTACCGTCGCATTCCAATCCCCCATCACTATTAAATGTTTCCCTGCAGGAACACTCGCGATGATATCCTCTAACTCATCATACATCCTATCGACTTCTTCCTCCTTGTGGTTGCTCGGTGGCATGTATACCTGAATAATGACCAAGTTCGTCGGCTCTGCTTTAATCTCTACGAGTAAAATTCTATCTGTCGCTTGCTCTATGTTGACTACGCTTCTTCCTACCCCTTTATTTAAAATTACGGCAACCCCTCGTTGGCTCTCGTCCCCGCCGCTGTATATTACTCTATAATTGTCACTCCAGTAATCCCCGCTATCCTTCCATCTCACCTCGCAGAGGCCTAAAACATCTATGTTACCTCTTTCCATCTCTCGCTTAATATTTTCTAATTTGCCTCTCCTCAACATTGTCCTGACGTTCCAGGTTCCTATTCTAACTACTTTCACCTTCTTCTGAGTCTTCTGTCCTGCTGAAGTTATTTCTTCCCTGCAAGGGTTTCGTGGGATGACGACCGCGGAAGCCTTGCCTCTCCCGCTGCCGGGCACGACACACGGCCTCTTGGGCCGAGTCCCGTAGTTGCCAGGACTCATATTATCTATAGTGCCCATCATAATATTCTTGGGAATCATAATTGAGGTGGTTTCCCGTTGCCTTCCTCAATAGTGTTTTTAACGTGACACCATCACTTAATGGCCGCCCCACTGGGGTCAGACGCCATTGCAGCCGCCTCACTGAGGAACAGACGCTGCGTGGACTACCTTTCGTCTGGCTCCTAACCTTCGACCTATCTGGCATGGGTGACCCTTCCAGGAGTAATTATTATTACTCCCGCCAGCACAGCTCTAGGGGTCATCGGAACACACAAGCCCTTCCACCACGACAAGGTTGTAGTCCATGGGAGGGATATATATATATATATATATATAATGTAAATTCACTAATAGTCATAACAAACACAGAAAAGAGAGACTCACTGGTTCTCGAATTTTCGGTGGTCCAACCACCTTTCTCAAGAGGAATTAGGAACAGAACTATATATATATATATATATATATATATATATATATATATATATATATATATATAACTTTTGGACGGCACAATAGAACACAGAATAAAACAGATAACACGTAAAAGGACACTCACACTGTAGATGATTTAAGCTTTCGGCCTACTCCGAGGCCTTCTTCAGGTCAGACTGTCTGAAGGCCAGTCCAGTCTGACCTGAAGAAGACCTCGGAGTAGGCCGAAAGCTTAAATCATCTACCGTGTGAGTGTCCTTTTACGTGTTATCTGTTTTATTCTGTGTTCTATTGTGCCGTCCAAAAGTTATATTGCTCTCGTGAGTACTTCCGCATCATCGATATATATATATATATATATATTATTATTATTAGGTAATCTACCGGTTAAGGTAGGTTTTTGGATGGACACAACTATCAAATAAACATTTTGTAACTCCCCACCTAGCAAACTAATCTATATTAGGTCCCTCTTCATCTCGGTGTACTTCTTTCCTCCCTTCATCCCGTCCAACATCCCTATCCTGTTCCTACCCTTACCACGCTTGCCCAACATTCTCCCCTCTATTACCCTCTTCAACATTCCACTACCGCTCAATACGCCTTTCATCCACTTTTCCTGCCTCCATAGGATTTCTCTCAACAAACCCCTCTCCTCCCCCACCATTTCTAGTACTTCCTCATTTGTTTTCCTTTCGGTCCATTTCACCTTCTCCATTCTTCTCCATACCCACATTTCAAAAGCCTCCAATCTACGTCTATCCTCCTGCTTCAGCGACCACGTTTCCGCGCCGTACATAGCTACGCTCCATATCAGAGTTTTTACGAGTCTAGTCTTAACATGCCTACTCAACGTCCCCGTCATCAACTCCCTCCTCTTTGAGAAAGCCTCCTTGCCTAGCGCAATTCTTCTCCTTACGTCCCTACCACTTTGACCGTGTTGGTCCAAAACACTTCCGAGATATGTAAACTGCTCTACCTGCTCTATTCTTTCCCCGCCTATTTTAATATTTAGCTTAGCCTTTTTCTTTCTAGAAAATCGCATAACCTTTGTTTTATTAATATTGATTCTCATCCCATATTTATCGCACTGAACCTCCAATTCACTCAACAATGCTTGCAACCCCTTGGCTGACTGAGCAACTAATGCTTGGTCATCAGCAAACCTAACCGATTTTACGAATTCCCCTCCGACTTTCATTCCTACCTCCAGTTCTTCCCATGCCTCTTTAATCATTTCCTCTACATATACGTTGAACAGTACCGGTGACAATGGGCAACCCTGCCTTACACCTCTTCCTAACACTGCCCATCCGGACTCTCCGTTCCCCACTCGCACCTGAGCAGTCTGAGACATGTACAGGTTGCGGATCAGTCTCCTGTCCCTCCAATCCATTCCTATTTTTTGCAATACACGCATTAATTTTTCCCAATTCACTCTATCAAACGCTTTTTCGAAATCTACAAAACAGGCAAAAACGTCCTGATTGTACTCTATATTTCTCTCGACTAGTGATCTCATTACTGCAATGGCATCACGCGTACCTCTTCCTTTCCTGAACCCAAACTGATCATCCCCTAAGTAATCATTTGCCTTACTCTCTATCCTTTTGTTGATGATCCTGAGAATAACTTTAGCTGCGTGGGATATCAAACTTATTGTTCTGTAATCCTCACATGACGAGGCCTTTGCCTTTTTTGGAATAGGAACTAACACCGATCTCACAAAATCTTCCGGCCAGATTCCTTCCTCATAGATACTACGAATCAGTCCATATATGGCCTTCTTCCCACCTTTCCCTAACCATTTCAACATTTCTACAGGAATATTGTCCACCCCCACAGCCTTGTTTGCTTTCATCTCCTTTAATGCCCTTTCTATTTCATCGTCGAGTATGCCTGGACCTAAGCTATCTTCTTCTACCTCATGTTCCTTTTCTATGTCTAACCTTGTCGGCCTAAGTTCTTTACCATACAGTGTTTCTATATATTCCTTCCATCTCTCTTGGATTTTTCCTGGTTCAACTATTATCTTACCCCATTTATCTTTAACTGTTAGCACAGATCTTGCCTTCTTACTTCCCGATAATAACTTAACCTATATATATATATATATATATATATATATATATATATATGTATATATTGTACAGATAACACCTTTATGTCGTTCACTAATGCTTGATGCACATACATACAAACATACATATGGAATGCTTCAATGCGTAAGCATTTTACTCAGTACAATTCAATCTTAAAAGTATAGCGTGATGCATAAGAGACCTACTGCAAAAACTGGGCAGGTTTGGGTAGAGTGAGTTCAGGGAGCCATTGATTGATAGGAGGTGGTTTGGTTCGGGTTGGTTAAAGTCGTTGCTCGAGGATGGTGGTCTGGAAGGTTACCTAAGCGGGGAGAACAGTTTACAAAATCCAAGTCATTAAAAACTTTTTCTGCCTCCCTCCCCAATTCCACTCTACAACTCACCCCACCCCACCCCAAGTTTTCAAAACATTTTCCTCGCTCTGAACTTTTAAACTTTCAGAGTGTAAACATGATTTTTACACTCTGGAATTATTGCATTGTAATGCACAATTAGCGGATGAGTCCGTTAAAAGTTAATGTCGCGGTATCTCTCACAGTTTCTTGTATTTTTTCAAAGGTAAAAAAATGCAAGTGTTTAAGTTGGCTTCACCTCGTGGACTGTGGCATTACGAATGCCTGTGATATTGTGCCTAATATCTGTATTAATATTAACTTTATACCATATTAATATAAATTATATATAACATTAATATCCCCTTCCCTTAAAGCCCCCAAAATCTCGGCTGTAATAGGTAACCTCAGTAACTTAATTGACTAAAGCACTCAACCGGCTCAATTATCCCTTGTCCCTCTCCAAGGGTGAGCCCTCCTTCTACCTGCAGCGTTGGGCCAGATTCCTCACCTTGGGTAGGAGAGAGTTTTACGTAGCACGTTCTTGTGGTGGTGGTATTTCGCCTAGCTACTTACTAAAATCTGGCTTGCACGTTCCTGATAAATTTCTTGCTGCATCCTGGGGTACAATTATTTGTTGTAGTTAGGCGTATGTACTTGCATGCTTGTGGAGTGAAGGTAGGTGGATGTGTGTTTGCATGCGCGTGGAATGATTGGATGTTTCTATGAATTTGTGCACTGCTGTCGAAAGGGGTTTGCATGTGTGTGTTGGTTTCTAATGCGGTATTTCTTTTTTCTTTTTTTGGGTGGTGACCTAACACCCCCCGCCACACGCCCTTGCGGCGGCTTCCGGGGTATTATGTAGATGTAGATCAACCGGCCATCAAGGGATCCCGGTTCGAATTTCAGTCCCGGCGAATGATTTTTACACTCTGAAACTGTCGCGGTATCTCCCGCACTTTCTTGGAATTTTTAAAACTTTTATTACACCTAAGGCTAATGCATTAGCATTGCACGGAATGATTGATTCATGGAATAAATTTCTGTGGAGAATTACTGAATTATTAATTTTTATTACGCCCTCTACTTTTATACATACACTCCTACATTTCTCATTTTTATCTGACACCCGGCATCCGATTCCAGCGCCACAAAGGCTCATACTCTCTCAGGTCTGCTACATGCATTCATTCAATGGTGCATGTCTCTCATATGGCGATATACTCTAAGTAAATATTTCCATTGAGCTTACGTAAGCCATCTCCAAGGAGTACACTAAAGTCCAGTCTGTTCTCTAAGCGCTAGTTGTATCTTAAACACAAGTCCACAGATTCAAGCCGATGCTTCATTTCTTGATTTTAAAAAGGCATTCGACAATGTTCCTCTTGGGAATTTGCTCAAAATTCTGTAATGCTATGGAATAGGTACGCATAAGAAGCTGGCTTGATCAATTTTAAACAGGCCGTGAGCAAGATGTCGTTATAGACAGAATATCATCCATCATAACAATAGTGGATCACATCGGGCGTCCCAAAAGGAAGAGTTATCGGTCCGCTATTGTTCCTTTTACACATTAATGAAAACCAAATAAGGGCGTGGGGCTAAACAAAATTCTTGTGGAAGCATTGAAATGTTTAGGAAAATGAGGGAAGAAAACTCTATATGAACTGATTCGTAGTATCTATGAAGAAGGAATCAGGCCAGAAGACTTTGTGTGATCAATGTTAGTTCCTATTCCGAAAAAGGTAAAAACTAAATCATGTGAGGACTACAGAATAATAAATTTGATATCCCACGAAGCTAAAGTTGTTCTCAGCATTACAACAAAGGGATAGAGAGCAAGGCAAATTATTACTTAGGGGATGATCAGTTTTGGTTTAGGAAGGACAGGTGTGATGCCATTACAATTATAAGATCCCTTAAAGAAAGGAATATACTTAGAATACAATCAGGACGTATTTGCCTGTTTTGTAGATTTCGAAAAAGCGTTTGATAGAGTGAATTGGGAAAAAATAATGAGTATACTGCAGAAAATAGGAATAGATTGGAGGGACAAGAGGCTAATCCGCAACCTGTACATGTCCCAAACAGCTCGGGTGTGAGTGGGGAACGGAGAGTCCGGATGGGTAGTGATAGGGGGAGGTATAAGGTAGGGTTGCCCATTGTCACCGGTCCTGTTCAACGTATATGCGGAGGAAATTATTAAAGAGGCATGAGAAGAACAGGAGGTAGAAATGAAAGTCGGAGGGGAATTCGTAAAATCAGGTTTGTCGATGACTAAGCGCTTGTTTGTCAGTCAGCGAAAGGGTTGCAAGCATTGCTGAATGGATTGGAAATTTAGTGTGACTGATATGGGATAGAAATCATTACAAATAAAAGAAAGGCTATGCGATTTTCCAGAAAGGCAACGGCTAAACTTAATATTAAAAGAGAAGGGCAAAAACTAGAGCAGATAGATCAGTTTACGTATCTCGGAAGTGTTTTGGATCAAAATGGTCAAAGTGGTGGGGACGTAAGGAAAGGAATGCGCTTGGCAAAGAGGTTTCACAAGGAGTGAGTTGATGACAGGAACGTTGAGTAAGAATGTTTAGAAAATACTCCTCAAAACTTTGTAATGGAGTGTAGGTATGTACGGCGCGGAAACGTGGTCACTGAAGCAAGATGATAGACGTAGATTGGAGGCTTTTGAAATGTGGGTGTGGAGAAGAATGGAGAAGGTGAAATGGACCGAAAGGAAAACAAATAAGGAAGTTCTGGAGATGGTGGGTGAGGAGAGGGGTTTGTTGAGAGAAATCCTATGGAGGCAGGAAAAATGGATGATAGGCGTATTGAGCGGCAGTGGGATGTTGAAGAAGGTAATAGAGGGGAGAATGTTAGGCAAACGAGGAAAGGGCAGGAATATGATAGGGATGTTGGACGGGATGAATGGAGGAAGGAAGTACACAGAGATGAAGAGGGACCTGATGTTTTGTAGGTTGCTAGATTGTGTTTTGTTTGGAGTCGCAAAATATTTATTTATTTGATAGTTGTGCCCCATCAAAGAAACCTACCTTTACCGGTATATTACCTTATAATAATACATTAATGACATCGGGCCTCAGGTTTCCAGTAAACTGATACATAGGAATATATCCAGTAATTAAGATTGGGTTACTTTACCTAACGATGTAAATGTAATCCAAAAGTGGTGCCAGATATGGGAGCTAGAATTAAATTTGTAAAAATGTGTATCGATAAATTGTTGGAGCAAGAGTATTTCATCCGAAAAATCTTTCACCGTACTGGGAAGCAACAAAACAAACGTAGAATCGGTCAAATACTCGGGTGTAACGATGACTAAGGATATGTCCTCGGGGAAAAATGGGTGGGTGAGCCGCCCTACCTGCAGCATTGGGCCAGATTCCTCACCTTGGGTAGGAGAGAGTTTTACGTAGCACGTTCTTGTGGTGGTGGTATTTCGCCTAGCTACTTGCTAAAATCTAGCCTGCACGTTCCTGATAAATTTCTTGCTGCATCCTGGGGTACAATTACTTGTTGTAGTTAAGCGTATGTACTTGCATGCTTGTGGAGTGAAGGTAGGTGGATGTGTGTTTGCATGCGCGTGGAATGATTGGATGTTTCTATGAATTTGTGCACTGCTGTCGAAAGGGGTTTGCATGTGTGTGTTGGTTTTGAATGCGGTATTTCTTTTTTCTTTTTTTGGGTGGTGACCTAACACCCCCGGCCACACGCCCTTGCGGCGGCTTGCGGGGTATAATGTAGATGTAGATGAAAAACATTCGCTAAATTTGCGGAATAGGAAATAAGAAGTTAAGAAAAAGCAAATAATAGGATAAGTTCACAAGAAGGATAATTGAGAATTGCAATAGGAGGGTGTAGAAGGATGGAAAAAAATAGCCAAGGCCGTAATCTTGTTGTAGACAAATAAGTTTACGGCCTTGAGTATTTCGTTTTTCAATTGTTTCACGTTCGTTTTACGTTTACGGTTCAAGGAGCTTTGTTATTTCATGTTAGTTATATCGCACAAAGAATATACTGCAAGTGTATGGAATCCTCAAGAGGTAGGCCTAATTTTGGAGCCCGGTCGAATGCAACGTGCATCTGCGTCTACGCAATGCCCCGCAAGCCGCCGCAAGGGCGTGTGTGTTGCGCTACGAATCTACGTTAGTGAAAAGTTTTTATGAACAAGGTGGTAAAGTAACAATGCTGTTGAAAGAATTAGAATGGTAGCAACTAGTTGACCGTAGGTTTAAGTACAGGTCAAATATACAGACTAAAATTGAGGTTACTTATCTGAAGATGCTAAAGACATATGACAGACCCCGACTTACGTACTATAATAGATCAGATCGCGTGGGCGATATCAGAGGGATAGTTAGTACAATGGATACATTTAAAATGCCATTTTTTCACCAAACAATTAGAGATCATAATAGATAGGACCGCAGGTGCGAAGGAGATAATTAGTATTGATAGTGTATATGTAAGTATTGTGCTAATATCTTACATTTTTTTAAACAGACATCTGTTGACAACACTCCTCCTGCATGATTTGAATGTACGTATCCTGTTGTTGAATATTCTCGCATATCCTTACCTTTTTCGTGTGATTAACTTTCTTCAGGTGCATGATCAAATTGATGCATGTTTAAAAGTGTCATGTTGTGCATTCAATGCTGGTGACCTATAACTCTCTCCCCCCGCCACACACCCTTTTGGCGGCTTGCGGAGTATTATGCAGATTTGAATGAATTATTTTGCACTTTCATTGATAACCACAATTTAAGCAAAACTTAATATTGGTGTTAAGTGGTGTGGAATCACCCCCTGCCAACGACCCTAGAGGTGGCTTGCAAGGTATCATGTAGACATACATATAAATATGCTATTGATTTGAATTTCCCCGCGAGGAACAGACGCTTACGCTTAACTTGTAGTCCATGAATTAATACCCATGCACCTTGAGGATCAATAGCACTTCATCCTGTAATGACACTATTAACTATTAGAAAATATACTCTCCCAGAACGCAAGAGCCATCCTCTCCAGTTTAAATACGGATTTTTAAAATTGGAAAACTCTGTCTTTAATAAAGTGTAATCGCACTCGTCAACAGACGTGAACACATCTCGTACACATGGGTAAAAGGAAAAGGACACTCTCGGGGTGATTTCTATTGTTTCGGCGGAGACCTTCCCGTCTTCATCAGCGGAAGAATAAAGACATTTTCGAAGGTAGGGGGAAGAATCTCGTTTGCTGTGGTAAGAGGCGGTGGGAGAATGAGGGCGGGGGAGCTAAAGAGTCACTATATGGGTCAATGAGAAGCCCAATAGGGTCAAAGGTCATGGAAGACAAGGGTGAACAGACGTCCTGATTAATTCAGAAACGCCCTCCTTTTCAGGAGCGCGTCCGGTGCTTGGGGGGATAAGGAAAAGACGGGAAACCGTCCTCATTTGTGTTCATTATGATTACACTTGAAATTGAAATTGAGTTTTATTGTGGTCACGATCTTGAGAGGGAGTTGTGAAGGACCCTCATATAGAGGAACCTGTTCGGAGGTTAATTTTTCTTATTTTTCAATGTAGTCTCTCACCTACCAATGTAATCCCAAGTTATAATTATTCCCCAATCCATCAGTGTTAAAAACGAATTTTTAAATTCATTCAAAAGTAAAGTTCGTACATATAGTATATTGGAAGCAGGTTTATGCAATTGTTATGCTAAAAATGTTTTATTAATATGATTTTTAATGTGAATTATGCTTCGTTTTCTTGAATATGTGTTGGAGATAATAGATCAATAATGAATAATGAGGATATGCGAGTATGAGCATGTTTGAAAAGTTTTAACTTACCACCCATAACTTCTGAAAATTAAGTACACTTTTACTTCATAGGATGACAATCTCTAACACGAGAGATTTATTAAATATATTTTTAAACTATGCAATACCTAAGCGTCGGAATAATCATTAGCGAAACGAGCAACTTTTAATTCCAATTATTGGTCAATAAAACTCGATTGTGAATATAAACAATAATTTCGTGAAACCCTTTGTTATGATTCCGAACGAGAACAACATTTCGTACTTCCAATTTCAAATAATAACTTACCCACATAAAAATGGCAGTTAGCTGAAGCCACCGTTTTCACAAATGTCACAGGAAATCTATTGGTAGTATTACATCTTTTATCATGCAATTAAAGACAACAGCCAATAATGTTATCAATAAAAGTGCAAGTATTTCTGCCATGAGTCTGACTGAGTCATAGAAACACGTGTAAAACAAACCGAATCGAGCGACGCATTCCGACATGTTGCGTTTGATCAAGGATGACTCCCTGCTGGGGTATTTGGAGCAACCCTTCTTTCTAACGACCATTACAGGGGACGGATGACGCTGCAGGAAGGAAAGTAAGCCGTGAGACTATCGCGGAGGGTCGGTCCACTCTACAAATGTTGAGCCGAGTTGGAGAATGGTAGTCATCCCTTGATGTCATCCCCTAAGGACGTCTTGGAATACCAAAGCCAAACCCGGCGTGTGAGGTTCACACATAAATCTGGTATGGAGAGCAGTTCCCTTCCCTGAACCGCGTTGTTTCTCAAGGAGATCACGTACCCGAAAAAGATTGGGTGGAGACCCCCAAAGGCGTCGCCCAGTATACACGCCTTTCGTCCACTAGACCCTACGCCCTACCCAATCGACTTGCATCCAGACTCCCCTGTTTTCCACATGTACCTACCGCTAGACTGTAATCTCCTTCGTCCTCTGTATTCCACATGAGCGAGACCGTTCTACGCGGAGGCAGCGACCGCGTGCACCTGCACTTGTAAGCGCACACTAAGGCGACTATTACGTACAACTGTCATTCCCACTGGCAGCGAGGAGCACTCGAGCCCCGCTCAAGGACGACGTTTTCCGCCGTGGTTTCCTTCAGCTGAGTACAGCGCATATCCATTATCATTCCAGTGCATTCCTTGTGTACTAACGCGTCCGACGTGGATAATGTGCACCAGTCCTGACTAGCTCAGTGCCTGTTGCGTTGGAGTAAGTAGTAGGAGAGGTGTGCAAATACCTTACCATTTCTGTAAATTCATGCCAAATTATATACATTTAGCAATAATATTTAAAGCTTCTTAGATAAATATGCACCTCAAAATTCGTTTGCGTTCATAACGCAATGCCGTCCTTTGGTTGACTGAATCATCAAATTCAAAATGAAAGATATAAATAGAATTCGCTGCGCGTCTATCTGGGCAAGATTTCTTGTGACCTATAATTAAAAAAAACTCTAATAAACATGGTTAATCAGTCAATCAAAACTGCAATACCATTCAGAAGCAGTCTTCTCTCTCTAAACCGAATTACATCTTGCGGGAACTAAGGGTCTTTTAAGAAGCAAGATAACTGGCTAACACCAAATATCTCCTTTGATGAATACAAATTAAACACTTTTAACTTTCCTTACCCTTGAGCGGTTTTCCATTCCCGTAACTTGTGCCCAACGGTTTTTTAATAATTTTTACAAATAGGCATTTATTTTTTATACACAGCACGCTCGCACTACTTAATTAGCATCTTTGCCAATCCACCTCCAATACGGTAGTATTTGATACGATTTCCTCAATCCATAAAAAGAAATGCGTGGACCAGAATTTACCGTGAATGCTTTAAATATTTAACTTCTCTCTCGTGAACTCGGGTGTTTGTATCTTTATCAATCTTTTTAGTTTGGTAATTGAATTAAAAACGATTAACACTCCATTCCTCTCGTGAGACTACCGGTCAATGTCAATTTTGTGTTAGATTTCATAAAAACTTGAGATATTATTATTATTATATAATAGTTTATTATAAGATTTTTGAATTCATTCAGTCTCGCAATGCCCTTATCCGTCTGCTCGCAGCCCTTATCCGTCACGATTTAAAAGTACATTTAGCACACAACTGCTCTCTTCTGGGTTAGAGATAACGTAGGATTTGCATTTGACAAAGCAGTGATCAATTTCCTTCCTCTTCTTGAGTTACGATTCATTTTGTCGCGTAAACCACACTTTGAATTTGCGAAAAGTGGAATATTTCAAATTTTCCTTTGGTGTACCCGCCGTGGTACACATTTGGTAACGCGATTGACTCACTGCACTGCTTGTGTTTTTAGGTGGCTCTGATGCAGAACATTAATAAAGTATCATTATTTTAATACATTCGCAGCTAACACGACTATTACCTTTGGAGATGAACATTCGATTAGTTTCTTCTGGTTTCCGTAATTCATAAAACTGGCGTAAACAGCGGTCATTAATTTTCATTATTAATAGTTTCCATTGTGTTAAAAT
The DNA here is from genome assembly GCA_037158775.1 of Hetaerina titia. Lineage (NCBI taxonomy): Eukaryota > Metazoa > Arthropoda > Insecta > Odonata > Calopterygidae > Hetaerina > Hetaerina titia. Next base: position 35,927,827 of record CM073768.1, on the reverse strand, counting down.
TAAGAAAACTCAGTAGTCCTGCTTTTTTCATCTCAAATATCAAATTGCAGCTTATTCAGCAGGGTTGTATTGGCTTGATTGAGCTATGGGCAAATATTATGTAAACTAGAGAAGATTTCCTACTTATATTTCACTTTCACTTGTTTATAATATGATTTATTTTCTTATGAACTGGCCCTGTATCACTTACTCATGAAAGGGTATAAACATATTTGGCTATGAGATAGCAACAAAAGCCGAACCCGCAAGTGAGTTGAACACGGTGAGTTAGTAGCTACATCCGTTGAGCTTCGATTTATTATCTGCAACTGCCTATTTCCCTGCAAGCCTCCAGGAAGATGTATCCATACTAGATATGAAAAGTACACGAACTAAAAGAGTCACGTGCCATACATAAGGTATTACTACAGAAAATAAATCCAGACATGCAAATGGATATGCAGCAATTTATGGGATTCAAGGAAAATCCACACAGGGCACCACCACTATTTCTAGTATGATCATGCAATGAGACTGATATGTTAATTATTAAATTCCGCCTCGACTACTTAGGTACACGCAACGGGACGGCCTATCAGAATATCATGAATTAAAATAATTTTATTTTTAATATGTTGTCTAACACTATCGAAAAGTTTCGGATTGAAGGAGACTATACACCCCTAAATTTATCCTACTCAATTTACTCTACATTCCCTCATACTTTCTATGTCCTTTCATTTCGTCCAACATTTAATTACTGAATTTATTTAGTAAGTTCAACCTTGCATTGAATCGTCCTTCTTCTGATAATTCCCACCCCAACTCCAGAAGCAATTCAGTGACACTTTTCGTTCAATCGTAAGAGTTTTTAACAAAATGGGCTGCCCGGCGTTGGACCATCTCATTTTCCCGAATGAGGCATTTTTAGTCGAGTCCCGTACGCTAGAAGCATATTCTAAATGAGGCCTTACAAGAGCGTGATAACTTCTCTCCTTGGCCTAGGAATCACTTCTGCCGACAATGCGTCCAATAAATCCCAAGTTTTTATATGTTTACCCGCAGACTTTACGTATATGGGTCCCCCAAGTTAAGTCTTTAGTGAATGTAACACCTAGGTATTTTACTGTACAAATTACTTATAGGCCAACTGTGGCTAATCTGTAAACAAATCCCGGTGATCTTTTAAAGAAATTTACCACCGAACATTAATTACGATTTTAAGAAAATCCCCATTTTGAACACTATTCAGTAATACAATCTAAATCACGTGCTAGAATTAAACGATCCTCATCCCCAGATATCTCCCGATAAATAACCGTGTCATCCGCCAACATCCTAATCTTACTTTTCACTTCGCGGTTCAAATCGTTAACAAAATTCAAGACAAGCAACGGCCCAATTACACTTCCCTGAGGCAACCCATAGGTGACTGACTAGTAGGCTATCGAAACTAGCGCCGTCAAGGACTACCCTCTATTCCCGCTCTGAAAGAAAGTCTTCAACCCAATTTAATGCCCTCTTATTTATACCTGCGGCCTTTAATTTATGAATGAGTTTACAATGTGGAACCTTATCAAATGCCTTTTGAAAATCTATAAAGATTGCATCCACTTGCCAGCCATTTTCACCCGATAAAAGTAAGTCATGTGTGAATAACCCTAATTGGGTCTCACATGACCGGGTTTTCCTGAATCCGTGTTAACTGTCACTTAAAAAGTTAATGTTATCAAGATGTCTCATTGTGGAACTGACAATTATGCGCTCTAAAATTTTTCAGCATGTAGAAGAAATTAGAGATATGTGTCTGTAATTACTGGGGTTCTCCCTGCCACCACTTTTAAAAATAGGCGTTACTCGTATTTGCGCGGTTTTTCAATTCTTAGGAATTTATTGCAGAACGGATAAATTTAAAATGTCGTTTTTCCCTCGAAGCATTAGAGACCATAATAAAGATGACAGCAATCTCATAGGAGATAGTTAGAATTGCTAGTCGTATATATTTGTTGATATCTTGCATGGTATTCTTTTTATTTAATTGAATCATCTATCAACAGTTCTACAGTATGATTTGAATGAACATATCCTATTATTAAATATTGCTGCATGGAAGTACTTTCTTTCGCCTTTTTATGGCTTGTCGAGTGTAAGAAAAAACTAATATTTAAGTAGAAGTAACGTGATTTGGTTTTACATATTGTTTTATTCTAGTTTACGGGTGGTGACCTAACTCCCCCCGCCACACGCCCTTGCGGGATATTGTTTAGATATGGATGTAGATGAACGTTCCTATCTTTTTTGTTTTTTTCCTTGTTTTTTTTAGGGGAAGCGATCGAGAGATGAGGTCATTTGCGCCATTAGTGATGGATATGAAAAGATGAAGGGTGGAGAGAAACTCGGCGTCGGCAGTAGCCAACTCTAAACGAAAGGCGCCAAGGGGTTCGCAGCTTAACGTCCCATCCGACGGACAGCCTACTCACCTAAAGTGCCCTCCACAGAGCACCTCAAGTAGGGATCGAGATGCTACTGAAAAATATCTGACACCTCCAGGATTCAAACCCGGGCCCTCTGGGTGGAAAGCCAGCACGTTAGCTACCACATCATCTCGATTCCCCTCCTATCTTTTTCTTTGCCAAAACTCACCGACCTAACTTTCTTCCCTTTTAGATTATCTTCAACAGTCCATCGTCAATCAAAATACTATACATGCTATGTTACACATACTAAGTTAATTTTTTCTTTGTTTTGTTCCCAAACACCCTTTCTCCACCCCTTTCACCATGCCTAGCATCTCTTCATTTGGTTTCCTTGCCGTCCATCTTTCCTTATCCATCCAGCTTCACATGCAAGTTTCGAAAGCATCCGATCTGGACCTATCATCTTCCTTCAACGACCATATTTCCGCGCCGTTAAAACCACGCTCCATATTAAATTTTTCAAAAAAATTATTCGCAAAATTCAAAGAACATCCCCTTACTAGGACGCTGGGCCCCGGGAATATGCAAAGGGAGGAATGGGACGAAGTTCACCTAACTTTGAAAACAGTACGGAGACAGTTAAAACAGGATATTTATTTGAAAAAAGGGAAAGCTCAGGACTGAAACATTTTCCAATAGTCGGTTAAAACTTCATGTCAGCACGCCGAACATGTGACCTGTACTTGGGGACCTCAGTGAATCTCTGCTTTGAAAGGGATATCGCAATTTCAGATGATTCTACTCGATGGAATACTTTAAAGCTATACTTCCGTGACAAGAACAGACGTGGGTTCTCGTCTTCATGTTCGTGAGGAACAACGCTTCCAGTTCTCAGGCAATTACCACCGCTCGACGCAATTATTTTGTTTCCTGTGAGGTGATTCCAGCTTTACTAAGACTCAAGAGATATAAATCCCCTTTTCTCAGAGTTTGAGCACATAAAATTAATATTAGTTTATCATTAGAAAATTTAAGAGTAACATGCTTATCATAAATAAAACAGTTACTGAATAACGATATTATCTACATCGATAAATGAAACAATATACATTTCTGAAAGTGGTTCCTAAAATTAAATAAAGTGTTACGTACGGCCTGTTGAGCATCTTAATTCACCGCTGTAAAGAAGCCTAGAGTGTTTTGGATAAAAATCAATGTTCACCACCGGTAAAAAAAATTTTGAAAATTTATATTTTTTAATGGATGTCGTTAATTATTTATACCATCAAAGCATTTAAATTTTGACTTTTTACATGGTTAATAATAAATATAAAACAATGGAATTGGCAGAAAATAATCAACAGATCGCTTTAACTTTAAAACGAGAAACGCATCAACAATTTTCGAGCGTATTTCGATCATTTCGCCAGTTTTAAATTCGTGGCGATAATATCGGAAATAATCGGACGTTTAAACTGGTTCATATTTCGAAGTAAAGCTAAGGCATACGAGTAAATAGCCGCATATTATAATAACCAGTCAACTATTATTTTTTTAAACCGTGATATTCTTTCATGCTTTAAATAATGCCTTTCATTGAAGATAACAGCATTGTCCAAAAGTGACATGTATGATATACTCTGTTTAAGGACGAAATACGGGAAAATTTACTTGGTGAAGGCAGTCAAGTATTAAAACTTCCAATGGATGATACATCTATGGCATGCTGAGACGCTTCGGCGAATTTTTCAGAGTGGACGTGGTTATTCAACTTGAAAGCACGGCTAAACTTAAGTACCTCATGGGGATAAACGCATCAAAGGTATAATAATACCACCAGGGCGCTTGCACTTCCCCCGTAGCCCTCCCATTCCCTTCCTCCCCGCCCCTCTCCGACGCCCCCGCTCTGACCTTGGCGTCACGCTGATTCCACCTTGGTTGACTTCACGTCCACCTGAGAGCGGCCGGGAGAGAGGGAAGAGGAAGCACCTGCGTTGCTCCCGTGGTCAAGGGACTGACCGCCGGTCACTGAGGGAGAAGGAAGGATGATAAATCAAGCTAGGACCCAACCCTACAGCGCTCGGAGTGTCCACGACGAGTTAACGTAAATTGAATGCAGACGTGACCGATCTTTTTTTCCTTATGGCGACTTGTGCCTCGCGATTTGATAAAAAAAATCGGAATAATTACTTAATTCGTAAGTATTTATCGCCAGAAATTGCTCCATTAAAAATGAATCTAATTAGCGATGAAAATTACTTTGTTTAATTCCTATTTCAAGACACACGACCAAAATATGTAATTACAACTTTAAATTACTCATCAATCTGAACGAAATTAAACATTGCAAAGACATCAGGTATATTTGTAGGTGCATGTGTATGTTAGTTGGTAGATAGTGTGTGGGCTGTAAGGATTTTTGCATTAATGTATACAATGTTTTGTTTGTGGCTTGTATAAGTTTGTGGCTTTTTCATGCAGTTTTTTTCTTTGCTAATTACGGGTGGTGCCCTAACACCCCCCGCCACACTCCCTTGCGGCGGCTAGCGGGGAATGAAGTAGATGTAGAATCTCTTCAACGTTTCGGCATACGACGAATATGGATGGCTCCAAAAAAGTTAAATTCCTCAGATTTTAAACTAGATGGAAAACATTCGTGTAATTCAAGTCCGGCTGCACAAAAAAGTAAATATTTTCCCTGCAATTGTTTTTGTTGGTGAGTACACGTGAAATGAAAATCTCGTTCTACTACCAAGAATCTCTGGGAGATACCATTACAGTGACTTTTTAAACATGGTATATGTTAAGTTAATGGATCCGTGGATTAAGTCATGATGGAATTCTCAACCCACCATATCACGACACCAAATACCCTTAAACTCCATTTTGTAATAAATCATTTCTCAGTTACACATACTTTCCCTCTCCTCTTATTTCAACCAAGATGCTAATTATTTTCTTCCCTAAACTATGCTCAATCTCCGTAAAGTCATTATTTTCAAATATATTCAATCCGTGCCCTGAAAATTATGGACGAGACAATCACACTGGATTCATTTTGTAATTACATTGACGTTAATTTACAAAATTTACAGAATTAATGGGCCATACGAACACAAAGCCCATACACTTTAAAGAACGTCGATAAATACATCAACTTAAAGCCATATGGAACGCCACAATATTCCCGGGCGGAAGCAAATACTTGAAAGGACATGTTGCTCAATGGATAATGTGGGCTCAATAAATCACAGATGAAATGCAAGAAAGTCGATTGGACTGTTTCGGGTACTCGCTCTATATTTAACACTTCACCGACCTCGATTTTAACCAAGATTGCACCGCTAATGGAGAACAATGTTTTCGAGTGACGAGTTATATAAATACCATAGAAAACTGAGTATTCGATCAAAAGGCAGATCTGTATTGTTAAACAATATTTTGTGCTTCATATGGTAACATAGACATTTTTCATACATATATCTTATTTTTCGCACATAGAAATAGACATATAAGGATAGGGGATAGGAAAACACATAAAAGACCAACATAGGATATGTGGGGAAGGCGGTTTTTAGCAGATCACAAATGTAAAAATATTTCCTTTTTTACATTTGTGATCTGCTCAAAACCGCCTTCCCCACCTATCCTGTGTTGGTCTTTTATGTGTTTTCCTATCCCCTTTCCTTATATGTCTATTTCTATGTGCGAAAAATAATATTTGTTCGTCGTATGGCGGGATTTTTGAGTTTAAATATATACGTGTATATATATGTGTATGCATAATAATGTCCCAACCTATACTTATCACAATGATGCGCTCAACAATCACTAAACACCTTTGGTTAATTGGCTGGCTGAAGCGTGAAGAAAGACAAACCCAATTCTCACGACCATCTCCCCATCCAATAGTGTGAAAAAGAATCTTCAGCGATAATGGAAAATAATAATTGGGAAATAATAACTGCACAAGTTCTCCACAAGAGTGAGCAACTACCTTACTCGTATACGATCGCGTCACATGGTTCTGCGAAGAGATCGAAGAGTGTTTAAGTTTTAGTGTTTCGAACGGCATGCGATGCCTGGAGAAGTGTGAGCAGAGCACATCTATTATTTCCCCTCAAGCGAGATCCAAACTAAATTATTGCCACAAACATTTGTCTCGACTGAAAGAAATTAAAACGGCGACGTTACGTCGAAAGACAACACCAGGAAAGTGGCGGAGACAACATTCCAGCAGACTGTTTATCAACGCCGTTCGAGAGAAGGTAAAATTGAAAGTCTCGAAATTAAACTCGGTTGACCAGAGACTGAACTGAAATGAGATCCTGGGCTTGATGGGCTTGCGAGGGGTGGGCAGGCGGCTGGAACGGCCCACGGTCGACATGCACACACAGTCGTAAGAGTTGCGATCTCTGCTGTTTTTACGGAGCCATGGAAATATTTTCTTTGCAGCATGTTTTAATTGCGCGGTCGTTGCACTAAAGCGAGGAGTGTATTCACTCAGCATGGACGACAGGATGATAAACAAACGCTGCCACCCGTGGGGAGTAAACGCAATTTCACCCACAGGGGTGGATGCACGTAAACATACTAGATATTGAATATCAAGTCTTTCACCTTATCGGGCAAGGTCTACCGATAGATAATGTTCCGTACTTTATTTGGGAAGCGACCAAATTTGTTTTAACCGCTGCCCGGAGTAGCACTGCCCGCGCATCCATTGTAAACCACTCAACTCTTATCCGACAACGGCCATGTTTTGACCGCTTACATTGCATTACGAACAAGAAATAAAAACCGGGACAATGACTAGCAATCAGGCTCGGCCTGGGCGAAAAACCGAGTTGGCATCCTCTGGATTAGTAGACACGGGAGTTAACGGCCCCGCCTCAAAATTCAATGCGTCGAAATTAAGATCCCAAAGGCAAAAAACAGTCAATAACCATGTGATAGAGATATTTAAGTAATGAATTAATGGATGGATGGACGGCTGAAAAACTAACGAGAATCACGCACATTTGTAACTTGGAAAAATATGTGTAAAATAGAATACATGAAGACGTTCTGATGTATTAATCCGTATGTATCACACCTTATTCCCCTGGTATCAATTCTCTAAAGGAACAGTATTTAAAATTTTTGATTACACGGCTATAAAAAATACGCTACATTATGTTGTTATGGCTGAGACCGGAGGGAAACGTTTTTTTTTCATTCTAAGTAGCTTGTCATTATTATTATATCTTTATCCAAGCTGCCATTACCTCATATAACCTGAGATATCGTTCATGTTACTAACATCTCCTCTCGTGTGCGTAGAGAATTTCCGGTACATGCCATATCTATATAACTATTATCTACACATATACGTTAAAAAATGCGGATGACCCTCTTCCTAACACTGCCCATCCCGACTCTCCATTCGCCGCTCTTACATCTACATCTACATCTACATAATACCCCGCAAGCCGCCGCAAGGGCGTGTGGCGGGGGGTGTTAGGCCACCACCCAAAAAAAGGAAAAAAGAAAAAGGAAAAAAGAAGCACCGCATTCAAAACCAGCACACACATGCAAACCCCAATCCACAACAGTGCACACATTCATTGCAACACCCCATCATTCGACGCGCATGCAACCACACATCTACCTATCCTCACTCCAAAAGCATGCAAGTACATACGCTTACCTACAACAAATAATTCCACCCTAGGATGCAGCAAGAAACCTATCACGAACGTGCCAGCTAGTTTATAGCAAGTAGCCAGGCGAAACACCACCACCACAAGAGCGTTCCATACAAAACTCTCTCCCACCCAAGGTGAGGAATCTGGCCCAACGCTGCAGGTGGGAGGAGGGCACACCCGCGGAGAGGGACAAGGGATGGAAGGGTGGAGCATGAAGTTCGTAAAGACGCTCGGGCATGCGGGAAGGGTTCTGACGCAACACACAGGAGGCTAGTGAAAGTGCATGCAATTGAGTTCAACTAATTGTTACCTAGACGCGGAGGGTGGCAAGTGGCATTTTTGTTATCTCCGAGTGTAACCCTAGAGTTGTTATCCCGTATTGTCCGTGGGAAGAAGGAGTCCTTGAGTCTGCTAGTCCTGGCATCTATTTCCCGAATTTTGTACACATGATCCAAGCGACCTATATATGTTGGAGAGCGAATAATTTTCGAGACCTCGGTGCTGAAACATGCGGATCCGAATTTATTTAGTAAGTTTAACCTAGCATTGAGTCGTCTTTCTTCCAATGATTCCCATCCCAACTCCATAAGCATTTCAGTGACGCTTTTCGTTTTATCGTAACAGTTTTCCACGAAACGAGCTGCCCGGCGTTGGACCTTCTCAATTTCCCGAATGAGGCCTTTTTCACACGGATCCCATACGCTACATGCATATTCTAAATGGGGCCTTACAAGAGCGTGATAACAACGTTCCTTGACCTTGGAGTCACTTCTACCGACAATGCGTCTAATAAATCCTAATTTTTTATATGCTTGCCCGCAGACTTTACGTATATGGGTCCCCCAAGTTAAGTCTTTAGTGAATGTAACACCTAGGTATTTCACCGAATCAACTACTTTAAGGTCAACTCCAGCTAATTTGTAAACTAATCCCGTGGATCTTTTAAAGAAATTTACCACCGAACATTTATTAAGATTTAAAGGCAATCCCCATTTTGAACACCATTCATTAATGCTATTTAAATCACGTGCTAGAATTAAACGATCCTCATCCCCAGATATCTCCCGATAAATCACTGTGTCATCCGCGAACATCCTTATCTTACTTTTCACTTTGCGGTTCAGATCGTTAACAAAAATCAAGAATAGTAACGGTCCGATAACACTTCCCTGAGGAACCCCCGAGGTGACTCTTACGCTGGTAGAACTAGCGCCGTCAAGGACTACCCTCTGTTCCCGGTCTGAAAGGAAGTCTTCAACCCAATTTATTGCCCCCTTGTGTATACCTGCGCCCTTTAATTTATGGATGAGTTTACCATGCGGAACCTTATCAAATGCCTTTTGAAAGTCTAAAAAGATCGCATCCACTTGCCTATTACCAGAGTAATCTGACACATGTATACGTAGGCGGAGGATAAGTCTCCTATTCCTAAATCTACCCCAAAGATCTACAATACATTCATACATTTCACTAAAGTTTCTTTTCCGAACACATTCATTAAGTCTATGAAACGAAAAATACAAACTGTATTAATTCTATGTGCCTCTCTCTATTATTGATCTCGTTAATTTCTAAGGCATCATGCGTGCCTCTCACCTTCCTGAACCCAAACTGATCATACCCTAAGTGGTCATTTGCCCTCCTAGACATCCTCTTACCGATGACCATGAGAACCACTTAACCTGCGAAGGAAATAAAACTTATTGTTTCGTAGTCCTCATATTTGGACGTCTTTGCCATCTTTGGAAAAGGAACACTGAACTGAAGAACTCTTTCGGCCAAATTCCTCCCTCATAAATTCTACGAATTAGATCATAAAAAAACTATTACCCTTAACCTTTCCTTAACCCACTTGCCACCCTCCGCGTCTAGGTAACAATTAGTTGAACTCAATTGCATGCACTTTCACTAGCCTTCTGTGTGTTGTGTCAGAACCCTTCCCGCATGCCCGAGCGTCTTTACGAACTTCATGCTCCACCCTTCCATCCCTTGTCCCTCTCCGCGGGTGTGCCCTCCTCCCACCTGCAGCGTTGGGCCAGATTCCTCACCTTGGGTGGGAGAGAGTTTTGTGTGGAACGCTCTTGTGGTGGTGGTGTTTCGCCTGGCTACTTGCTATAAACTAGCTGGCACGTTCGTGATAGGTCTCTTGCTGCATCCTAGGGTGGAATTATTTGTTGTAGGTAATGCGTATGTACTTGCATGCTTTTGGAGTGAGGATAGGTAGATGTGTGGTTGCATGCGCGTCAAATGATGGAGTGTTGCAATGAATGTGTGCACTGTTGTGGATTGGGGTTTGCATGTGTGTTTTGGTTTTGAATGCGGTGTTTCTTTTTTCCTTTTTTTTTGGGTGGTGGCCTAACACCCCCCGCCACACGCCCTTGCGGCGGCTTGCGGGGTATTATGTAGATGTAGATGTAGATGAACCCCTAATAAGTCCGCGGGAAGTTTAACTACCCTGTGGGCTTATTTGGTTTCCATTCTCTAAATGCCCTAACTCGTATTCTAGTTTGTCTGAGCCTAAGCTATTCTCAACTGCGTCTTATTCTCTTTATATGTCTGAACCTGCTGGCCTAATATCTCTGGAATATTGTTCCTCAATACATGTATTCCATCTCTCTCGAAACTTTCAATCAATTCAATTTCAATTATTATTTTTTCTGACTCATTTTTTTTATTTTTGGCGCGGATTTTCTCTTCATACTTCTTGATAGGTATCTGACAGGTGACTCACTTTCATACACATTGCCCTCATTTCACCCTTCTTTTGTAAACATCCTGCATGTTTCCTCCTCGCATTGTGTTCCACGACGTTTATTTCGTACTATCAGTTTCCCGCCTCGGTCTATTATTAAACTGTTTACTTACTTCTATCTAAGTGTTTTTACATTCGTCTATTTTCTTCTTGATTCATTCTTACTAATCATCTCGTCTCTGCAACTCATAATTATCTTGTGATATGCTTATGTACTCGTATAAACTTTTCCAACAGTTTCGTAAGCGGCTTTCGGTATCATTATTTATCTCATGTTCCCATGTTTCTTCTGTGATTCCTAGCAGCATATCCTCACTCATTATTTTTCCATATTTTGCTGATAGCCCTTTCTTGTCGTTCCGGTTAATGTTTCAACATTCCATTTCCTCTACCATCTTTCCAATTTCATCTTTTTGAATTTGTCGTTACAACTCATTACTATGAAAATATGATCTGACCCCGCATTTGTTCTCGGAAAACTGCAAATTGATCCCGATGTTCCTAATTCTGGGGCCTAATATGATTTAGTCTAACTGATATCTTTCTGAATCTCCGGAATTTTCAATGATTTTGAAATCAAATGTACGAAAAGTCTTGTCCACTTGCCCAATGTCGGGTACGACACAGTCCAGTGGGCCGAGTCCCGTAGTTACCAGGACTCATATTCTCAGCACAGTCCACCACCATTACATTCTTGGGAATGATGATTGAGGCACTTTCCCTTTGCTTTTCTCGATAGTATTTTAACTTGACTCCTCCATCACTCAATTAGCCGCCCTATTGGAATCAGACGCCTTTGCAGCCTTAGCAACAGACGCTGCGCGGGCTCTTTTGTCTTGCTCCTACTGTTCGACCTAACTAGCATGGGTGACCCTACGAGGAGGAATTATCACTGCTCCCATCAGCACAGCTCTAGTGGTCACCAGAATGAACAAACGTTTCCACCACGTCAAAGTTGTCGTTCATGTGAAGAGTTTATGTATAGAATTGTAAAACTGTTACTATAGTAAGTACATAATTTAAATATTCATGAAATGGGATCTCTTAGGAGATAGTTTAGTAGAGATTATAGAGATAGATAGTAGAGATTAAAATGTCCTTGACGTTTTTCTTTTAAGGCCCAATAACGGAGATGTTACCACCGAGATTATACCCGGGCTGAGCGATCACTCCGCACTATCAATGGATCTAAAGTGGTCACCACCAAACCCAAAGAGATTCGCAAAAAAGTATGTGTGGCTTTATAAAAAGGGGGACGCGAATGGGTTCAAAACTATGTTGACTGAACATTTTCCAAGGTGGGCAGGGCAAGGTTCGAATTTGAACCAAATATGGAATTCATATGGATTTAAATTTTGAAAAACGTAAAGCCCAAGAAAAGTTTTTAGTTAATATATTAGATAAGAAAAATACATACAAATTCCACAAATATCTTAGAAGGAAAAAGGATAACCGGGAAGACATAGTCATGATTGTGAAAGAAGACGGAACTAGGATTTTAGATGATCTGGGAAAAACGGAAGAACTAAATAAGTGGTATTCTAGACCCTATAAGGAAAGTAACGAAAACAGTAAGGTTGACGGGCCCATTATCAAGGACAACAGGATGTTAACGAACTGCGTTTCGAACGATGCAGAGTATATAAAGGTCACTGATATAGAAATCTCTAGACTAATACGCCATCAAAGAAAAAATAAATCAGTTGGGCCTGATAATGTATCAATCGATGCTTTAAAATTTGGAGCAGAGGCTATAGTTCCATACATTAGATCACTTTTCTATGCCACCATTAACAACAGTAAATTACCTTCAGACTGGAAAAAAGCAAGTGTTATACCAATCTTTAAAGGAGGCGATAAAACGAAGGTTGAGAATTACAGACCTATAAGTCTGACCTCAGTAGTCTGTATATTAGTCGAAAAAATAATAGTTAGATACATGCGCAACTATTGGGAAAAAAATAACTGGTTGGTTAGGAACCAACATGGGTTTAGGGAAGGTTATTCCTGCGAAACACAATTACTAGGCCTATGCCAAGATATAGCTGAGGTAATAGATGATGGAGGAGAAATAGACGCAGTTGTAATTGACTTTAAAAAAGCTTTTGGCACGGTCCCACATGATCTGTTACTAAATAAAGTACGACAGATGAACATTGACCCAAGAGTTAAGTCCTGGTTAAAAGAGTTTCTCAGGGAGAGAACCCAAAGGGTCAGGGTAGGAGAAGAATATTCTCAAGAATCAATAGTGACGATGGGCGTCCCCCAAGGTAGTGTACTGGGCCCGATACTGTTTCTATCCTATATCAATGACATAGGTAAGGAAGCAGAATGTAACATTCGTCTCTTTGCAGATGACTGTATAATATATAGAAAAATAAAAGACAACAGGGATAGTGATATATTACAGGATGATCTAAACAGAGTATCGGAATGAATTACTAATAATAAGATGGGTGTAAACACAAAAAAGTGTAAACTAATAACATTTAGTAGGAATAGGAGAAGGGAAAATAGAGATTATAAGTTGCTAGGTGAAAATCTAGTAAGAGTTGAGAAATGTAAATATTTAGGTGTCTATCTCACAGCTAACTTAGAATGGGGACATCGTATAGATAAGGTGGCAGGTAAGGCTTTTAAAACTCTACACTGGGTCATGAGGAACCTTAAGGGGAGCAACAAATCCACTAAAGAATTAGCATACACTTCAGTTGTAAGGCCAATAATGGAGTACGCAACAACAGTATGGGACCCTATGGTAAAGGTGCATATAAATAAGCTTGAGAAAGTACAGAGAAAGGCAGCTAGGTACGCTCTAGGAAGACATAACAGGACAGATAGTGTGACAGAAATGTTAGAGACACTAGGATGGACACCGCTCCGACTCAGAAGGAAGCTGAACAGGCTATGTGGGATGTTCAAGATAGTAAATAAAGAGAAGGGGTGGGAGGAGCTCTCAGAAAGATTAGACAAACCAAATTACATTGGGTGGAAGGACCATCAGTTCAAAATAAAACATAGAGGGCACAAAACAAACATTAAAAAAAACTCCTTCCTCAATCGTGGAATAAAAGAATGGAATGAGTTACCTGAAGATATCTTTAAGTCCTTACCTTATTCATTAAATAAATTTAAAACGAGGTGTATGCTCGCCTTAAAAACGTGTGCGTGAGAAATAAAACCGTATGTACTTGTGCTATGAATAATGTGTTAACGGGACGCGATTTTGAACGGTATATGAAATTGAAGAGTGCGTGATTACGGACGAAGTGTGGCGATGGACGGTGCGTAGTATGTACTCATGTGGTGTACACCTAATCCTTGTGTGATGGTAAAGGAGAGGTCGGTAATCTTAAAAGTGTCATTGAATATACGAGCATTTTGTCTCATATCTGTTCTTCTTTTGTGTGTATGTATGTGCATTGTAAGAGTGACCAGTGATCACACTGGACCGTTGCCACCAGGAAAATTGCCTAATTGCAACGAAGTATGTAAAATAAAAATAGTTAGAATTGTTAGTCGTATATATTTGTTGATATCTTGCATGTTTCTTCCTGCATGTTATTCTTTTTATTTAATTGAATCATCTTATTAACAGTTCTACAGTATGGTTTGAATGAACATATCCTATTATTAAATATTGCTGCATGGAAGTACTTTCTTTCGCCTTTTTATGGTTTGTCGAGTGTACGAAAAAACTAATATTTAAGTAGAAGTAACGTGATTTGGTTTTACATATGGTTTTATTCTAGTTTAGAGGTGGTGACCTAACTCCCCCGCCACACGCCCTGGCGGGATATTGAATGGATGGATATGAATAATTTAAATATTCATGAAATGGGATATTTATAAATGAACTTCAAGTGCTTTAAAATTGGGGATTGACGGTTTCCTGCCCACTTTAACATGTGGTCCTGAAATTCGAAACCAATTACGTACAGTATAATTTTTTCCCATTAACTGTTCAATCGATTTTACTATTGTCGTCTGTCCCCTCTCTCATACTGTCCATCTCCTTCCATATAATCAAAAGTGACTTTTCTTCCCTTCTATTCTTAGCCGTTAACATCCTACTCACTCAGACGATTTCCGCTTTACTCAGAGATTCCATAATTAATTGCCTTAAGTGGTTCTTTCTTTTGCTTCCTCCATTCTTCTCCCAATTTCCTCAACATTACGACCATTTGTACAGCGCATTGTTTCTTTTTGTTCCTGGCCTGTTAACAAACTTCAAATCCAGAAAATATCAACTGTCATATACAGCTATTTTACGGTGAAATCAATTGCAATGGACCAACAATGAGTGAACAGTCGCATTTAACTGTAATATCCTGGTAAATATATATTTGAAGAAATTTTTGTGAGTGCGTGAACTCTGGTGTGGAAATAGATCTGATTCTCTCCCTCTATGGACATAATAATGGGGCGTATCACTGCTAGGAACCTATACTAATTGACCCGTCGAATTGGATCGTCCCACGATCCTTTCTAGTTACATTTCTCTCCCTCGAAACATGAGTACGGTGCGAATTTCAATTACTTTGATAATCAAAGTGGAAGAGGAAGAACGTAGCCTACCTCCTGCCTGTTTTGACCGGCGAGTCTCCGGCATGGACTGGAAAAATCGATGTGAATGCCGACAGGGAGAAAAAAAATTAACTTCTCTTCGTGCCTCCCGGCGTATCCAAGCGAATAAATGACAACCGGAGAAGACATTCCCACCGACTGCACGATTCGCACGAGGACGACGAAAACAACAAAAGAAAAACGGAAAGCGAGGGAGCAATGTCCACAGAGCGGAGGGCACCGGTTCCAACTGGGCCAAAAATCTTGAAAACGTCGCGCCTGGAGAATGCAAAAACAAAGCAGGAGGGGAATGGGAAGAGAAGGGACACCTTATGTCTGGACGAGATGATCCTTTATGCCGAAGGAGGGAAGGCAGCCCGGCTTCCCGGGCCGCTGTGCATGTACGTATGGCCCCGTACCTCCGATCATTCACCCAAGCAGCTGAAATGCTTATTTTCCCACTTCGCATCACAACTGGAGTCGCAACGAAGGAACGCCACATGAACTGCCTGAGATGGAAGGCTCTAAATCCTTCGCGTTTCAATTTTCATCCACGAATAAATTTCCTCACGATAACACTAAAAAAAATATCAATGTGAAAGGTGAACGGATAATGCTGTTACCGAAATGCGCTTTCTTTTCGCTGGAGAAGAGGCATTCGAGATGTGGGTTTAGGGAAGGATGAGGAAAATAAAAAGGACGGAAATGAAAACAATACGATGAAGTTTCTAGGCATGGCTAGCGGAAGAAAAACAGCTTTTAGGAGAAATTCGAAGATGTCTGGACGGATGGAAGTAGGAAGATACTGACAGAAACAATGGGATGCTGAAGACTCTGATATAGAGGGGAGGATGCTGGCAAGGTGGAGGGAGGAAAAGGATAAACATTTCGAATAAAATGATCTGATTCAGGAAGCATGCAGAGTTGAAGAATGGTTTACTGGGTTTAAGATTTTAAGAGTATTTATTTTGTGTTGTGATACGCGGGGTTTCGAAATAAAGCAGTGGTTGGCCAGCGAAACCATCGAGAAAATTGCCTAATCATTTAATAGCAACACACTGAATTACCATGCTATTTCCGCCATGTTTTTGCTCATGGTTGCAAAGTACTCCGTGTTTACATTTGGAATTCTGATCCCTTAAAATACTTACTTTTAAACGGCGAAGAAAATAGACTGAAATGAAAGAAAAAAATCACCCACATATACGTCCATATGAATGACGAATTATCCACCAAAAAGGTGTGTAGCAGGGATTGCAAGCACCAGGTGAGATGGGTAATGGATATAGGAAAATAAGGAAGAGGAAGGGAAAAGGGAAAAAAACATACATTAAAAAAACTCCAAAAGCGTGCTTATTTTAAAATACTTACTGATGGAGGACTAAGTACAAAGCAAGTGGCAATTTAACCCAATAAAACAGTTCTCTGTTATACGAAAAAGAAAGGGACAAAAATGAACCATAACTACTTATACGACAGACCTTCACCATACCAAGTCAGATCTACACCAAGTAGACTTCGTCTCCCACAAATATATTACAAGGAATAATGGCTTAAGACAACCAAACTGTGCCCGTGAGTAATCTTTAATATATTTGAAATGGAAGTCCGAGAATGTATATGAAAACTGAGATTGTTCAAAAAGAAGGCTCTTCAAGCAAAATGAGCTGAGTTTATCTCAGCATACATTCATCTCATAATAATATATCCATGCATCGCGACCTATTCCGCGTCTAGATCTGTCAATAAAAGAAGTCCGTTTCCGCAAACTCAGTTTCCCTTACATAGGAATTGACGATTTGTTTACAGATTTAAAATTAAAATTGAAAATTTTAGTGAAAAATAACAGCCTATGAAATCTGTGGGCAGTGCTTCAAGGGTTTACAATAATTTTGACAAATTTTCTTCCCAAAATACTATTTTTTACGTTCGATTGACACCTGCAAGCGGCTGACACAAAAATGTCTTGAAAATACTCAAGAAATACTCAAGTAATTTTCATCTATTACGCTGTAACAGGAAATCTTGGGGAAATTATTATTAGAAGAATTGAAGTAGAGAGGGGTGAATCATAGGGAATCATCTCGAAATCATTTAATTACCAATTCCATTCTTTGGGGTTTCAATTCCATTATTTGGGGTTATGACATGCGTGTATCGTACACTTGGGGAAGTTATTGAGATTGTTAAACAGCGCGGCTCGCTTGAAGGACGGCATGCAAACGACTCAGATGTCTGTGGTTACGAGACTAACGGCATAACATATTATTTAAATGTGTATAGTTTCATTCGAGCGTGAAAAGATGGGAACCCTAAACAGCGTGACGTGACGTAACGTTACCAAGGTATCGCGAAGTCATGCAATTAAAATTTGTGCGAGTTTTCCTAGCACGATGTAAAAAATGAGGAAGGGGAATATTTAGTAACAGCGTGACGTAATTCATGGACGCCTCCGTCGCCACCTGAATTGTGGGAGTGACTAAGAGCCAGTATTGCTTGTATTTTACCGTTTAAGATTGGTATTGGATGGGCAAGGACTGGAGAAGGATACATTTCTTTGCCTCTCCTAATAAAACACAACCTGACATCCGATACGACAGTAAAATTTCTCCGATTCCGCACACTTTCTTCCTCCCTTCATTTCATTTACCCTCCCTTCATTCCATAGCCCTTGTCTTACATTATCCTCTCTAATCACAGTCTTCCACTTCCAAACGCCATTCCAAATGCTTTCTGTATCCACCTTTCGTTCCTTATATAGATTTATCCCAATCATAGTACTTCTCCTTTCGTTTTCGTTTCGGTTAACCATAATACTCCACATCTCAAACGCCTCCAATATAAGAGTATGCTTCAACTACCATGTTTCCACTAAATACAAAAGTTATAATCAGCCTTTACTTAACATACTCAATCTCCCTGCCATCAATGCCCAACTCCTTGTAAAAGCTGCTTTGCTTAACGCAATCCTTCTCCGTCAACCACATTGACCATTTCGGTCAAGAACATTGCCAAGATAGGCAAACAGCTCCACCTATTCTAATTTTACCCACCTATTTTAGTATTTATTTTAGCCTCCTTCTTCCTCAAATCCATATTATTCTCATATTTGCGATACTTGGCCTGAACGTGACAGAAGGCGAAGAAAAGGAAAATGACGGTTACAAAACAGCGTGTTGTGATACTCGGAAGACGACCGAACGCCATCAAAGTCGGGGGTATTGAGAGTTACGCGAATGAATATAAATAAAAAATTCACTGCGTCCATGCGTGACGGAGCGTGACACATGGAAGAGGATATTTTTTTGAAAGCGTGACATTTTAGCGAACGAACTTACGAACGCCACCGTGGTCTTAAGACGAACTACTCGTGTTTCCTCGTGAGAGAATGAGTAATTGAGTGAGTGTAATGAAATGAGAGTGAGTGAGAGTAATGACACATATTTTCCTGAAGATAATGTTGAGGGTGGGTTTCAATCCGGTGGATATTCGAAGTCTTAACGAAGTCTTAAGTCGCGCTTCTTGAGGGGGTGAGGGAATACGGTGGGAGGGGGGAGGGAGATGAGGGGTGGAACGAACGAAGAGAGGAAGAGGGGACGACTGCCCTCTTGCCTTTAGGTGTTTGCGTCGTCTCAGGAGGAAGAAGAAGGAGAGCGAAGGAAATAACGGTGACCTTCGAATATCACAAGTGGGCGTCAAAGGCGCGGAGGATTTGCGAGGGGAGGGGAGGGGAGGGGGAAGGGTATGGTGGTGATGGGATGAAAGGATGTCGCGGGGATCTCCTCTCCCCTGGAGATGAATGGTCGTATCAACCACCAACCTCCTTTTGCTCGGAGGGAAATAAACGACGGTGAGGTCGAAGAAGAGGGAAGCGGCGGAGCATCCGGAGGAGAAGAAGAAGATGACAACGAATAGGACGGTGGTGTGAGAGAGGACTTGCGTTACTAGGGGAGACAGCTGCTGCTGTTATGGTGACGAGGATTCCGCGCAGATAACAACCGCTCGCTAGGCAAATAGAAGTTTCATTTCTCCGTTATTTTTTTTCCACTCTCCCCTCAGATGTGAAGCATGTCAACATTCACGCCCTGCATTGGGAAATGACGCGTGGGCATAAACAAGACATGCGCCGCGCGTGGCAAGCGCAAACGCACTAGTATAACATTCTCATCCTCCTTCTCCTTCGGTACTTTTCCGCCATAGAGATTCAATCTGAAATGAATTTTGCGACGAAGATTACAAAATCACAAACGTACATACAAGAGTTATTTATGCATCCGTTTAATTGTCGGACATTACATAATTGTTTTGTAACTACCAGTCGTCCATGTGTACGGAAGGGAAACTCGTTTACATATAGCTTTTAACGAAGACGTATTTTTTTTATTAAGCTCATGTTAATCTTGTGGAAAACGCACGTGTTGGATATCCATATTCATCTCCTACGTCTACAAAATACGCCGCAGGGGCGTATGGCGGTGGGTGATACAGCACCAACACTAAAAAACTGCAAAAATATAGGTTCAGATATGTAATACAAAAGCTCGTCAATTCGTTTTTCAAAGAAAACTACTAACACATGAAGGTTGAAACTTGTTATGAAGCATGATCTACCTGTAGCCGTATGTATTCATTTTTCAAATATGATGACGATGATGGCTCGGGGTCGAGGCGTCTTGAGTTAGTTGCCACACGTCGTACGGACTTCACATAAATGTCATGCATCCATGAACGTAACATTACAACTATTACCTCAGTCAATCGACGATGGATTTACATAGGTTATAATCTACGCAAATAACACTGTTCCTGTGCACTAAGCGACAATGCTATCATTGAAAACGGCTCTCACTTCAGCGGCAGCTCACGAACCCTGTACACCATACGGTGGAGCCAACTATGTTTTTTTATGAAAAGGCGTGCCTACGAATTTTAAGGTAAACTACATTTTTGCATTTTCCATTAGTTGTGTGAAAAAAATTGGGATGCGTTTGCACTTGAAGTCACATTGTACAATGAACGGATTGTCAAAATTATATGGAATTAATAGTCGTAGCTCCAAATGAAAAGTTATGGCAAACCAAAAAATACTTTGGGAAATTCGGCTTAACTTTTACGCGCAAGTCACTTCTTGAGTACAGTAGTAACCAGGGAAAAAACATACCGCGCCTGCAAGGACTGGCGGCTCCACTTTCGAAAACTTAAGGATGCCGGTGACGATTTTGCAACGCTGCATTCACAGAGTGATGTTTTAGTTTGAAGAGCAAGAGGGTGTTTTCAGGAGTGTGAGAAGAGAGAGGACTTCTATGCGGGTGAGGGGACACTCGAGAGCATTCCTTGGTAGGTGGGCGGGGCGAGGAAAAAGTAGGAAGGCGAGGAGGTGGGGTATTTGGGACGCCCTAGTTTGAGTGATAGGCATTCGCTATGGTACGTCGAAATCATCTCAAAAGTCCCTTCCTGAGTAGAAGAAGTGTCTCCAATTAAATTCGAAAAAGTGTGCAGTAATGAATTTCTGGAAAAAGAAATCTCGGGAGACATGCAGTAGAGAGTGTGGCGGTGGGTGTTAGGGCAACGGCCATTCATGCAGAAATGGTAAATTTATGGATGAATTTGAATATACATTAGCAAATGTACAAAAATAATGGAGAACATACGCGTACATATGCATTCCTAAAAACATCATGTACCAACTGGTTTTTTTGACCAATTAATAAAAATTTTAACATTCAAACTAATTTCATTTTTTTTCGGGTTCTTGGTTACGATTTTGTTATGAATGCGTATATCGATTTGCCAATATAAGTGGGTGTCATCATAATTCCCTCGGTGTCGCAAAAAAACTCAGCCACCCTGTAATTTTCTAAAAGTTTAGAGGTTTTTGCCTGTTCTCTTCTTGAATAAAATGGCTTCCAATCTAATTCCTCTAGAATACCCATCGCACATTTGCTATCTTCTCGTAGCAATTTTTTCAAGCGTAGCGCTTTTTTCCCTGAACCTTTTCCTGTTTTTGAATTGACTTTTCCTCTCATGAATCCCAAATACTTACTGCATATTTCAAATGTAGTCGACTTAAAGCGTAGTAACATTTCTATATGTAGCACATTTTCCTAGACTTCATCTAATGATGCCTATCTTTTCTAAGGACGACCCATAAAGTCTTCTTACGTGCAACCCAAGCAAAGAATCATTAGACCTAGCTCGGGGAATATACAGAATTTGCCATTTACGATTAAGGAAATTAGGGTTTAGATGGGAAATTTTCGAATGAAAATGATGTGGATGAATGCGCACTATTTCCCCTCGGTCATACCCCAAATTGAATGGATACACGTCGTGTGATCGGTACCCTTCACACAAAGGCTTAATTTAATAATTAAACGGGGTGTACCAACACAGAAAATCCACCCGTTTCGTGAAATATAGTTATTAAAAAACAGATAACGTCTCATTACTGTTGGATGTCCTGGGTTAAGGTTTACTGGAAACAAGAATACCGGTGCGATTTTAAACTTGAAGAAAATGCAAATCACTCGAGTACCACGTTGACACGGGTAGATTTTGCAGTCGCCGGAGACTTTGATCTGCCACCAATTAATTGTGCCAATAATAAGAAAATCGCTTGAAACATCATTTATGATGATTCATGGCCAACACTTCTATGTTAGCCAATTTCTCGTTAGACCGATTCAGTGTTGTTCTGATCCCTACTTGAAGTGCTCTGTGTACAGCACCTTGAGTTAATACGTTGTCCTTTGGATGGGACGTCAAATTGTGTGACAAATTAGCGCCTATCGCTAAGAGTAGACTAATGTCTACGTATTAGTCTACACCGGATTTCTCTCTCCACCTATTCGTTCCACATTCCCTGAGCATCCTATCCTTGCATACCAAATTACCCACCTATCCCTAATGACACAAATGACCTTAGCTGTCGGTCGCCTCCCGTAATACACGTAGCTAGCTAGCTTGTTAGAACAAGTAATTACCTCGGAGATACGAGGTAATAGCATACTCGACATATTTGCGACTAATGCCCCAGAGATTATTACAGACGTGGAGATAACAGAGGGATTATCGATCACTAAGCTATATTGGTAGAAATGAAAACTTCATTAGCGAAAGGGGTTCGAGGAAAGACTATATCTAATCAATAAATGGAACTTGAATGATCTCCGGGAGAAATTATAAAAATAACTGCAGTTATTTCGGTTAGTGATTACCAGTGATGTCAAAAAACATACTTGGTAAATAATTACACATATTATGCATCAAGGTATAGCGAAATTCACTACAGAAGTTAACGCGAAAATAAGGAACAAAGATGATAACAGAGAAGTCAGCTGAATTAAGGAGAGAGGGAGGGAATAAAGAAAGAAAAGTTCACTCAGATTTTTAATACGGTTTGAAAAGTGATGATGAAATTCTAATCGAAACTCCTGAAGTGCATTGGAAATACTGTGATGACAGGCGCGACCTTATGTATCAGAGAAGTAAAAATCACTCTATTTTAACGTTGACACGGAAAAATTAAATAATTGACACGTATTGATTCATTGACACTGTTAAGGATTCATCCGAGTCTTATTAAATATCTTCGTCTCCAGCTGATATTCACACATGCATGATTCGCATAAAACGTATCGGGAAAAGTTTCGGAAAATTAGATTCATTTCAGATATTGAGTGCTACTATGCGTGTAAGTTATTTTGATGGCACTTAGGGTCCCATGGCGGAGTCCTTTGAGTCAGGATTTCACTTTTGGGAATAGTCTACTGGTGCCAAGTGAGGACAGTCTAAAAAGTCGGGGTTTTCTTCAACGCATGGCAGATGGTCTTCGAAAGCAGACACTCGATACTGTTCTTTTGGAGGTCCGTCAAGACCTTCGGAACGAGTTAAGCGCTGATCTGTCGCATCGCCATTTTTTCAATGATAATGGTGTGCACTGTCATCTTATCAATTTAGATGTGTGTTTGCATGCGCGTCGAATGATGGGATATTACGATGAATGTGCGCACTGCTGTGGATTGGGGTTTGCATGTGTGTGTTGGTTTTGAATGCGGTTTTCTTTTTTCCTTTTTTGGGTGGTGACCTAACACCCCCCGCCACACGCCCTTGCGGCGGCTTGCGGGATATTATGTAGATGTAGATGATCAATGCCAATACGATCTGCGATTACGCGCACACTCAACCGATGATCTGAATTCAGCACTTCCCGCACACGTCAGGGAAAAATTGTTACTAGATACTTTTTATGAAAACCTTGCATGCAAAAAAAGTCACTTGGCTAGTGAAACACGATTTATGACTGACCAATTTTCATGCAGTTACACGACTGACCTAAAAGGTCTTCTCGAAATTTGGCCACATTAAAATGTGGGTGGTGTCTAAATCTACATATTTTCCCCGCGATTCAACAAAAAGGTGTGTGGCAGGGGGCGCAAGCACCAGTTGAGAAGGGTGTTACATCATTTCTCCCGAAATCTCCGGAAATTTTCTTCTCTGGGAAACGAACGAAAGAAGTGCATTGTGACTAAAATGTTTCAACCTGGAACCACATAATACTTAATAAAAATATAATTTTTGAAAAATGAATGCAGGAAATGTGTTATTGCGACACCAAGGGAATAATAATGATCACGAATTATGTTGGTAGAATTTACTAGAGAGATAAAATAAGAGAAACAGACTCAAGTGCTCGTTCTTCCCTAGCGAATATACACAGTCATAGCAAAATCAAACCCACGCACAAATATATAAACACGCAGATGTAGATTTATAAAAACGTAGAAACACAAAGAAAGGGGACTCACATATGTACTTTTGACGTTTCGACGGCACGACCATCGTCGAAAGTCTAATGACAACGATCGTGCCATCGAAACGTCAAATCTACGTCTGTGTGTTGAAATATTTGTACGTCGCCGAAGAGCGTTCCATTTCGAAGACAAGGGTGGTCTGAAAAGTTTCCGACCTAACAAATATACAAGACATTTTTTCTGAAAATTTCGGAGTCGGAAATTTTTCAGACCACTAAAAATAAATATATAAATAATTAAATGATTTATTCAAAGATTGTATGTTATTCACTTGCGTATTTGTGTGTATGAGCAAGTATAAATATGCATCTTCAAATTTTTATTTGTACATTTTTAGCTGGTGAGCTAACACCCTCCGCCACACACCCATGTATCGGCTTGCAACAATGTAGAAAAATACGAAAAATTGCGTTTGTTTCAAAATTCAAGGTTGAAACAACGGATCAAAATTACTCTTAGACGATATGCGATAGACGTCACTTACTGATGTTTTCCATAAAACAGTGGGCTTGTTTACATGACCTTTGTCTGTGACCCTTGAGGGCGGAGCTACAACCAGTCGTCCGTTCTACTTTAAACGTAATTTTTCACGATATCGTTTGAAAGGAATGCTCGCACTCCAGCGCTTGATATGAACTTTCACAGAGTTTTTCGTTAATCTCGGCAGTGCTTAACCACATTCTAGAATCAATAAAACGGAATCACTTACCCCCAGTCTTCGGTCCGGAATCTGTACCCATTGTCGTCAAAGGAAAGCACTTATGGCACTTTGGTGTTGGTCACGGGTCTGGCAACAAGGTAGATAGCATGGTCATTCCATGGTCATGTGAATTTTCTATATTCCAGCTACCTTTCACCCATGCATAAGTCCTCTGAAAGAGTGATTGACATGCATATTTAGAGTCAGACTGAGAATAGGGTGATGGTCTAAGGGGGAGAGTTAAGGTTTGATTTATTGGGCGAGGATACAAAAACGGAAGTCAGCACCGCCATTTTTCAAAGCGTTCTTATTTTTACTGACTTTTAATAATCAAACCACTTTACTTTTCCACATAAACTTTTTCATTTTTACAACCCAGGTTTCGTTATAGCATAACATCATCAGGTTGTAAAAATTAAAAAGTTTCTGTGGAAAAGTAAAGTGGTTTGATTATTAAAAGTCAGTATGAAGATTTTCCATCAAGTTACGCCAGAAACTTTTAGATTTTACGTTCTTGTTTTTTTAATAATTTTAAATGAATTTTTCTTTCGTTTTTTTTATTTGAAGTTTTTTTTATTTTTATCCATATTGTTTTTCCAAAAAAAAACTTTGTGGAACTCAATGATTATTCGCAAGGGCAAAAAAAATATTTTGCGTCTCCACAGAAACTTATTTAATGCACATTTGACAAGTTTAGGTTGGTCGGTAGTGAAGAATAGATGTAATCATTAAGTTTATCATGCAATACGTCAGACAGAGAGAAAGACGAAGGATGAAGTTTTGAAAATCTTGGTAAAAGAAGGGAAGTTGGAAGGTGAAATCCTAAATAGGTGGAAAAAGTGGTTAGAGCCGGTATTGAGAGGTAAAGTGGAATATCTGTTGATAAGGTCGGGGTAGAAAGGAGAGTGTTGGGCAGGTGAGTTAGAGTAAGTTAGAGAATAGACTTTGTAACCTGCGTAGGGAAGACAATGTTCTCTAGTTAATGAAAACCACCCTGTCTATTTAATTGAGGAAGGAAATAATGCCGGGCCAATAGGGGAAACTCCAAGGAAAAATTATGCATCAGTTCTCAGTAACTATCCAAAATTTTCCACAAACAAATGACTTATAATTGACGATTATCAATATTTATTTAGGATAAAGAAATGACTAGGACTGAACTACTTTTGAAATTATCACCGTAGTGATTAATAAAGTGGTCGAGACTAAATTTAATAATTAAATTGTCACTCTGGTTGTATTGTTTCAAAAAAATGGTGATTTTTACCCTGTGTTCACTCCTCCTGAGTTCGATAAGTAGTAAGAAATTGATATTTATGTCGGAATTTTCTTCTTTAGTTACTTCTCATTCATGGTACGTGACTTTGCCTGTTCATGTGCTGCGCATGCCTGGTGCAAACACCTTGTGTCACACCCCTTCTCGGTGGCTTGGAGGGTATTATGTAAATTCAGACGAATAAATTAATGCTAGAATGAGATAAATGGATTTTATTCATTCACTTTTTTCTATATGTATATATTTATTTACATATTTTATTTTATGGTTTCTAGATTCAAGTAATAGTTGGTTAAGTAGTTGAAATAATTAAGTAGTGTTAATGTTCAAGGCAGAGTATGTTCCTGGGAATGGTGGGAAAAGATGAGGAAAGTCGTTACAGGAACCGAACACAGTTTTCTGTGTGAAACGATGCGAGAAATCGGCTGAATCAATACTGTTAATAATAGGTAGAGCGCGCATGACGTCACCCTAAGCGACAATATCATCATTATCGAAGGGTACCAATGTCGCATGACACACGATCGTTTGTTCAGTCGAGGCGTCGGCAACTCCTGCCAATGTTTAGGATGCAGCTGTTTACTCATGCGGAAGAAGGGCACCTTTATTGCACTAACACTTGTTATTACGCGTTATAGCAAATGGAGGAATGGGCAACGTTTCGCATATTTCAGATACATCCGTTACTAGTGGCAAAGCAGTCGATATGCAAAGTTTTTTAAAAAAAAAGACAGTCGCTAAGCGCGACGTAAAATTTGGTATCCATGCCTCGTGTTAGATAATCATACTTTCAGCATTGTAAATTTGGAAGTTCTATGATATGATCAACAAATATTACGTGCCATAATGACTCAGGTGATTGACGATCGTAAATGTACCGTAAAATCACTCTAGACTTCACGTAATTTTCGTACTACTGCGGGAGATAAACCACAATGTCACGTGACTTTGCTAATGTAGTTTTCTCTCCCTCTCCGACCATTCGATGCGCACTTCATCTTTTCTAATTGCACGGATGAAACTCGCGATATAAACGAGATTCAGTTTATTTTTCCGGGTATTTTCATGAATAATTTTTGACCGTTAATCATTTTCAGGACTAGTGATTTCCATGAGTGATTACTTAGAATGAAATATAATATTAGGGCGGGGTAGTCTATTGAGTTGATCACTGGGATACTGACTTGAGGGCCCGGGTTCGATTTCAGGTGGCGCCTCTAGACACCCTCATATTCAGCCAAACTTTGTAAATTTTCTGGTAACAAATCTTTCCGGTAAACCACAGGCGGCACAGTGAAAGGAACTTGTCCCACTCAGTACCCTCCTAATGTGTGTGAATTTCACACGCCCTATAGAACAAACTTATTGAAACACTCATCCATCAAACCAGCCCTTGGGTTGTATACTTCCAAGTGATATATTGAAGCGATTCCTCCTAGTCAAGGAGCGATTCAACATCACATTGAAAATATTTGCAGAGTCACCGCGGGGGAGAGGGACTACAGACAGATGCGTCAAGAGGCGAACAATTGTAGCAAGCGTCCTACTTTCCTTGGATGTAGCTTAACATGGAGAACTGGAGATTGACTACGTGTACAAGGGCGGATTAACTCGAGTAAAGAAGGGTTTTGCCATCAAGAGGACACCTACTAAAAAGCTCAAAGAGGATATCTTTAAAAAAACAAGGAATTAGCTCATGAAAATATACACTTGGAGTGAGTGCGTGGAACCTGCAATGGATCGAAAGCAGGACCATTGGAAAAATAGATAAGAGAAGAATAGGAGACTTGAAAATATTTTGCTGGAAGTGGATCATTTTTGGTGACCTAGCAGTTAGGATATGTTTGAACGGACATAAACACTAACCGCCGGTACACTTCTAATCCTTACCTAACAAGACGCACCGTGACAATACCCTGTAAACCACTCTTCGATTCCGCTCCCTTCATTCCGCCCAGCACGTAAAAAACTTTAATATGGAACGTGGTTTGGTAAGGTGCCGAAACGTGGCCGTTGAAGCAAGACAATAGGCATAGTAAGGGGTTTTGAGAGGTTGGTTGCGGAGACAGATGGGTAATATTAAATTAACTGAAAGGAAAAAAATATACACAAGAGGAAGTTCCAGGCATGGTGACTGGGGAGGAGAAAACATTTCTGAGAGAAATTCAAAGGAGACGGGAATAGGGGGGATACAGAGCATTTTGTTTGGCGATGGGATATTACTAAATATTATTATATAGTACGACATTACTACCCAGATCAAATTTTTCACAAATCTGTTTCGTTTTTTATGCCAGCTCAAGGTCCTTGCGGCCAACTGGTTCGGATAAAATGCTGAGATGAAGTGGGAAGTGGGGAATACCGCATTTGGAACGCGTAATAATTGATAGCGCCACGAAAAGGAAGCCAAGTTATTAGGGACGTTGGATTGAAATGCTGTCACGGAAAATGTACTCGTGTGAAGGGAAAAATGCTCGGCTGAAATGGATTAATAGATAACGGGAAAGGAAAAATTTTCCCCATTCGGATGAAGTTTGGCACTTCTGATTCATTCATAGAGTTCGCTCTATCGTCGATTGGTACCAATAATCAAAGGCTACGTAATAATAACATTTTATTGCCAATTATTTCAGAGGAAATGAGTGGGAGGTAGAAGTGAAAGCTCCAGCAAAAGCATCAAATGTTTGGAAAGGACCGCTTTCTCTTTTACTTTTTCATCTACCACTGCATATTTACTGATTAAATCCATGATATACTGTAGGTGCTTACCCGGAAGTACAAGGCCTGTCCTAAAAGTAGTAGGACTTATTTTTTTCCCGGATAAACGGAAGGATGCGCGGCGGTTTCTCTGGCTGGATTATATGGATGGGAAACGCAGGAAATGCTGGAGTCCGGTGGAAATTGACTCTTAGCCTTTACGGAATGCGGATCGTTCGTTTACGAAACTTCTATAACGTGATATCGTTACGCTCCATCATGAGCCAGTTCTTGGAACAGCACTACGCCATCAAATTTTGTGTGAGATTGGGGAGAACCGGGAAAGAGACATTACGTGCTCAACGCAGCTTATGTTGGTAACGTCATGAGTAGATCGGGTGTTTTTGGGTGGCACAAGTTGTTTCGATAGAAAGAAGATAGAAGATGTTGAAGACGCCGAACGTTCAGGACGCCCTTCGATCTCAAAAGGTGACAAAAATCTGGCAAGGGCTTTGTTGGACAGGGATCGCAGATTAAGAGTTCACAAGGTTTCTGATGAGCTTGGCATACCTAAAAGGGATGTGCATTGACTTGTGACCGAAAAAAAGGGCATGAGAAAGGTAAGCGCGAAGCTGGTGCCGCGAAAGCTCTCGATCGAACCAAATGAAACTCGCACGCGGATCTGCCAAGACCTTCTCGAACATGTGCGTGAGGATACGGATTTTTTAGACAATGTCGTCACTGCCGTTACTCTTCTCCCGCCTAAAATCAATGCTGAAAGAGCGTAACTACGGCTCGGTGGAAGCGTGACAACAGGCATCGACGAGGGATCTTAGCAGCATTGCGGACGCCGCCTTCTAGAAGGCGTACGAGGAGTAGAAAACCTGCTAGCAGCGGTGTGTGTACGCACAAGGTTGCTACTTCGAAGGTTTTTGAGTGAATATATCAACTCTGGCGATTAATTTCTTTTAATCGACTCAGTCCTACTACTTTTGGAAGATACATTGTTCCTATAGAGCTAAATTAAGCGTAAAATATTATGTACGTCTACATACATACATGCCCTGCAAGCCATCATGCGTCAGCAATCCATCAATGCATGGCGAGACCCGATGAAAACAACTAACAGAATGGTCGAAAAGTAAATTCCATCCATATTTTTCCGCTCGACATTCTCCTTGAATTTGGCTTCAAACTTACATTATTATTCACTAAAAAACACTCGTAGACACTCTGGTGGTGTTCCAACGGAGAATGGTCGGAAACTGATCTCATCTGCTCGACGGAATGATTAATTAATCTCTCCGTACAAAACACGGAGTGCGATTAGTCATTTAAGTCGTGGATAAGACATGCATAACTATAGTGTGGACGGTTTTGGAATAAGTTTTCGGTGCGAGTTGATATTTTGTGGGTGCCCGATTTTGCTTTGCGCCGTCCGCACGAAATTCTGTCCCTCGCTCTTGAGGGCATTCGAGAAATACGAATGAATTTTCCCAAACACAGCTGGTTCTTTAAAATGTCAAAGATGTCATCGAGTTGGCCACACAGCAGGGCCAAAGGGGAAGCTATCTATGGGAACATTGGTCGACAAAGCAGTTAAAACATTGAAACAATACAGTACTTACTCCCGTCCGAAAATCCTTATAGGTTCCCTCCTATCCACTAACTTAGTTCGCCGAATATCCTAGGGTAAAATTATTTTTTGAAGTTAAGCGTATGTACTTGCATGCTTGTGGAGTGAAGGGAGGTAGATGTGTGTTTGCATGCGCGTCGAATGATGGGATGTTACGATGAATGTGTGCACTGCTGTGGATTGGGGTTTGCATGTGTGTGTTGGTTTTGAATGCGGTATTTCTTTTTTCCTTTTTTTGGTGGTGACCTAACACCCCCCGCCACACGCCCTTGCGGCGGCTTGCGGGGTATTATGTAGATGCATATGAATAGGATTCAAATTCTTCGAATTTTCTGCACCTGTTTTGGTAGCCAATCCACATCTGCTTACTATATGTGAAGCATAAAATAAACCACTGGGAATTGGGTAGGTGAGATGACTAGAGGGCTAGAGGGCTTCCAAGTCCTATGGTTCGGGTTCGATCTCTTGAAGGTCTCATCACTACCATTTAGTACGTAGCCATTAGGAGATACCTTCAAGTTGTGTACCGGGTCCGTCGGGCTGGTGGTTAACATTTGTGACTCCTTGGTGCCTTTCGTTCATTGAGTAGGTTCTTTAGACTACACGCCGAAACGTCTCTAAAAATGGAAGACAACCTCAGGGCAGCTCAGCTACTTTCACAAACGATTGTTTGTGTGGCCAAGTCGAGTCTATCCATTTTTTTCATCTCTCCTCCACGCTAGCAAGAGGGGGTCTCGTTCATCCGTCTGCCGCTATATCCTCTGCACCCCCCCCCCTCTCAGCCATACTATCGCGGATGCGGTCAAAGGGGAAGGGAACGAAGGAGAGAGGGGGTAAGGAAGGGGGGGGTCGTAACAAAACAACGGAACTCTCGTCGTCAGGGGTAGCGACTCACATCCGGGTCACGGGCATTAATTCTCTACGCGGCACGGAGCGATCACGCGCAGACGCCGTAGGCAGGGGCCAAGTCACCACTGGGCGTGCGATTTGCGTGCGCGGACACCCCTGTCCCACTCGTCCCTTCGTTAGCAATTCAATTGACCATCCCGTAAATAAAAATAGTTAAAAGTGGGATCGTTCCCTCCTTCCCTTCGGAGTACCATCGTATCGTGCCGAAAAATACGATTTATCCAACCAAATATCAATAAATACATCATATGCGGGACCCTGCAAGTCACCGTTAGGGTATGAATGATGGCAGGGGGTGATTCAACACCAAAAATTAAATTTTTCCCACTTGTTAGTCACAATATATCCGTAAAAGAATTCAAATGATGTACGTAAGGATGATTTAAGATAGATATGTTACGATATTTTTGCGTGAAATATTTCCCTACACATTCCAGACGAATTTGTTTGTTCAAGGAAGAACGGTAAAATAAAGGTCAGATGAAATAATGAGAGCATATTCGGTTTCTTAGTCTGAAAAAAGAAAAAAGCACTTTTTATCTTTCCCCTATCAAGGTCTCTTATTGTCATTCTGATCCTATATGTCTTTCGTGGGAAAAATGACATCTTACATCTAAACACGTATGTCCCACACATAATCTCTTTCGCTTTATTGAAATGATCTCTTCCACCGTATCACGATAAAGATAATAGTAATACATTGTCCACATTATTGCTAAAGATAAGTGCGATTTTATCTGCAATTTATTTAATCTGCGCTCCTCGAGTGATTTTCAGCTTAGTTCCTCTTAATCAATCTAGATACACGTGCTTGATGAGCTCATATTCGCATTTAAAGACGTTCGGCCGATATCACAAATGTATGCCAATTTCAGTGGGTAAATGCACGTAGATGGATGATACCAATTTTTATCGTGTGGTAATATGAAAATCATATCTTCTCATCCTTATGTTTTTTTAATCTTTGCAGTTGAGCACAAAAAAATTTGAATGGGTTTTTATAAAGGAAATAATTTGCAGTGAACGATTCATCAAATTAATATATCACATCTAATATACGTTCTTACAGTGACAAATTTCAGGATTGAAAATATGTAAAGTTATGTATAGGTTGTCGATGTAAATTGTGATATATAGAGAAAACTTTATGTTCTTATGTACAAATGGCTGATTACCATAATTAAATGATATTGGCGTTTTACGGGATATTTTGTAAATTGAAATGTCGATGTAAATTAATAATTGTAGGTATATCGTTAGAAATGCTTTACTAGTACTAGCATGGCGCTTAGAATAGCATTTTTATGGATGGTAGGATTAATATGCTCTGAAGTTTCAACCACCAACCAGTACCACTGCAATTAACAGCTCGAAGATCGATTTGATGCGCTTGTGAGGGTGGAGTAAACTTAGCCAAACGGCTGGTGAAATTCACTCATTAGCAAGGTGATGAGGGGGCTAGTTTTTTGCCTGTGCCCCCTATTGTTTTCCGGGAAGAGCTGGTACCCGAAAAATTGCAAAGATTGGACAAAATTGAAGGTGCCTAGTGGTCCCCAAGGATCGAACTCAGACCCTCTGGTTAGTAGTCCAACGCTCCATCCACCAGGCTATCACATTCCTTTAACTACTATGACATAAAAAATCTTTAAAATACATACTTCACATCACACATGTCATTCTTTAGCTCTGCATACTTTCTACATCACTTAATTCCATCCAAAATCCCTACTCGCTTCCTCCTTCTACCTTGCTTTCCCAGGATTCTTCCACAACATGAATCAGTCTTCAGCATCCATCGTCTACCTCAATATCTCCTGTATCTACATATTTTGTAGTTTTTGGGGGGAAGCGACCGACAGCTGAGGTAATTTGCGCCATTAGGGATGGATGGGAAAGGAAGAGTGGAGAGTAACCCCGCGTCGGCACTAGTCTACTCTTGTCGAAAGGCGCCAAGGGGTACGAAGTTTAACATCCCATCCAACGAACGTCGTACTCTCCCAAAGTCCTCTCCAAAAAGCACCTCAAGTAGGATCGCAGGATACCACTGAAAAATATTTGTTGTCTTTAGGATTTGAAATCCAGCCATCTTCTCTGTGGGAAGCCTGGGCGTTAGCCTCCACACCATCTCGATCCCTGTATCTACATATCCTTCCAAATTCGAATTTCTCCGAACACCATCATCTCGCTTCTCTTGCCATGCCTGGGACTTCATCCTTTGTGTTCCTTTTCGTCAATTGTGTTTCCTCCATTCTTCTTCACAATCACATCTCAAAAGCCTTCACTATATTATTATCCTCATGTCTGAACCACCAACTCTTCGAGCCATTAAAAACTGGTACAAAAAATTTCGTTTCTGATTCCCAACTTAACGTATATCTAACTAAGCCTTCCTTCTTAAACGCCTCTTTACCTTCGTTTTCTTATGATTAAATTTCATGCAATACCTTTAACATTGAGCCTGACAAGTATTCTGTTTGCCAAGTGATGATTGCAACCCTTCTGTTGTCTTATTGCTAGTTAAACCTGGATTATCTGCAAGTCTTACTGATTTCATTGATTCCCCCACCTAATATCA
The DNA here is from genome assembly GCA_037158775.1 of Hetaerina titia. Classification (NCBI taxonomy): domain Eukaryota; kingdom Metazoa; phylum Arthropoda; class Insecta; order Odonata; family Calopterygidae; genus Hetaerina; species Hetaerina titia. The sequence continues at coordinate 35,893,820 of CM073768.1, read as the reverse complement.
CACCAACCTCCATCCATTCCCATTCTTCTCTTACAATTTCTTCCGCCTACACACCGAAAAGAACGAGTAATACCGATTCAACAATGTTTCGGTGTCACCTTTGTGGGTGGGGATTGCATGGTGCCATTACGCACGCATGTGACCAACTTCGATGGAGGACAATTGGCATGGGTATTCCCTCCTCCGAGAGGGCGGACACAGGAAGGACGGACTGGGAATATATACATATGTAAAGGCGGTTGATACCTCCCTTCTAAATATCGCTAATCGGAATCTTCCTGCAAAGGCCATCGAGGCGTTGTCCTGTGCAAGACGTCACTGTCCGTTCATCAACTATTCCACTCGCAAACATCCGCGCACGCATTCCTTCCCATTAACCCAAGAGTTCCAACCATACTTAGAGGAACTTCGATAGGAAATTAGCGCTGGAATAATTTTTAACGGCAGTTATACTGCTATCAGGAAAGGGATAATTGGGATGACGCACGGGGAACTGTGATTTTGACCACATTGTTCCAATTATTTCAGTTAAGTCTGGATGAAGTTAAACAACCCCGGGTTATTTGTAAATCTTCACCGAAGCAATGCTAAATACTATAGTTCACATCATCCATTCGAAGTTTCCAAATCTCCACTTTCTACTTCACATTTATTCCCGGTAATATTTCCTTCGAAGAAATATTTTTAACTTTTTGGGGAATCGGTTTGGTGCAGTGCCTAATGCGCTATTGGCTTCGAGGGCCCTCGTTCGAATCCTGGAGGCAGCAGGAAGTTTTGGATTTACTTATGCCTTCCGCAGAATTGCATGATAAAACTGTATGACCCCTTGGCGTCTTTAGTTATTAGAGCAGGCAAATGCCGATGTAGGTGTTCTCTCTCCACCCCCATTCTACCCTTATTCTCTCCTACCACTACCCAATTACCATCCTACCCCTAACAGCTAAAACTAACTCAACTGTAGGTCGCCTCCTTGAAAACTACAAAAATGAGCTCTTTTGGACGATAATGATATCGAAAGTATAAAAATTAATATTTTAACACTGAAGGGAATACTTCAAGATAATATTTAAGAGACTGTTCAAAATTTTCGCTTTGGTAAAATACATAATAACATCGATAAATAACGTGAGACTAATTGCATGTGTAAGAATTTATAGTCCACATATTTTCGAGGTTTTTTCCATGTGAAGAATAAATGGCGCCTGGACGATTATAATCGTATATAATACATAATTATGTATCTTTAGCAATTGTTGACGAGTTCCTGATTTTAATGCTAATGCAATATTTTTTCCCTGCCAAGGGATCACTAGATACTTTTTATTTAAATATGCAAAAATAAAAAATTAAATATTTTATGAATAAATTCGGACATTTTTTTATTTATTAGCTAATCTAACGGTCAAGATGCGCATAGGATGGACATAAATATCAAATATACCATATAAATATCTCCTCACAAAAAAGAACCCAACGTCTTATTCTATCACAAGCCCTCCATTAATCTCCGAGTATTTCTTTCCTTCCATCATCCCGACCAACATTCCCATCCTATTCCTAACCTTTCCTCGTCTGCCTAACATTCTCCCCTCTATTACAGTCTTCAACATCACACTGCCGACCAAAACGCCCCTCATCCCTTTTTCCGGCCACCTTATGATATCTCCCAACAGTCCGCTATCCTCGCCGACCATCTCTAGTACTTCCTCATTTGTTTTCCTTTCGGTCCATTTCACCTTCTCCATTCTTCTCCACACCCACATTTCAAAAGCCTCCAATCTACATCTATCCTCCTTCTTCAGCAACCACGTTTCCGCGCCGTACATAGCCACCCTCCATATAAAGTTTTTACGAGTCTTTTCTTAACATCCTTGCTCAACGTCCCCATCATCAACTTCGTCCTCCTTGTCAAAGTCTCTTTGCACTTGTTAAAGTATCTATCGCACTGAACCTCCAATTCACTCAGCAATGCTTGCAACCCCTTGGCTGACTGAGCAACTAATGCTTGGTCTTCAGCAAACCTAACCGATTTTACGAGTTCCCCTCCGACTTTCATTCCTACCTCCAGTTCTTCCCATGCCTCTTTAATCATTTCCTCTACATATACGTTGAACAGTACCGGTGGCAATGGGCAACCCTGCCTTACACCTCTTCCTAACACTGCCCATCCGGACTCTCCGTTCCCCACTCGCACCTGAGCAGTCTGAGACATGTACAGGTTGCGGATCAGTCTCCTGTCCCTCCAATTCATTCCTATTTTCTGCAATACACGCATTTATTTTTCCCAACTCACTCTATCAAAAGCCCATTCTTAATCTATTCGGACATACATATTTATAAAATAAATTTCGTTTTCAATAAATACGAGTAATTAATATTTCTTTCCTCAATCAACGCTTACAGCTTCCATAGCAACAACTGTGAGTCAAACAGAGAGTTGAAGTGTCATTATCGTCATCATCATGATCGTATTTCAGGTACTATCTTTCGAAAGTATAGGCATTGTAGTTAATCAGTGAAATTATCGAGACACTGCTGTAACTTTCACAAATGATAATCAACTGTGATATATTCAGAGTCCATATAAGATTATTTTTATCCCCAGTGCCTCACTTGTGATAAGCGCAAAGCAACTTCAGCTTCTTCGAAGGCGACAGCAGTCGTCTTCACACGTTTTAAATATCTATAAAGGATCAAAAGGAGATCAACAAAACATAAAAATGAATCCTCTGCTATCCTGAAATTTTAAACGCTAACATAAAAATGTGACTTGAACAACGGTAATAAGTAGTTTCGAGTGGAAAATATGATTCAAAAGTCGACCAAATAAACATTTTGAATGTGGAAACTTATCCGTCGTATGATAAAAAATATCTTCACTTTTTGCCATTAAATTATTCGATTGTACAAAACGTGAAATTCTGTTAATTTTACGGACAGGTGATAAATGGGTAATTTAAATTTTCGTTAAGGTATTAGGTTAAGGAATTATTCAAGATGATATTCGATATTCAGTCTATTGAGTTATGCTGAGACTGCTTGTTTATCTAAACACTCGTGTACCGTGCATTCTACGGAAGAAGGAAGGTCATAGTCTACATTGAAGAAGGCCTCAGAGAAGGCTAAAAGCATAAACAATCTAAACTGTGAGTGTCCTTTTACGTGTTACCTTCCGGACGAACTCTGTGTGTGCCTTGGGCAGATTCTCTCCATAGCCAAAATCTTCATGTTATTCCCAATTTTGACCATCTCCAAAATACTTCCAACATAGTACAACTGTTCTACCAGCTCTTAGTTTTCATACTCCTATTTTATTGGTTACCTTAGAAATGATTTACCTCGAAAACTTCCATTATTTATTTCACTTTGGCTGAGTGAACAACTAAAGCTTGATCATCCACATTTTAGCTCCCTATCCACTTTCACTCTTACCCCAATATTTCCCCTGAATCCCATATAATTGACTACATGTATATTGAAAATAACAGGTGATAATCCGTTTCTTTGATTTACTCCCCTGTCTAGAGCTGCCCATTCCGATTCTCTATTTGCTACACGTACCAGATCAGTCTGAAGAATGTACACAATGTGCGAATAATTAGCCCATCCCTCCATTTACTCTATCGACCATCTTCTCGCATTCCTGGAGCTTAAATAGTTTGCGGAATTCTAATTCTATACTATGCCATATGTGGCACCCAGCAAGCTACTAGGGTATGTGGTAGGGGGGGATTACACTCCTGACTCTTTTTGACACAAACTATTTTCCCCATTAACGCGGTCAAGTATTGTTATCCTGATCACTTATCGTTCGTGTGAAATGTACCACGGTCTTTCGTACCGTACGTTTAGTACGATGTGTCTAATAATATAGTTTCAACGTCATCGCCAAAAAGACCTTCCAACTTATGCAAGTGGCTTAATATACTATAAGTCCTATAGTTCTAAAATCCCTAATATCATTCAGCAGTGTTTAAAGTAAGGGCAGATTGATAAATCAATAAAAAAACGAATGGTGGTCTATTAAAGAATTGACGCATGGAAACCCAACGGTTCAACTCAGAGATTTGATTTCAGCCCTACGAAGCCACAAGAAATCAGCCATTTAAAAAGTGCTGCAATTGCGATAGTAAACAAAAAAATAACTGAACCCTGAACGCGGAATTCACTCGGTAAAAATTGGGCCAATAGGTGAAATCCCTTTCCCTTTTCATTTTCTCCGCTTTTTGCGGCATTCGCGAGCTCGTAAAGTGGGACGCAATTTGAAGGCCTTGATGCGAGAAAGTGCTAGTGTCCCAGTTTGTTAGAGTACAAAATGACGGACGGGAGGTGGGTTACATTAAATTCCTCCAGTGACACCATCAACCCATGATGAACATATCTCTGTTCGTTTCAACAATTTCCACCAGTGGGACCGTGTTCCTCGCTGTCCTTCGAAAAAAACAGTGAACGGTTCAAGGACAGCATTTTTTTCATCCCATATTACCTCGTCTACACGTGTGTCTCGCAAAATTATGCAACTTGAACCGATAGGAGTTGATTGCGACAAATTTCAGAGCGTGCTCCAATTCTCCAGGAGGATTTCGGAAATGTAACTCAGCGAAGTTAGGTATTGACTACGGCAGCCGAAAATAATGGTGAGAAAACTATGTATACGTATCAATATGACCAGGAATAATTTTCACAAAAATGAATACAAGGTTTGTCAAAAGCGTGAAGATGGGATGTAACACTTGAAAACATAAAAGAGGCACTCGCAATATTGTATTTTGAATATTTCGGAGGCAAAACCACCTTTTATGAAGAAGACTGAGGGTACGAGTGATGGGTAGAAGGGGAGAGCAGGAGGAGAAGGCAGGAGAGGCTGATGGGATTGGAAGGTTTTTGGATGTGCTCGGCAGGAGTGAGAATCGACGGCAAGAAGAATGGATTACCCCTTAGTGGGTAGGGTTCAGACCCGGATCCGAGCAAGCTCCCAGGAGCCAGTTGCATGCGGATTTTGAACTTTTGGCCTTTGGCCTGAGGGGAGGGGGCAGGGAGGCAACAATTGACACATTGAAACAATTATTAATGACAACATTGCGGAGGGAGGCATATTTAGGAACTGGTAGAGAGGCTTATGCGGAAGAAGATTTGCACGAAGCGTGGTCTTTATTTATTCGGATCTTGTGGGGTGTGGTGCATTACCCAACGTAGAAGGAGGGACAAAGTTTTCAGTTCATTTGGTAAATGATATTGCAGGATGTGCATCAGAAATTACCGTGATATTGGAGAGAATTCGTAATTTGAGAGGAGAGGAAAGAAGTGGTGAAGAGTGGAAACATATATTTGGGCCTATCTTTGTGGATTTATGGGTGACGGAGGAATTAGGTTAAGGTTTAGTGGATTTACAAGGTGTGATGAAAAAAGACAGGAATGATTTCTTGTTTATTTCGACGGATACAGCTTAATCGAACTTGCCACCTTTAAAGTACATGCCTTGGCTGACGACACACCTTTGCCAACGTTCCTTCCAGCTCTCGAACCCTGCCTGGTAAGCCGCCTTAGGGATCCTCTTCAGGTCCGCCGTACAATTAGTTTTAATGTCCGCAGTAGAGTCGAATCGGTGCCTTTTCAAAGTTGATTTTAACTTTGAAAACAAAAAAGTCTGATGGGGTGGGGTGGCTGCGGGATCACATAAGTTCCAGTTCTGGCGAAAAACTCATGTTCATCAGTCAGCACCCGCGGGACGAATTTTGATACGACGCGTGTCATGCCCAAAATGTCTGTCAAAATTGTCTGACAGGGCCAAAAACTAATGTTTACTTCCTCGGCCATCTCCCTAACAGTTAATCGGCGATTTGCCCGCACCAAATCGACATGGTTGGGGTCTGTCGAAGTGGAAAGCCCCGTTCGCGAATCTTCATTTCTCGAGGTACTGCCCGATTTAAATTGACTGCACCACTCAAAACACTGGCTTCGACTCATAGCTTCATTAGCAAAGGCCTTTTGCCAGGCATGAAACAAAATTTTACGAACACACGCTGTTCCTCTAGCTCCTTCATTGCTGCCGTTGCACGCGGCGACGAACACGTGCCGCTGCTGCTGCCTAACGACTCGACGTAAACAAACGCAATACCTCTCGTTTTAGTCGCCAGATGTGTTGCTAGATGGTGCAATGTGTCTCGTTTAGATCCGTTGAACGGTTTGCGCAGAATAAAATCAGTCCAGTATTTTTTTATCACACCTCGTAAGTATGGGTGTGTCGGTTAAAAATGACAAGAGGAACATTGAGGTTTATATTTTTCGTTGTTTTGTGGTTTGTCAGAATAGAGAAGAAGTCTTTGAGTATATGTTAGAGGGATTGAATTCCTCGAAAGTATATTGTCCAAATGACGTGATTATCCAAGCTATACATTGTGATTATCTAAATGGAAGTCTAGGGAAGGTTTGGGTGCATGAAAGTTTCAGAGGATTTTTTTATTTAGAATGGACTCAGGGTATCTGCGGTGGAGGAAAGTATTATGTTAATTCATGAGGAATTTGTCAAAGAGGGTTTGGACAAATTCGGTGACCTTGAGTGGAGAGAGTACGAAAGAGAATACTTATCATAGTTGACAGCCAGTGTAGGGGATGTTTTGTCGTTCATAAGTGGGTTTTATATGGACAGAGATGTGAAATTTTTCATTATTGATGGATATTTTAACGCTGAGTGAAGTGATTTCTGAGGTGAAATTGATGGAGATGAAGGAAGGAGTAAGCAGTAAGGGAGGAGATAAATGTTTTAAACAATTCTTCCTATGTGGCCAGAAAAGAAACGCACCATGCATGTTTGAAAACAGAAGAGAGGTTGAAGTGATTAACCGGAAAGGAAGTTTTTTTTTCGAGGAGGCCAAGGTGGAGGTTTACACACACACGCACGTGGACAGGCAATTGATAATATTGCAATGATGGCAGAAAACCAGGAAGACATTCAAAGGTTACTAAATGTATCGGATCAAGTTCTACAAAGATACAGCATGAACATAGACAAGACGGAGACTAACATCCTAATATGTGGAAGAGAGAAGCGGAATAGAATAGTCACACTGAAAAGACAAAAATTAGAGCAAGGGGATTCCTTCACCTTTCTCGGAATTGCCATCACATGGGGGTGGAAGAAGTGCTAAAGACATCAAGAGAAGAATAGCTCATTCTTGTGAATGCTAAGAGAGCATTCACAATGAATAGACAACAGCTGCGTTCAAAGAGAATAGAACTAGAGACGAGGAAACAATACGTGAAAACATTCGTATGGAGCGCGGCACTCCATGGATCAGAAGCATGGACCAGCGGAAAAGATCAAATAGACGGATAACATAACAAATAAGGAAGTGTACAGAAGAATAGACAAAGAACGGACCTTATGGAACACCATATAGAAAAAAAGAAACAGATGGATTAGCCGTACCCTGAAGCACAATGGATTCGTGAAGAATATAATAGAAGGAAAATAGATGGAAAAGGCATATTTTTGGGTCAGAACCTGTATTATTAATGCGTGCATTTGAAAATATATTAACTCATTTACCATAATATTCGTGCCCACACTCGTGCATGATTACATAACGTGCAAAACTCCATGTGTTGGACTAAATTATTTGAGCGCTATAATAAATTTTGGCACTTGGGTTCCATTTGATTATGATTGTGTATCGTGCGTGGGAAGAACGAGGACTTGAAACTGTCTTTGGCGATGTCTATCTCTAATTTTAACCTGATGGTCGATTATCGATACATTTTCATGCCATAAAAGTTTCCTTGGTGTCGCAGGAAAACTCGGATGAGAGTAAGTCAAAGGTTTCCAATGTTGACTACCACGAAAACCTTAAAAATATTCATGTTTTATGAATATTTAGATCAAGGAATAAAAACACAATCAACAAGTATGGTGCGTACTTAATATCAACTGGGGCTCAACGAAGAGAATGAGTGAAAGCGTTTGGGTTGAGAAACACCGTGGGTGCCAAAGTAGAGATAATTATGATGGCCTTCTGTTGTTGCAAAAGACCTTACACTCACATGCGTTACATTATACCATGCTTTATGGTGAGCGAACGCAATTATATTATGCTGCGAACATGCAATTAATTAGCCATTTATTAAACATTCTCACATGGACTTTCAAAAAGGGACTGCACACTGACGACATTGATAAAAACTTTATGATCGAAAATTCCAGAGGAAAGATAAAATTACTACTTATATTTACTCGGCATTAAATCTAGGTTTCATGCTTAATTAGTTAATCTGCGTGGGGAGAGAATTAAGGAGAACAACAGGCGAAGCGCAAAGTGGAGAGCGAATGGAGACCCTTGGGAGGAGATTCATTCAAAATCCTGACTCTACGACGAGAGGGTATATGGCGAATGTAAACATCATCACGAGGGAAACGCGTAAATGGGTAAACAAAAGAAGTGCGAAACGCGATTAATTCGAAAATTAATCATGAAATGAAATTGGAGAGATGGATGAAGTGGGTGGGGGGGGGGGAACTCATTTCAATACTTGTCCGAGAACGATCAATGTAATATATGTTAAAAAGTCATACATTCTTCTCATAAATAATATATTTTTATATTTATAGAAATATATATACATATATAAATGAGAAGAATGTGTATATATATCATATATATAAATAAATAAATACACATAACCTAGGGTAAGGGGTCTCACGTTGATTCCCTGGGAAGTCCAATTGGGAGATGGGAGAGAGAGAGAGAGAGAGAGAGAAATGGAGGAGGGTTTCGACCTGAGGCGAGTCGATTAATTCGCTCGGGCGCAATGGCGACGGGACTTGGGAGTGCGTCTGGAATAATGATGCGCTCATTGTCCACTGGAGGGAGTGAGAGATATATGTGGTGGGGGACGGGCGAATACTGTTCCAGGAACGGAGCCTCATTCGCATATATGCCGCCCTGCAACCTGCGGCCGACCATCAATTGAATCAAGAAGACCACTGCCTTCTTGTAGTGAGTGTTACAAAGACAATGTTCGGTAGGCGTGTATTATCGTTTTAAAATATCTGTGGTCAGTCACCGGTCTGCTGAGAGAGAGAGCTTGGGAGAAAGGAAAACGTGTTCGTCTGGATCTGTCCCTCAAGACCCCCAGGGGTGACGTTAGAGTCATCGGCTGTCCAGGCTGCCTAAATCTCGGCTCGCGAATAGATTTTTGGAAAATTTGGTACACACATAAAGTTCGGATGGATGGGTAAATGACAACCGAGTAAAAAAGTAACCGGATTCGGGTTTAGAGTTCTTTTAAATAAATATTCAGTGATGATTACCAGTCGCATTAAAAGAAGTTACTAGTTGCAGCACCACATCTAGTTGTTAGGGGAGGCGACCGGCATCCAGATGAGGTCATTTCCGCTTTTACGGATATAGCGGGCAATTTTTTAAAGGCAGGATGCTCAGGAGATTGAAAAAGAATGGGTGGAGAGTGAAAATCGGCGTCCGAATTAGCCTTTCCTAATAAGGAAATACGCCTAAGGGACACACAATTTAACGTCCCATTCGTCGGACGGCGTACTCCACTTTAAGAGCTCTCCACATGGCACACCAAGTAGGGATCGGGATATCAAAGAAAAACGCTGCCACCGCTGAACCCTGGCCCTCGGGGTGGGTAGCCATTAGAGTAGTGTACGCACCAACGCGCTCAAGTCGTTCCGGTACAATAAGGTTATTTAATTAAAAAAATAATCAAATTAGTTCCCAAGATTATCAATTGCCCGTCTTCAATTGCATCATTATTTTTTTCTGTAATCATGAAGTTATCCAGCAATGAATTGTTTGGAGCCGAAAGTGCCCAATTAAGAGCTTTTAGGAAAAAAAGGGTTGTAAGACACCAATGAAATGAAAAGTACTTTTGGAGAACAGGCACCATTATTTATTATTTAAGAAACATGAATGCGATGACTAGAAAATTATATATTTTTTAAGGTAAATGCGAAAGGAAAAGGAAACATTTGATTCTTAGTAATTGTTGAGAATAATATGACTGAGAGCCTTACTTTAGTTTTCCTGTGACATTGAGGGAGTAAATATGGCGCCAATTTAAATTTCTATATTCGATCATCGGGATGTAATAACAGAAAGATGCACCCCGTCACAAAAATACTCATGCACTCATTCTTCCCTCAAACGAAATGCAATAATTTAAAATCAAACTCAAATGCTCGAAAAAATTAATTTGAAATTTAGAATTCAATTAAATAGGAAAAGAAAAAAAATATTGTATGATTTTATAGGCATGTGTGTGCGTGAGAATTGCATATGGGCAAAAATGCATTCAAGCGTATGTATGAACTGGTCCCCTGAGACCCCCCAGCCTCACGCCCTTGTTTTACAGAATGAAGGGAGAAAGGAAGTAATCGGAAATGAAGAAGGGCTTATTGTAGTGTTGGATTTTGGTGTTGTACTCTTAATTGAGACAAGGGATTTGTCGATGTATCGTTTGGTACCTTGCTAGATTGTGTCCATGAAAAAATGTGTAGATTACCGATAAAAAAATTAAACGTGGCTAAGTTAAATGTTAAAATAAGAGTAGCAAAGCAAGATAAAGCAAAAAACTAGAGTAGGTGGAGCAGTTTACCTATTTTGGCAATATTTTGGAACATGAGGGTGAAAGTAGTAGAAGCATTAAAGGTTTAATTGCCCTAGGCAAAGAAGCTTTCACCAGGAGGAGGGGATTGATGACAGGGATGGTTAGTAGGAATGTTAGGAAAAGTCGTTTAAACTAGAGCGTGGTTTTATATGGCGCTGAAACGTGGTCGTTAAAGCAAGATGATGGACATAGATCAGAGGCTTAACAGTTATATGGGTGTGGAGAAGGCAGGGGAAAGGGGAAAATGACGGAAAGGAAAGTAAACTAAGAAATAGTAGGGATGGTGGGACGGTAGAAAAGATAATTTTTGGGAGAAACCCAAAGGAAGCAGGAAAGTTGGATACAGACTATTTTGATAAATATATGGTAAAGGATCAACCCTGAAGACGATGCACGAGTCGGACATCGAAACGTCGGCCAACATGGAGCCCGTGACCCGGTGGAAGACACGAGAATCCTTAATGAAGGATTTTGGGTAGTCGATGTAGGGGGGGAGGAAAAGAATAGTCATGTCGGATGTAAAGAGGGAAGTATGTAATATTAAAGAACATTCAATTGTATTGAGGGGTGTCAGAGATATTTTGTAAGGCGAAGCTATGAAATATGGGCCTATTCAGTCTGAGTCTATCCAAAACCTAACTGTAACGGAAGAAAACTAATAATAACACTATTAAAATTTAAAATAGGATTGGTTTACTTTGTGAAGCGATATATTGATGCCTTGGACTATCGAATAATTCACTTGAGCCGCATGTTTAACCATGTCCCACCGACACTGCCAGTGTGATGGAGGCATTTACTAACGGAGGAATTCTTTCATAGAAATTCATTAGTGTGTATTTTCCCAGAGTTCATTGGAGACGCCACTCCCGACACTGAGAGCTAATGTTTTGAAGAGATCGCTAGAAAGACCCTCATACACTCCGTTATGTTACTCATATCTCGGTAGATGACCGTAAGAGTGAGAGATAAATCAAGGGAAGAAGGACTTCCATTCACTCTACCCACGCGCAGTGTGCTGGCTCCGCTAAATGCATATTAATTAAGACGTAGTCTGAGTGAGCAATGAGCAATGTTTCACCCGGGGCACATGGCGCAGGGGCTTCGACGCCCAGGCGTTATCATCAGAGATAGCATCCGAATGAGACTGTGGTATGGTAGCATGTATCGAAAAAATCTCGATATTTATCTCACAGACAGATTTCATATCGACTGCTTGAAAGAATCGAGACCTCGATGCCCGACTGGAACGAGCGCGTGCTTCAATACTCCAGGCACCATCGTCACACGAGCACGCGAATATGACTTTCAGCCAAGACGATATATCGAACTATTTTCAAAATGACTGGTTGGACTCTAATATGTTTATGACCCTATGTGCCGATAACCGATACACAAAATATGGGCAAAAGATTCGATTTGATGGCACGAGCGATATCTGATTCCTGATACCCACAAACCACTAATAGGTTGTGTGGCAAGAAATGATAACACATCGGGTGTGCACGCATCAAAATTTAAGTTTTTCTGAACATTTAGTAAAATATAGTTTTGTCAAATATTTCAAATAACGTAGGTCATATTCAGTAAAGGTACATGCACTACCGTATCTAAGTTAGCACGTAGAACTATTGGGGTTATGAGAACGCACAAGCCCTTACACCACGTCATGTTTATAACCTATTAAGAGGGGTTTGTCGCTTAACTTGGGAATACATACTTCTGTGACCTATTTCAAAATGCATTAACTTTATTATCAACGATCGTGAAGTAACTTCTAGCGAAGAACCTTTTAAGTTTAGCACAAGACCAGATAATGCAAATGAAAGAGAGTTACATAGCAGATATTAGGAATGTGAGAATGGATTCAAGAATTTCCAACAATTTAATAAACAATTACGCCATTGGAGTAAAATGCTTAATGGATGAAATATTTTTTTCCATTGTTGAGGTTTAAAGATTATCGAAAATCTGCCTCAAGTTTGCTTTTAATTTCTAATAATTCTTTTACAACATCAATCCATGGGTTCAAATTTTAAATCTTGATGGCTATGATACCAGGTCTTGAGAGAAAATTGCTGGATAAAATATTTAGTGTCGTTAAGACTAATTTGCATTACTTTCTTTAGAAATAATTTCTAAATTCTGGGGTGAAGGAATTCCAGTTTCGAGAGACGTCACTGGGCTGGACTCCCTCAGCTACTATCTACATGTTAACTGCCCACCACCGCTAGGGAGTGTGAAAGGTGTGATTACACAAGAAACATACGACATCAAAAATTAATTCTTTCTTAATTTTTAGTTAGAAAATATTTCGGCAAAAAATTTGGTTTAGGTTCGAAAGGCACGGAAAAACATGGTAATTGAGAAGAAAGATAATAGGAGTGGATAGGAGGTTTATAAATGTGGGTGTGAATAAGGATGGATAGGGTAAAACATATAGAATGAAAAACAAACGAGGAATAGCTAGGAATAGGCATGATGGGTAAGTAGAGGAGACTGACGGGAAAAATTTAAAAGAGACAGGAAAATTAATTCGGAGCTCTCCGTAATTAAATCGCATTTGTCCAAAGTTTCTGCATAGATGCATCTTTACATAGGACGCTGTACGGCACCCGAAAAATCACAGCTTGGATGTAGCTGCAGGTGCCTAGTGAGACTTGCCCTGGGAGGGAAACTGGACCCTCCGGTCAGTAGTCCAACGCTCTACCCCCTGGACTACCGCGACCCACACATATCATATCATATTCATTAATATATCTATATATATTTTTATATATTTGTATACATATTATATATATATATATATATATATATATATAGGTATATATAAAAAATGAGACATGAGCCCGGGTTCGATTCCCGGGCTAGTCATTTTGGGCACCTGCAGCTCCACCCAAGCTAGTTGATTTTTCGGGTACCAAATCTTCCTGGGAAACCATAACCGGCACAGGGAAAGGAACTGGCCCCCCTACCCTGATGTGTGAATATTCACACGCCGTCGGGCTTGGTACATGGGTGAGCTCTACCATCACCTACTAAACCGACCTTCGGGTTGATTACTGTGTTTATGGTTTATATATATATATATATATATATATATATATATATATATATATATATATATATATATATATATACATACAGAATAAAACAGATAACACGTAAAAGGACTGTTGATGTCTCACTGTTGATGATTTAAATCATCTACAGTGTGAGTGTCCTTTTACGTGTTATCTGTTTTATTCTGTGTTCTATTGTGCCGTCCAAAAGTTATATTGCTCTCGTGAGTACTTCCGCATCATCGATATATATATATATATATATATATATATATATATATATATATATATATATATATATATATATATATATATAGTATGAGACATACAAGTGCACATATGTATGCAAGTTGTACATATGCTCACATGTAGGGCCAGAGTTCGAATCCTAGGGACTGCTGAGTGATTTGTTGGAAGAGAACAGAACTTGCCTCCGAACCCTGGAGTGTGAATTTCACACACCGTGGCACAACGTTGGGTTAAGCATTAGGTGTTATCTACCCTCTCCTTTTAAAATCTGCCTCGGATTCATAATTTGTGTTTCACAAATATGTTTATACAGGCAAGTGCATATAATATGATTTAAGCTCTAATTTTAGAACTTCAATGTAAATTCTAAATTTAGCTGAGGAGTCAACTCGCGGAGAATCGTTAACGAGGAAAGTCAACTTGTAAACTTCATTCTTTTCGTGAAACGAGTGCAGGAAGTGCAGGAAGTCCCATCGTATGTTATAGAAAATGCTCTATAGTCTATAAGGAGCGAAAAAATTTCCGAACGATCTCATTTCATTCTGTATGCATTCTGAAGGATTGAACTGATATCGAAAGCTCAGGCGACACGTTCATTCGCCTCCCGACGAAAGAATTTTGAGCGAAAGCGCCGAAATAGCTCCTGTAGACGTGTGAATTGAGGAGTTGTTTGTTCATTAACTTCCGCCACGGCGCTGAGCAAACAAAAGGACGGGCTCCATAGACGAACGAAAGAACAGAGCAAGCAAGCACCACGTTCAACTCCAGCACCAAGAGTGCCAACGTGGCAACGTCGCGCCCTCCCGACTCCAGGCGCCCACCCCCTCCGACCCAGTCGGTCCCACCCCCTTTTCCCGCCCACCCTCGAAGCCATTCCGACTCCGGGGGCGAACACGAACGTCCATGCACCCTCTCCCATCCAACACAACACACACACCCCCCCCTTCTGGTACGGGGCAGAACACTCTTAAACCTCCGCCACCTTTCACCCCGCATGCCTCTCATCCTTCATCTCACCCTTGCCAACCAACTTCACAGCAAACAGCTGAGCTGCGAATGGGTCCGAGTTCTTTCTCCGAATTTGAGTCAGCGGTCGCTTTTTCTTGGACCAACTCGCAGAAATCATAAAACGGAGCAGGCAGAGATTCTTCTGCCGAATGTAAATGAATGTGTGTACACTATCTATGCTAGGATTTTAAATATTTTTTGCTGTTTTCTTAATATATTTGTTGTCACATTATTGTTGTTAAACGCTATAAATCGCTAGAATGGTGAAACTTCTTTGAATTTAAACCAGTTTTCCTCACTTCCAAATCCTTAGTGGAAGTATAGTATATGCCATATCCTGCTAGCCGTCCAGGCAGTGGGTGGCAGGGGGTGCCAAGCTTTCAGCCTTCAGAAATAGAATGGATCCGTAAAATTTTCAGACATACAAAATATCTGCCCCAAAAGTAGTAGGAATGAGTCTATTAAAAATATTTATTGCCATAATTGACACATTCACTCAAAAGTCTTCGAAATAGCATCCTTGTGCGTCCGCACACCACCTTCTGGAAGGCGTTGATGGATTAACTAGAAACATAATGGAAGGGCAATTAAATCTCGTCAACATTCCACTACCGCTCAATACGCCTTTCATCCATTTTTCCTGCCTCCATAGGATTTCTGTCAACAAACCCCTCTCCTCCCCCACCATTTCTAGTACTTCCTCATTTGTTTTCCTTTCGGTCCATTTCACCTTCTCCATTCTTCTCCACACCAACATTTCAAAAGCCTCCAATCTACGTCTATCCTCCTGCTTCAGCGACCACGTTTCCGCGCCGTACATAGCTACTCTCCATATCAGAGTTTTTACGAGTCTTGTCTTAACATCCCTACTCAACGTTACCGTCATCAACTCCCTCCTCCTTGAGAAAGCCTCCTTGCCTAGCGCAATTCTTCTCCTTACGTCCCTACCACTTTGACCGTGTTGGTCCAAAACACTTCCGAGATATGTAAACTGTTCTACCTGCTCTATTTTTTCCCCGCCTATTTTAATATTTAGCTTAGCCTTTTTCTTTCTGAAAAATCGCATAACCTTTGTTTTATTAATATTTATTCTCATCCCATATTTATCGCACTGAACCTCCAATTCACTCAACAATGCTTGCAACCCCTTGGCTGACTGAGCAACTAATGCTTGGTCATCAGCAAACCTAACCGATTTTACGAATTCCCCTCCGACTTTCATTCCTACCTCCAGTTCTTCCCATGCCTCTTTAATCATTTCCTCTACATATACGTTGAACAGCACCGGTGACAATTGGCAACCCTGCCTTACACCTCTTCCTAACACTGCCCATCCGGAATCTCCGTTCCCCACTCGCACCTGAGTAGTCTGAGACATGTACAGGTTGCGGATCAGTCTCCTGTCCCTCCAATCCATTCCTATTTTCTGCAATACACGCATTAATTTTTCCCAATTCACTCTATCAAACGCTTTTTCGAAATCTACAAAACAGGCAAAAACGTCCTGATTGTATTCTATATTCCTCTCGACTAGTGATCTCATTACTGCAATGGCATCACGCGTACCTCTTCCTTTCCTGAACCCAAACTGACATCCCCTAAGTAATCGTTTGCCTTACTCTCTATCCTTTTGTTGATGATCCTGAGAATTACTTTAGCTGCGTGGGATATCGAACTTATTGTTCTGTAATCCTGACATGACGAAGCCTTTGCCTTTTTTGGAATAGGAACTAACACCGATCTCACAAAATCTTCCGGCCAGATTCCTTCCTCATAGATACTACGAATCAGTCCATATATGGCCTTCTTCCCACCTTTCCCTAACCATTTCAACATTTCTACAGGAATATTGTCCACCCCCACAGCCTTATTTGCTTTCATCTCCTTTAATGCCCTTTCTATTTCATCGTCGAGTATGCCTGGACCTAAGCTATCTTCTTCTACGTCATGTTCCTTTTCTATGTCTAACCTTGTCGGCCTAAGTTCTTTACCATACAGTGTTTCTATATATTCCTTCCATCTCTCTTGGATTTTTCCTGGTTCAACTATTATCTTACCCCACTTATCTTTAACTGTTAGCACAGATCTTGCCTTCTTACTTCCCGATAATAACTTAACCTTGCTGTATAGAGCACCAATTTCACCCTTCTTCTGTAAATTTTCCATATCCTCGCATTGCGTTTTCCACCATTCTTCTTTTGCTTTATTTGTGACCCTTCTCAATATATTGTTTAACTCTTTGTACTTCATTTTGCCTAACTCTGTGTTTACATTTTTCCATCTTCTTCTCTCATCCATCTTTGCAATCATCTCATCCGTTACCCATGGTTTCCTTATCCTTTCTTATTCCTATATATATATATATATATATATATATATATATATATATATATATATATATATATATATATATATATACATTCAAACACGAAATACCGCCATATGGCGAACAAATATTCATTCAAATTGAAATAGAGATAAGGAAAATGGTAAAGGAACACATATAAAGGAAGAACACAACAGAGGTGGGGATGGCGGATGTCAGCAGATCACGAATGTAAAAATATTTTCCTCGACCGGGACGATATTCGTTATATATATATATATATATATATATATATATAACGAATATATGTGTACATATATATATATATATAACGAATATATGTGTACATACATATATATATATATATATATATATATATATATATATATATATATATATATATATATATATAACGAATATATGTGTACATATATATATATATGTACACATACGTACATAAAAATATACACAACTATTCGCTAACACACACTGACTGAGGAATTCCTCACCTCAACTCGAAGAAACTTTCTATTTGAACTAGGAAGAGACATAGAAGATTCCGAATGCAAAAGACAGGTTTCTCAAGTTCTGGTCTTATGAATCAACGCTTAAGTTTGCCTCGATTCCCAAGCAAATATTTCTATTTTTCCAGATGAAAGTTTTATGGCGAAGAAATCTGCTACTGTAAATCTGCTCTAAAAGGACTGCCTACCGTATCTAAATTTCAGTCAAAATGCTAAGGCTAGTGCGTATTTTGTGTCAAAACGGCGTGACTACGTGATATTTTGATATCAAATGGATTCGACCCATTTCCGTAATTTTCATGAACGTGATAAATTTTCTATTTTCAGTAGTTTATGCAATATTCAGGGCCCTTTGGGTAACTGAAGGGTCATAATTCGAATTCTGTTGACGCCTCTGTACGCCATCAAAGAAACCATGTTATTCTTTTAATTCTAGATCTTCCTGGAAAACTATGTACAAGGTACAAAGGGAGAGAAAATGTCCTCCTCTTCTCGCCCTGCTAATTGTAAAATCAGGGAGATTATTGTGGGACGGATAGATTTAAAATGTCGTTTTTTCCTCGAACCATTAGAAATAGACATTGTAGCAATCATAAAGGAGATAATTAGAATTGGTAGTGTATAAATTTGTCCATATCTTGCATGTTTCTTCCCGCATGTTATTTTTTTATTCAATAGACCCATCTTTTTAACAGTTCTACAGCATGCTTTGAATGTACGTTTGCTGTTATTGAATAAAGTTGCATGAAAGTACTTTCTTTTTTGTGATTAAAGGCTGTCGAGTGCATGAACAAACTAATATTTGTGCAGAGGTAACATGATTTGTTTTCGCATGTGGTTTCATTCTAGTTTACGCGTGGTGACCTCAAACCCCCCGCCACACGCCCTTGCGGCGGCTTGCGGGGTATTGTGGAGATGCCCGAGGAGATGTAGACTCCCCTCCCTCGAACCCAGCTAGAGAAACCGCCGCCTGACTGTCCGTCTATCCAGAGAAGAATTGAATTAAATTAAATTCTACTTCTAGGACACACCTTATGTAAAACCGATTTTAAGTTTGGCTTTTCCGTAACTTGAAAATGTAATATTTTTAAGAAATTTAATTGAGTTAACGGTTTTTCCTGGAGTAATATCTAATTTATCATATTATATCCTTCGGTGACTCAAAACATGAAACGACTGACACCGTAGATAGGAGGACTCTCGACGGTGATACAAAGACGCTTCTTATGGTGATACCATCGCGTATATCTATGCTATTTTCCACAAGCCGCAACGGGGCCGTGAAACGTGGGGTGTCAGGGCAAAATCATACATCCACAACTACTGGTATATGTATGACTTTAAATTTATTGCATCATATATTATGTTATCATTAGCTCATAAGTAAAAACACTGGTGCATATGCATGGCTATGTACGTTACGCAATATTTGACTAAATAATTAAATTCTTAATTTTTAGTAAATATGTTTGGTATGTAAATTGGGTACGTTGGTTCGATTTTATTTGGTTTTTGATTCCGTATCGCGCGTGAGAAGAACGAGCAATTGAATCTGTCTGTGAAGGTCTCTGTCTCTCTTATTTTAACCCTTTGGTTGAATCTATCGATATAATTTAGCGCCACATCAACTCTTTATATGTTGTGAGAAACCTCAGGTGTCCTAAGCCTTTCTAAAAGTCTTGCCTCCCTGTCTGAATCTATGTGCTCCCACGTCCATTCCTCCAGCATTCCCCGTAGCAATTTTTAACAAAACTCGCGGGTATTCTCCAAAACTTGCCCAATTACTTAACCAACCAAATCTCACCTCATATTTCAAACGTGACCTAAATAAAAAGGAGTAACACCTCATTTCTTGACATTTCATTGCCTTTTCCTACAAACCGTTCAAATTTAGTCTTTGATAAATGCTTTGATAAATTTTTGCCTTTCCATGCCGATGAAATGGGGTTGAATCTCCGATCTTGCGAACTATTTTCTGATATTTCAATATTGATTGAAAGATGCCTTGCAAAGGGAACTTAACAATATACAGTCCGGCAAAATATACGGTAAACTATGTGAACCCATGAACTTTTCGTTGAAAAGAATACTCCTTCAGACATCTTATGTCTCCCTTAATCCTTTCTCCTTTATAAGTTGCAACGACAACCAAAGCATCGATCTATGATCACGACGACATTGCCGAAGTTTTTTTTCCTGTTTCTATCTCTATCAGGGTGAGTATTTGCATGTATTTTGTATTGTAACTTCATTGGAGAGAGAGAGAGAGAGTAGATGGCGGGTGAAGAGGATCAATCCAAGGTGCTGACTGGCTAGTGAAAGCGTGGAAACCATCCGTCACGTGATGCAATCGACCATACGGTGAGGATCGATCGCCAAATTACGAACATGGAAATCTTCTTTCAAGCAAGGAGGGAGAACTTCGAAATTAGCAAGTACTACGATTTGAAATTTTTCTTTCACAGCCTGCTTCTCTCGATACCGGTGAAATTGATGATTCTCAGGAAATTTCTAGTCGGAAGAATTTGATGATCCTTGTGATTAATGGATCCACAAAAGCGTGCTAGTTAAAGCTTTGCCTCATTTATATCCTTTCAGAAAAAAAACTCGATTTAAGTTACCGGGATTTATATAAAAGAAATTTGACCACATGGAAGTACGAAATGCAAAAATTAGGGTAAGCTAGCGAAGAACGTTGTCGGAAAAGAGGAGGTTCATATTGCACCTAGGTTTTTAAACGATGAATGATATATAATAGTTTTCGAAGCCGTCCATAAACGAGGAAGTGACATTTGTCCAAAGATCGAAAAAAAATGAGATGATAGAGTTTGGGCGTCAATTTTATGTAGAATAATTATATGACGTTAGACAAATATGCGAGGAGAGAGCCCAAAAGGGTTAGGAAAGAATATTGGACAACATAAGGGAGTGGGGAAGGATGGAAAAGGTGAAATGGGCAGAAAGAAAAACAAACGAGGAAGTGCTCGGCATGGTGGGGGGGGGGAAGAGTATTTTTGCGAGAAATCCAAGGGAGGCAAGAAAGATGGATGCAGAGCATTCTGCTTGGCGAGTGAATCTGCATGTGATAAACGAGAGCACGTTAGGAAAGGGCGTGAGTGGGGAGGGTAGGCATATTGGACGGGATGAAGGACGGTATAATGTATGCGGACTTGAAGGAAGATTTATTGTAATGTGGCTACGGCTGTGTCTTGGACGAGGCTAAGAAATGTAGGAGTGTCAAGTTTGCGTCCACTGTCTAACGTAGGCTGAAACCTACCTTAAATGATAGACTGGCAAATTCAGCTTTGGTTTTTGCCAAAGGTTGGGGTTTCTTAAATATTTCAACGTAAAATATTATTTACAATCACCATTCGTGTGATTTGACTGCCTTACACATTTTGGATTTTGGCAAGTTTTTTTCCTGTTTCTATCTCTATCAGGGTGAGTATTTGCATGTATTTCACGATGTTAAACGCAATTAATACGAATCAATCGGCCATAAAAGTTGTCGGGTTCTAATATTGTGTGTTGGTGAGCTAATAATCAAGAATCTTCTGAATGTTCGGCAACGCGATATATGGAAGACGAATAATCGACTGGTGTCATTGGAGTGTTACCAATTTATTGGAAATATGGCGTTTACGGAGTAAAAAGTTTCGTGAAAGTTTATGTCAATTTTGAATAAACCAATGAAATTCTGGATTACACAATTTGAAAAAAATATATCGTGTTCTTAAACTTATAATTGAGTTAATGTTAAATTCCGCGATGGATTTTTCTGGCTCAATTTCGATTATTAAAATGACAAAATAACGACTTCATCATTTCGCCCAATGAACTATGTTAATAGAGCTGCTATGTAACGAGTTTGAAATATTAATATCTTCATTAATACACAGCGATCACCGATTATTTACTTTTCATACAGCGACGAATAAAATAGTAATTTACAATACATGCTAAAATTTGGGTACTTTGTCCAAGATTTTAAAAATGAGGTCCTCCCTTGAGGTCATCGGGAAGGTCTATACGCCGACGCGGTCATATCGAGACACTGAATAGAAGTAGAATCACCGAGCATAATGTAAACAAGTTCCTTAGGCTTACCATTGGGGAATAGTTACTCGCATAGAATATCGATTGTTGCCTATTAACATGTTGGTATTTTCCACAGTTTTTCCAATCGATTTTGTGGTCAGAGCGTCAGTGTCGTCACCACTGGCAATGGTGCTGCGACGTCCTAATTGAACAAGAAAATAATCTCTGAGAGGAAAATTTTAAAATTTAATAATACCTAGAGTGAACACCGAACGAATATTATATGAGAGAAAACCTAATGGTTTAAGACGAAGAAGTTCAACGATAATACCCCCCTAGGTGAATGCGGTCGTAGAAATTCTCATTCAAAGAATATTTCAACCCAAACGTGAAGAAGTGCTTGAGTGAAAAAGAGGTGTGAATGTGAGAAAGAGCATGTTAATATTGAATAACTTACTAAAATATATGCAAAAATTATCTATTATCAGTTTCTTCCCGATACCCACCCCAAAATGGAAGAGGGAGCAGTTTGTATGTCTCGACAATAAACGTATTGTACAATTTTCAAAATATACTGCAGATTTTTACGATAAGATTTTAAATAGTTTTTCAAGATATTCCTAACATACCAAAACTCCTTACAAGTTTAGTGAATTAGGCCCTAGAAATTCTTAAGATAATCAGAGTTATAGACAAAGAGAGTACATCTACCCATATTTATAATAAGGTAGCACTTTATACACGTTTGCACATTTAAATCATTTGGGGAGGAGCGATGACTTTAGGTGAATTGTGTAAATGTAGACAAAATGGTAATGGAGGCGGGAGGCTGGAGTATAATTAGATGGGGAACGGGTCTAAATATTTAGATTTGTAGATAATTAGACGATAGTTAGTCAGCCGGCCGAAGGAGAATCATTGCTGAGAATACTTACAGAATCAGTGATATGGATATAGACGGGATGATACACAGACATAAGGAAGTATACGTGATTCGTTTCTCAATACAAATCAAGGACAACATAGATGAAGACTAAGATATAGAAGATTCGGGAATTAAACCAGACCAGATAGTAAGATACACCTATTTAGGGAGTGATTCAAGAGCAGGTGAGCAAAGTAGTACGTACAAGAGGAAATTGCTTTAGTTTAAGAACCTTTTAGGGAAAGCATAGATTTAGAGGCCTTTGTGATGTCGGAGTGGAGAAAAAGGAGAAAATAAGAGACGGAAAGTAATACAAAGGATAAAGTTCTAGGCATGGTGGAGGAAGAGAGGAAAGTTTGTTGGTCAACATTCGAAGAAGATTGGACAAGAGGAAGCAGGAGATACTAAGATTGGCAATGGGATACTGAAGACTCTGATATAGAATAGCGGAGGAGAATGGTGATGTAGAGGGAGGAGAAGAACTAAGGGATGAAACTTAAGTATGTAGAGGATGAGAACGAGTTGTTTTACTATGCAGTTCGAGTTTTAAAAATATTTTATGTGAAGTTAGTCAGGACATACGAGTACAGAAGTGTGTAGTGCCCAAGTCCATCGCGAACATGCTCTAAAAAAGAAGACTGATGAAAATTCTTAAAATCTTAGTTGTCACATTTTATGAAATATTAGACATAATGGTACTTTTCGCTGCTTGTATAAAATCCATGATATTGCGTATTTCCACGTCTTTCATATTGGAATATGGCTCTCCATTTATTGACAGCGGACTAAAAATTGCAAACGCACAACGATTCGCCCGAACAAGAAACCTCATTCTCGTATTCCATCTCTCCTTGAAATCCCCTTCCGGAGGAAAATGACTTCGGACATATTGAGCGGCGCTACTTTCAAAATGCCTTACCACATTTCGTTTCATCCTTCACACAGAGAATCTGAATTCTGAGAAAGAGGCCCTTACATATCGCGAAGCCTTTCCACCAATTTATTTCCGTGCCCCATTCTATTCCGTTCGAAAACGATACGAGATTTGAAGACTGATCGCGCTCGGAAACATTTCATCTGAAAGAACGATATTCTATTCATCTCTATCTACACAATACCCCCACAAGCCACCGCGCGGGCGTGTCGTTGGGGGGTGTTATGCCAACAGCCATACATGCAGAAATAATTAGTCAATTCAAACATTTGAATATATACCATATATACAAAATATATAAAAACACTCGTGCACCTACATGCTTGTGTACGTCGCTATAATTCGGGTATTTGACCAAATCATTAAATTTTAGTGTTCTATTTAATATATTCGGCGATAATGGTTCGATTTTGTTATAAATGCTTATTATGCGATGGAAGAAGGTCTCTCTTGTTTTCTCCCGGTGGCAAAATCTACCGATATAATTTGGTGACATCATAAAACCCTCGATCTTGCAAGAGGACTCTGGTGTCCTGCACGTTTCCAAAAGTAATAAACCATGCCTGCTCTCTTCATGAATCAGATTTTTTCCTCCAGTATATTCATCACGTTCACTCTCTTCTCGAAGACATTTTTAATCAACCTAGCGGATTTTTTCTGAACAATTTCCAATTCCTTAATTAAAGTTTTCTCCCATGGATCCCTTATGCTTTTCACGTATTCTAAATGCTGTCTTACTAATTCGAAGTTACACTTCTCTCTAACTATATCGTTACTTTCTTCCCATGCCACAAGATGGATCCCAAAGGAGAAGAGGCACACGAATTGGGACGAAGATAATCTCGTACGAAATGCTATTACGAAGATTTGGCCCGAAACGATCTCATTATACCTCACCAATTCGGTTCCAATAATTTGAAAACATATTAAAATGTATTTCCTGACCAATCGAAAGGGAAAAAATAATTATGAGGTATCTTTATCTGCCATTTCTTCGTTAAATATTTCAGTACCAAATATTCGATATAGGTAACTAGAAAAACGACCGTAGGACGAGGAATGGTCACAATGGCGACCTTCTCCTACAACAAGCATATTAGTTACCACCATAGTGTTTCCTTCAGTAACCTCCTGTTTGCACTCGTATTTTAACGTATAATTTTGAATTATAATATTAATACAGTAATAATTTATTCACTGAGGGCATGACACAGTGGTGTTAATATTATAAAATTATCAAAGATATTTCTAAATCACATTATCTAATAAAATCAGAATAATTACTACCTTGAACAAAAAGTTCCCGGAATAACCACCGTGTGGCGCTCCCATCGTTCCGATTTGAGTTCTGTTTTTTTTTGTTAAATTGGTACATCTGTTGTTGATATTCCCTTTAAATCTTAGTGTCATAACTTGACATTTGCAAAAGTTACGTAGCCAAGAGTACATCTATCTCTGTGTGTGTTGGCGATTTTTTACAATTGCAGAAATGGATTTAAATTTGCAACAACGAACTTGTATTAAATTTTGCGTAAAAAACGGATTTAGTGGCGCACGGACGTTGGAAATGTTGGAAAAGTGTTTCGGCAACGATTCTCTAAAAAAAACGGTCGTTTACCAGTGGCACGAGCGGTTCAGAAGTGGTCGTGAGTCAATCGAAGATGATGAACGCAGTGGCAGACCATCGACATCGAAAGTCGGTGAAAAAATTGATAAAGTAAAAGAAATGTTGGTCAATAACCGCAGATTAACCATCAGAGAAATAGCGGAGGACTTGAACATTGCCTATGGATCCGCCCAAGACATTGTGGTTAATGATTTGGGTTTCCGTCGTGTAGCAGCAAAGTTGGTGCCAAAAGACCTCAATTTCATGCAAAAAAGAGACCGTGTTGACGTCGCAAAAGACATGATTTGCGAGGCTGAATCCGATCCCACATTCATCAAAAGGATCATTACTGGAGACGAGACGTGGGTTTATGAGTACGACACGCAATCCAGACATCAGGCAAGTGAATGGCGTTCACCAAATGAGCCGAGACCAAAAAAACCACGTCGTTTTCAGTCAAAAAAGAAGGCAATGCTGACGGTTTTCATGGATTACAACGGTGTAGTGCATCATGAATTTTTGCCAGAAGGCCAGACAGTAAACAAAGAGTATTATTTGGGCGTTATGAGACGTTTGCGTGAAGCAATTCGCCGAAAGAGACCAGAAATCGTCGCACAGTGCGTCGAGACCGTCGCACAGTGCTATCATTATTCGTAATTTTTTGACGAAAAATGAAACAAATACCATCCAACAGCCACCGAATTCACCTGATTTGGCTCCCTGTGACTTCTTTCTGTTCAATCGAGTTAAAAAACCATTACGGGGAACGCGTTTTAGCAGCCGAGAGGAAGTAATGGAAAAATCGCAGGAAGCACTGATGGACATACCGAAAACCGAATATAAAAAATGTTTCGAGGATTGGATCAAGCGCTGGCATAAGTGCGTTGCAGTCGATGGGGATTACTTTGAAGGGGACAATATAGATTTAGATGAATAAACTTGTATTTTTAATTTTCTGAATAAATTCCGGGAACGTTTTGATCAAGGTAGTATATTTAAAATTGACAGATTTATTAGATAGCAACAATATTTGATCTTGTGGAATTAATATTTGAAGAACCACGAATTCAAAATGAAACAGTTTTTTCAATAGGTATTGATTCAAAAATAGCGGCTCGAATTCTTTACGTTCGTGTTCATTTGCATTTTTAACATTTTTTGTTCAGAGCTGAGTTTTTTAAATTTTTTATCGGTGGTGATGGTTTCTTTTGGGAAAAGGAATTGTTGGAGCGAGGCAAAGAGAGAGAGAGAGACGTTTCGAATAGAGTTCAACATTTGTTTAAATACAATTAGGTGTCTGGTGTTAAATTATTCCCCATTTACCAGGTTCACATTGACCCCAAAATAAAAAAATGCGCACTTTATTTTCAAGTTTATTTAAGATTCAACCTAAAATAGAGTTAGGCTGCACCACCGATAAATAATCCGAGAATAAACGAGAAGCACCAAAAACACGGACCAGTTAAGCTCTTGAAGCTCTTGCATTGATGATACCTTTTTTTAATGAAATTTTTTTCAAGCTCATTTACATAGTTTATCTGAAGTCAGATAAAGAGTGCGAGAAATTAACGAGTATTTATTCTCCACTCAGTTTATTATTTCACGGGCGTAATATATAATCCAAATTATTTTAAACCAGCGCCGAAATTTTAAAAAACATATATATATAGAATCTTTTTCCGTCGAATTTTTAACGCAAACTTAACACTTTTGGACAAAACACAGAACATAAATACTGTATAGAAAATGTCTTTTCTGGCCGATTACAAGGGGAAAAGTATTTGAAAGGTATCGTTTTTCTAATAGTTGAGTGTTGGAAATTCCCTTCCTGAAACGCGCCTTGTCTATTTGGGATGCCATAAAAGTTTGGTACGTTACCGTGGATACAATTTGGAAAATTCATTTAATTGATGTACATTAAATGTAAAGCAACAATAATTGCAGCATTTCAAACATCCACGATTAGCTTACCCGTGATACACTCTAGAACGAACTAGACCCATAACTCAATCGTTCCAAGCTATTTACTATTACTATTTAGTGATTCCAATGTATTTTTGATAACCTTTCAAGGTTGCGTGGAAGGAAAAAAGTGTGATTGGCTGCTGCATTCTGAATTGCTGCGTTATTATTTGTTTTACCTGACATCGGTAAATCGAGAGATTTGGGAGAAATAAACCAGAAAGGGCAATCGCAGTTCCTTCTTGAAGCGGTGTTATTTCGCTACGAAAAGTGAGATAAAACAAAAAATAAGATCTTTCGAAGCAATGCAGTACATAGGAACCATGAAGAATGAAAAAGAAAAGATCTCATCAACAAAAAAAGAACGGGGCGGACATTTTGCTGAAAAAAATTATATCGCTCTATATAATCGGGAAGTCGCTTTTGATTGTAAAATTTATCCTTAATTTAAACGTTATGACATCTTCTACATCAGCAATTAACACTGAGGCAGATCATTTAAAGATGCAATGTAGAAATGTAGATAAAGATTGGAATGGAGCCGACGGAGATGCATGCCCAACAACATGCTTTCATAAACACAAAAAAGAGATGAACACAATATTTAAGGGGATTATGGATGCGAACTTTCCTTTTTGCTAATTTCGTCTCCGTTAATTGAAATTTTACATTCTGATCCTTATCTCTTTCTGAAGAGCGCGTCCAACGGCTATGATAAAAGTAAGAATGTATGAAGAAATAAGCAGTTTCGTATTCTGAATGTTAAGAAGAATTTCGAGCTGAAGAAAACTTTCCAGCGGATTTTCTGGTTGGAAACTAGAGAATCAGGACAGAATAACTGGAATATAAAAGGTTTCTCCCGACATTAATCTGCACAAGGTCTATTGCGTGATGTGCGTGTACATACATTCTTGAGAGACCGCCGGCGTATCAGCGGAAGTTCAAATCACATCCTTTAAGGAAATGGGTGTGGTTTTGAATGTGTGACTAGGAAGTGGAACTCGGAATGCAATCACGGGCTTGATTTCTCACCAAGCAAACATCGATCAGTAAGTGTGCTTCGTGAAACTGTTTGGTCCGAATGATACGACGTGAGCAACTGCCAAAGCGTGCAGACTCGACGGAGTAATTACTGTCTCGAGAAGATGATTCGCAAACACGCTAAACACTTAGGAGCAGGCACTATTAGTGCATTAACGTTCGTCAGTTTTCTCCAGAGGATGTGCAGAGAACTTCTCCCCATTTGCAACGCCAGAAGAGAGAATCTCAAAAGAAAGTTTCGTGCTTTGCAATTTTTTAACGACTAATTTTCCTGAGTTGGTTTTCTTGGTTTTTTTTCTTGGCTTGATCTTTTAAATAAGATAGGGCTCCAATAAAAAAAAGAACCCAGAGAAACGATGACCCAGCTTAGAAAAGTAACGGTTAAAACATGAATGTCTTCTCGCCGTCTTGAGAGATATTTGAACATTAGAACACCTTATTTTTTAATATCTCGTAGTTCTCGAGGAAAAAAATGATGCCTTGATAAAAAAATACGTTCATCAGTTGCTGATACATTTTAGAAGAGTTGCAAACTTAACTTTAGAAGCTTAAAGGAATAAAAAATATAATAAAATAAAAATTGTAGTGTCAAATATTAAAATCTAATTTCCGACGCATTATATATGATAAAAATGAGGTAGAATTGTTTGTTTAGAAATTGCTAACGTTACTTCCCAAGCGCTCAAAAGCTTCCTTATTCAAGTTTCACAAAACGACATGTATCGATTTCATCCACAACCTATCAAGTATTTAGGAAATGTCGTTGTCCGGAGTTATTCAAATAATACTTTGTAATATAAGTGCAACAAATATTATTGATAAATAAATTTCAACTCTAAAGCGCATAGTCAACATACCAGCGACTGTGTGCTTTAGGTAGTAAGTAATAAGTTTATCACCAGAGAAGTCGTCGCCAATACGAACCACCGTTAAACCATTGGGACAATCCTACCGTTCCAGACGAAGCACTCTGAGAAGAGAGAAGCATCCAATACAATTATCCGAACGAGTGAGTGCGAAGGAGGAAGCTTAATCCCCTGATTCATCCCAGCTAATGATCGTTCACCGAGCCGTTCAAAACCATTAAACAGTCGTTTTACGACCTATTTATCACTTCCCGTCGAGAGAAAGGAGAAAAAAGGAAGATAGCATTTATACTGAAATAGGCCTGAAAAGTAAAGTTCTATCACGACTCTGGAGAAATTTCATGTTGAAATGTCTATGTTAGCACTTTTACCGCAATCTACATCTCTCAGAAAAAAGCTGGCACCTCGTATATCACTGAGCCTATCTAATCACTGAGTCTATGATGAAGGTCTGGCGCTTTAATAAAATGTCCAGCTAAGTATGTAAACCTCTAAATTAATACCATACACTTCCCTAATAAGTACTAGCATTATGGATACCATTAATGTCAGTATACTGTCATGAATTTATCACGGTCGGATGACGGTAAATAATGGAAGGTTAATGATGGAAAGATAACATTTAAAAAAATATTTACATTCAGTCAGACGATTTTCTCTAAATTGCGACGTAGCGTGAGTTTTAATATTCAGAATCAGAATGGACGACAGGGAAAATGAAACCATTAAAATAATTGCATCTCCAAATCAATAAAAAAGAAACATCTGCGGTATAGCCTTTAATCCACTACCGGGCAGTGATTTCGTGTGTGGGAAAGAATGATATCGTTAATAATACGCAAAAAAGGGAATGTTTTTTGAAAAGTATAAAGGAATAAGAAAAAAAAGTCGAGTGATTTCAGCAGACTTTATAAAAATGGCATTTAATTATCATTAATAACCCTATTTATTATTATTCGCAGCAAACACAGCGAACAAAAAAACTCACGAGGCATATCGGTCAAATTTTGCATGTAAAATACCAGAACTGTACACGCTACTGTAGCGTAAACCGTAGCAGATGTACAAAGTTCGTTCTTGGAGTACAAAAGCTTCCTTGTCTAAATGAGTAAAAATATTTCCACTTATTATAGAAATCATAGACATATTCGTATTGGTAATAAATAACATTTCTACTCAGAGGTGGATTCAAGTTCTTAGGCAGCCCAATTTTTTTCTCGGAAGTGCATTAGAAGGAAATACAGGCACGTATATGTGGCTGAGCTAAAAATACGCTTATTTATCAATAAAATACATAGATTGCTGCACCTTTCAGAGCACAGGGTTCGTATGGCTGCCAATTGGTTGAAAAATGTTTGAAAGTCTTATAAAGGCGTCGGTTATTGGACAAGAATAACACTGCATAAACGTGTGTGATCACCACCTTCGTGATTCAACACCCATATAGAAATTCATTGCCAATTGAGAGTGATGAGTGTTGTGGACGTGCATAAAATGTTGCGCTCGCGGGTGCGACAATTCAAAGAAGGTCGAACAACGTAGTGTGACAATGAACTCAAACTGTAAAACGACTTGCAGCGTCGAAAAGCAGAACTCTGGTGGTTCAGAAAAAAGGTTATTGGTCTGTGGTGAAGATGGAAGCATAAACGATAGGGGCAAAGCTTTCCTGAGAAGTGGTCAGGGTAAGCGTGCAGCATGAAGCGGAAGAGAATATTGGATAGCGACAGCTGGGTCTAGCCGAATGGTCCCCTGGGCCACGGCCTTTAAACGAGTGCATAAATGTTCATTATGTGGCTTCCAATATCACCTGAAGCGATGAGCGCTATTGTGTGAAGTTATGAAGGCCTGACGTTGCCATGGGGAGAAACGAGAAGACGACAGCAAGAGAGTGGTAAAATATTGTATCATCTACTGTTTCCCTCACCATCACTAGTTTTCAACTGATCAAACATAACTTTTTTACGGCCCCATCACTATTACACACACGAGGAATCAGAAAAAAAACCCTTGTATATTTCACCAAAAAGAGACAGGAACTCACCATTCTCTTATTTTGTCTCAAGATACGATTTCGCAAGATTGAACCCGATATTATTGAATTTACAACGTAATGATTGAAACTCAGTGTATTTCCTTCAGACCGGCGAAAAACTAAAGAAAAAGTGCTTGGAACGCTGGAAAGTTTTTTAAAATGTAGTCCATCTCACACTCACACTTGACCAAACATTTACTTTAGGAGGTTTCATCGAGGTGTCAGCTGTATGTCTTGTTCATAAAGTTGCCTTTTTTGGATTTGTAGTCTTGAGTGCACTCTACTGAATGACGATGATAAAACACGATCCTACCACGTCATCTAAAATTTAGCGTGTCATACATGCCCTTACGGCAGTGGAGGATTACCGCGAGAAGAATTGTAGATTACGTGTGCAAAAATCCAAGTCGTTCTCACGAAAAAATGACAAGTGTGGGCGAAATTATGTAATTGGTGCAATAAAATTAACATATAGGCAACCAGTACGCATTATTTCAATAATATTATAATAGTTTTGAGAAAAATCAGCCGAAATCGTGTGATTTTATGATTTTTTTTAAATGCCTCCTAAAAACTAGTTCAAATTAAGTTTTATTAGCGCAGGTTTAAGTAAGAACCTCGTAAATAGCTTAAATAATGCTTGTTCATATCACATCAGTTTACAAACGCATAAATAGGTCTTACAAGATTTTTCATCACTCTCCATTTACTCATGAATTAAGGTGACACATTTGTAGCGGGGTTTGTTAGGAGAAATCCTATGGAGGCAGGAAAAATGGATGAAAGGCGTACTGAGCGGTAGTGGGATCTTGAAGAAGGTAAAAGAGGGGAGAATGTTGGACAAGCGAGGAAAAGGCAGGAACAGGATAGGGATGTTGGACGGGATGAAGGGAGGAAAGAAGTACACAGAGATGAAGAGGGACCTGATGTAGGGTAGGTTGCAGGATTGGGTTTTGTTTGGAGTTACACAATGTTTATTTGATAGTTGTGTCCATCCAAAAACCTACCTTAACCGGTAGATTACCTAAAACAAATTTGATTCGCGCAGTCACGATTGAACTTCCTTAAAATTGCAATCAAATAATTGATTTTAAACCTCAAATACCACACCTTTTTCCGAAGGGCTTAAGGAACGATTCACTGAAACAGATGGAAATAGTAATATCTTCGGAGGATCCTAACGTCAAAGTATGCCAAGAACACACATTTTCCCAACGTACCCCACAAGTTTCAGCACACCTAACCAGAATTCCCCTGTAGAACCCCCGTAATTTCCGACCGCTCTTCTCTCTGCCGCCTTACAATGGAAAAGTATCTAAACCCCAAAACCTCTACGTCCATTTATCAATTACGGTTAAGCTACGTGTAAGGATTTAGCATTAATGAACGTCAGGGGAAAGATACTGTGATTTAATGTGAACGTTCAATATTTCCACAAAGGGAGCCTGAATCTGTTGAATTAATCCGATACCATGGAATTACTATGCACTTGTGCTCAACTTGGAGAACGTGAATTTCTCTTGTTTCCCATACCTCCCCATTACATTATCTGATTTCGTTATCCTCACTGGTAATCTACTTATAACATGTGGATTATGAATACTTGTCATTGAGCCGCGCCTAACAAGCAATATCCACCACGTAAAGCGTGGTCTTCCTGCTGTGTGCTCTACCTAACTTCCTTTTTTCAATTCTTGTTACCTTTAAGTTGCCTCGTCATCATGATCGGTTTTCTACAATTTTTTAAGGTAGGTATTGGATCGTGTCCAGCAGTAATTATATACACGTGTATACCACGTATTGCTTAGACTTTTCCTCCTCTCTGCCCAAGATTACTTCCATTATTTCTTCGTAACTTCTGCCATCCTCGGTGACGTTCGAAAAATCCATTCAGGTACGATACTTCCTCCAACCCATGCATTATTCTCTGTTGCATCACGCCTTTAAACATCCCATTATCTTTCAACATATTCTCCACTTACTTATGACTTAAAACCCCTTATCTTTTCTCATGCGTAAGACTTGGGCCTTGTCAGGTGTTCACGTTTCAAGATCATCTTTTCACGGTCCTCCTCATTTACTTTGCCTATGGCAGTGAACAAAGTACCGTTTAAAACACAAATAATATGCATACACTTTGTACGAAGAATGTTTAAAGTGACAAATACAGCGGCCATATTGACTTGAAATACTTCAAGAATATGGTCAGAGAAATGAGCAAATTGTAAGAAGAATTGCGTCAGTTAAAGAAGCTTTTACAAAGAAAGAGGCGGGAGTTGATGTCAGGCACTGAGTAAGATGTAAAGAAAAGACAATTTAATAATGTAATATGAAGAGAAGTAGCAAATTACGTAATTTCAGACGTGATATGATGGCATTCGAACTTAATTATGACGAAAGATAAAATTTTCCGCTGTATAGGATTTATTGAGAGGAAAATTGTTACCAATTGGTCATTATCATGAAGGATAGCTTGGTATGTCTCGTATGGTAGTTGAGGCTAATGAAAATTACTGGATTGCAGACTTCGTGAAATGTTATATATATATATATATATATATATAAACACTAACACAAAAAACACTACACACATAGAAACATAAAAGAAGAACACTTACATTGGATATTTACGTTTCGACGGCACGGCCGTCGTCATCAGATTTCTGATGACGACGGCCGTGCCGTCGAAACGTAAATATCCAATGTAAGTGTCCTTCTTTTATGTTTCTATGTGTGTAGTGTTTTTTGTGTTAGTGTTTGTGTGTTTGTGCGTCGCCGGAGAGCGTCTTTTCCAAGTTTATACATATATATATATATATATATATATATATATATGCAGTGAGGAGAATGACGGGAAAGCGAGGGAGAGGGAGGAAAAGAATAGGAATTTTGGATGGAATTAAGGGATTTTGGGAGCACGCATAGCTAAAGGATGAATTATTGTTATTTGTAACGTGGGGTATAAGGACATCTTGCGACTTTGGGACTTGCAGTAGTGCGTGGTGACAGGGTTCATCCAAAAGCTACCCTAACTCAGTATTTCGTGCTGAACTAAAGTTTGTGGTAAACAGTAAAAAGAACAAGCCAAAGTAATATCTCACATAATTAAATGACACAATCTCTCGATTTCAAGACTTAAAGTCCGTAATAAAGTCTCAGATAACTCTCAGGAGTAGGAAAAATAGGACATAGATCGAACATAGGAGCTGAAAAATGTAAGAAAAAACCTTTAAAGGATTACATAAAAAAATCATTTAAGTAGGAATGTCGGAGATTCAAGTATTTATGGTGACGTTTATACGTAAATGTGGCGATTCAGTCGGCACCGGAGCCTTTTGTTTTTTCCGACACTCGCGCCCAGAGCTAACAATAAAAAAAAACATGAATTCGCTACGATCGCCCCTTTCCAAGAAATCGCATAAGATTTTTGTCGTCGTTATGTCAACATATGAGTATTATTGACATTGCCTATCCAAGCCCCAGTAGCCCGCCAAGTGCCGCCAATCAACAGCGCCCCGAAAATAGTTCGAAAGCGACGCAGGGGGAGCACAGGCTATTAACATCAAATTGCTAAGGATGTCCCCGCGCGCTATATGAGGTGTGACGGGAGGGATTTCTTTTCCACTTCTTTATTAGTTAATAACCTCGCTCGCCTCGCTTCGCCAGCGGTTCTTACGAGGCGCGTCGGATCTTCGGGGCGACAGCTGCGACTCAGCCCGGGCCAGCATCTTGCGCTCACAGATCGGACAGTTTTTTCCTGCTCTACGCTAATCGAATTCAGGCCGAGTTTGCACCAAAAAAGGCTGCGTAGTTCGGATTGGTGCGGTGGCTTAGTGCAGGTGCCGGCTTACAAACTCGAGGGCCCGGGTTCAAATCACGGCGGTGGCAGAAGTTCTCAGAGGAATTCTGCTTACTTGGGGTGCCATTTGGATAGATAACACCAAATAGCCATACGCCGTCCGTCGGATGGGACGCTAAATTGGGTGACCCTCTGCGCACTTCGTTCTTTGGAGTACCTAGGCTAATAACGACGCTAATGTTTCTCTCAAGTAATTATTTTTCCATTTCATAAAAATCCTTCCTCTTATGAAATTACACGCCTATTCCCTATTAGTGCAAATGACCTCAGAAATGTGTCACTTTCTCTCAATATCACTGCTACTGATAGCGTGTGATTTTCATACATTCAGTGCGATGACAAGGTTCGATTTTTTTCCCTGAACCACAATTCCATGTTTCTCTCCATTCTTTCTTTCCCCATTACCTAAAATTCTTAGTTCTATTAAAATTATAATTTAAACACAAATGAATACTGAAATGTACAAGTAAGGCCAACATTATCATATTCATTGAAACATGGTTAAGGTCTTACATCTTAAACATATCGACTGACTACCTAATATAATTTCCAGATGGTATTCAAAGCACCCCGTTCCCGGAAATTCTGCCAAAGACCTTCGTGTTTCATTCCATCTCAGCAAATAAAAATAGCAAAAAGGACTTAATTACCGTCCAAGTATCATTTTGAATTTTTAAAATTGTCTCCAGGAGATGTAAGTACAGTAATTCAGGAGGGAATTTAAGATTTAGAGGGAAACCGAGGAAAGATTTCGATCGGAAGTTGCATGCGGTACATATATTTTAATGACTATTTAATTTCACGTGAAATAATTATAAACATTCGCAGAGAGATATTGTCAAATGTTGAATTCTCGAGGCGACAAATTCCGATATTTTTTCTTAGAATACAACGCAGGAAATATTGAACTGCGATTATTCAACTCCTCGTGGAAAACCAAAGGTATTTTAGGAATGGTGATAGGGTTGGTGTAGCGGGTAGTGAACCTGGTTTCCCACCCCAAGGGCCCGAGTTCGTATCCTCGGATCCTAGGGGCAGAACTTTATCGGTGGTATCCCAATATCACTCCAAATTTGAGTATACCGTCCGTCGGATGGGACTTAAAAATTTCTGACCCCTCGGAACCTTTCACTATTTAACGATTAGGCTGACGCGGATGCTGCGTTTCCCAGTCCTCATCCATTCTTCCCCAAAGCCCGAAATTCTTACCTCGGCAAACCTGCCCAACTATTTCTAATGGCGAAAATTACCTCAGCTGTCCGTCTCCTCGCCTATTAGATTGTGACTGCACCGGTCAATGAATCACCTTAGTTCATGTATCATTGACGATTGATGAAAATCAATGCAACACCTCTTCATGCGTATTCCATATATATATATATATATATATATATATATATATATATATATATATATATATATATATATATATATATATATATATATATATATATATATATATAATGTGAACATACAGTTTAAAAGCACTCTAAGAGTGCTTTTAAACTGTATGTTCATAACAGTGTTCATAACATGTTAAACATACAGTTTAAAAGCACCCATTTTAACTTTTGGAGCCTTGTCTGGAAAGCTTATTTTGCAATAACCCTAACGGGCCTATTTTAAAAACCAATTTGCTATTTCAGTTGTTTATACGACAAATTGATTAACAAAATTAAAACAAAGGCGGTTGCTGTTATTTCAAAACCAATAAAACTCTTATAAATGCGATGTTTTGGGGCTCTACGTTGTGAAAATTCATGAATACTGAATACAGAATCTTTACATTTTTTTCACACCAGAAAACTTTATTATTCTACTACTGGTTAGAACGCAGAGGCGACCTCATCTGTTACACCTGATGCGTCGAAACCGGAAGCAGTATAATAAAGTTTCTTGTGTGAAAAAATACGAAGTTTATTTGTTCAGTGAAAATTCTTACATGTATAATCGCGCACATAGTATCATTTTATCGTGAGTGCAACATGTATTGTCGCGCCATTGATCCATAATTCTTCCGGTGGTCGTTCTCCAGTGCCATAAAAAAGTGTACCTTGAGCTTTTTATTTCAAGTGGTAGTTTTTAGGGGAGGCGACCGACAGCTGAGGTCATTTGTGCCATACCGGATGGATAGGAAAGGATGAAGGGTGGATAGAAACCCGGCGTCGGCATTAGCCTACTCTTAAAGAAAGGCGCCAAGGAGCCCAAAGCTTAACGTCCCATCCGACGGACGGTGTACTATTCACAGTGCTCTTCACGAAGCACCTCAAGTAGGGATCGGGATACCACTGAAAAAAACCTGTCGTCGCCGGGATTGGGCTATCAGGGTGGGAATTTTTTATTTCAATTTCTAAGTAAACTTTTAATATTTCCGTTTTAACGTTTCCGCGCCGTACAGTGCAATAAATATGGGATAAGAATCAATATTAATAAAACAAAGGTTATGCTATTTTTCAGAAAGAAAAATGCTAAGCTAAGCATTAAAATAGGGGGGGGGAAATAGAGCAGGTAGAACAGTTTACGTATCTCGGAAGTGTTTTGGACCAACACGGTCAAAGTGGTAGGGACGTAAGGAGAAGAATTGCGCTAGGCAAGGAGGCTTTCTCAAGGAGGAGGGAGTTGATGACGGGGACTTTGAGTAGGGTTGTTAAGACAAGACTCGTAAAAACTCTGATATGGAGCGTAGCTATGTACGGGGCGGAAACGTGGTCACTGAAGCAGGAGGATAGACGTAGATTGGAGGCTTTTGAAATGTGGTTGTGGAGAAGAATGGATAAAGTGAAATGGGCCCAAAGGAAAACAAATGAGGTAGGAGCATTGCTGGTGAGTGAGGAGAGGGGTTTTTTGGGAGTTATCCAATGGAGGCAGGAAAAATGGATGAAAGGCGTATTGAGCGGCAAAGGGATGTTGAAGACGGTAATAGAGGGGAGAATGTTAGGCAAACGAGGAAAGGGCAGGAACAGGATAGGGATGTTGGACGGGATGAAGGGAGGAAGGAAGTACACAGAGGGATTTGATGTAGAGTAAGTTGCTGGATTGTGTTTTGCCAGGAGTCGCAAAATATTTATTGGTAGTTATGTCCATCCATAAACCCACCTTCACCTAAAATAATTAACATAAAAAGACCCTGACTCACCATCTTCATTTGATAGAGTACACTTATGGCAACAAATAGAGAATAAAAATTATAAACATCTTCCTTTCTAATATTAAAAATTATAAGAGTCTTCCTTTCTCTTCTAGGTGAATGCGTTACAATGTGGTAGGTTTTCGTGTTTGAATATATATATATATATATATATATATATGTAGATGATTTCTTCGAAGTGACACGGAAGTGTTGAATAAAAAACTTAGACAGTAACACACAGCACGAGAACACATAAAAAGAACACTCACAATAATATCTTGATAATTTCGACGGACTCGAACTCCGTCTTCTTCGGAAGACGGAGTCAGTCATATCTTATCTTCCGAAGAAGACGGAGTTCGAGTCCGTCGAAATTATCAAGATATTATTGTGAGTGTTCTTTTTATGTGTTCTCGTGCTGTGTGTTACTGTCTAAGTTATATATATGTATATATATTTATATAAAAATATATATTTATTTATTCATTCACTTGGGAATATATATAGGGCAAGGGAAAGGAACACATTTAAGGGATGAACACAGTAGAGGTGATGAAGGCGGAATCGAGTAGATCACAAGCGTATAAATATTTCCCAGATCGCATATATACGCCCACAACAAATCTTCTATTGAGTAAATTATGTTTTCTGATTTTATGTAAAGAATACTCTTCAGAACGATAGATATATTTTTCAGATTCGCGGTCTCAGCCTTTGGATCTAGTGGACAGGAATAGTCAGCTATGGATATGTTTGCAACCAATGATTAAAAAAGTTCCCATCATATGGGAAAGCTTTACATATTGTCTATTCCTCATTTCCCTGAGGCAATCTCACTATGGCGGACATATTGATTCAACACGCCGCACTAAACGAAGCATTTGCGTTCACTTCGCCGTCAATAATGTAATCCGTTCCTCGTACCTCTGCTCGCAACAAGTGAACGCTTGAATTCATAACGCCTTTGTGCTTTACCATCGTTTCCAGTTATATGCTATCTGCCACAGACCACTTCAATGGTTTTGGAAAGTCAATCAATAGGAATGCGACCTAGAACTCGGCTCACAATTGATTTGAATCCGACAACGCGTGATGATGAAGAGCCCGCGGGGGATGTTTTCCTCCATTTGCGAACGTTTGAACCAATTCGTATCCTGTTCCATTTCCCGTTGTCTCTCATTCGTATTGTCTCGCATATACAGACACACACTCATCGTATAATTAGCCACACCGTATGAAATGACTTCATCGGTTTCAATTTGAGAAAACCTCCGGCGGACCTATTCAAAATTTATATTTTCAACATCGTCAAGTAGCAAACTTGTGGTTACTTATCCACTGACGCAGAGCAATGCCATGGTTTATTTTATGCTAAACATGCTTATTAAACAACTGATTTTTATACATTTTTAGTCTCTTGTTTTCTCTCTCAAATTTTGTTTTTAATTAGTTTTGTTAAGTGTGTAAGCCCCAGTTTACGCTTGGCCAACACTTTAATTTTAGATTAACTTCTACTGGCCAGTTTTTAGATGAAAATATTTTGATTAGCATACGTGGGAAGAGCGATTTGACAATCATGTCCACAGAACTATGAAATTGCAGTCCCTGGATTAGAGGGTTACCCAACAGTACATCTCTATTCACCCGGTTTTTAACCTCATTATCAAAAACTAGTTAATTATGCTCAAACAAATACTATTCTTTAAAATTACATTAAGTAGGATGAGATTATAGGGAAAAAATTAGATTAGAGTACGTTTGCAGCAATATTAAAAAATTATAATTGCATATCTAGCCACAATTACATGAATTATTAATTGATATTAATAAAAATATTTAAAACACGATACGAATAAGTATAACAACATAATACCAATGGTAAGGGATCAGTATAACAATAAGCGACCGCGCAACGGGCTAAAAAAAATGTATTTTTTTCTTTTTCAATCTAAGTGGCCTAGTATTTGTCATCATTTCATTCAACCCTTATTTTCTTGTCGTTTTTGTTACAATGTACGAGATATAGAAGTGTGTCTATCTTAGATACCGTAGTGCATGTTCGTGTAGTTATCGTAATCTAGATAATTTGAAATATTTATTTTTTTACTGAGACTAACAATCATGGAAAACTTAATGTTTGATGCTTCATGCCTAGTGTCAAATCAACCCCTGCCACTCACTCTAGCATTGCCTTGCAGGGTAGCTGGCTTTAACATAGGGTAGCATGTAGAGGCAGATAACTTTAATAATTTCTTTTGAATGATGAAAATTTATAAAAAAGCGGCAGTTTCACGTCGTGAAGGAGTTAATTTTAAACTTACAGTAGAGCTTTCGTGTATTTATTTCATACATGTATATCTCCTCTGGGTCGCGGTAGTCCAGGGGGTAGAGCGTTGGACTACTGACCAGAGGGTCCCGGATTCGATTCCCGGTAAAGGCAGTCTGGGCACCTGCAGCTTCACCCAAGCTATGTGATTTTTTCGGGTACCAGGTCTTCCTGGAAAACCATAACCGGCACAGGGGAAGGAACTGGCCCCCCCTACCCTGATGTGTGAATTTCACACGCCGTCGTGCTTAGTACTGGGTGAACTCTACCGTCCACCTACCCAACCGACCTTCGGGTTGTATACTTTGTTTTTGGTTTTATATCTCCTCACAGAGGTCTTCATTCTGTTAAAGAAAAACATGAATCATCTCTTGGCAATTTGAAAAAGTTCTGACACGAACGATTCCCCAAAGTCAGCATGTTTTAAATTACGGAGTTGGGATGTCATAAAACCAAGACTCATATTTGGTCACACAATTTTACAGGTCACTGTTACAAGTTTGTAGCTTTGAGAAGAGTATTGCACTGATGTGTATAACAATGATACGCTGGTTCCTTGAAGTTCCAACGCATATCAGAATATTTCTCTGGATTGAGAGGATGGATATCTGGATGAAATTAAAAATACTACAGCACTCCTTATAAATGCAAAACATAGATGGCTGCACCGTGGAGTGCAAAGGTGAGAAGCGTTTTTATTATTGAAAACAGCGTCAGCCAGTGCGTACGAGCAGCGTGTAATCATCCCTTTTATCCGCCTCCGTTGTTTTCACATCCATATTGATATTCATCGACAATTGTGTGAGAGACACGTGGTGCTAAGTGTTAGGCGTCCATCGAATCATGACAGCCGACGTCGCAAACAACGATGGACATTGTGTAGATTTACAGGAAGATATTGTTGATGCTTTGATACTTCCGCATCAAAAATATCTCCTTGATATTAATTAAGTAACAGAAGTTTCTAAATGTTTGTCAGAAAAATAGAATACTTGAGAACTTGAAAGCACGTCGTAGTAAAATATTTTGATGGTATACCACTGATGATTGTTCTCCCAAATAATATTTTACCAAACCACTTTACTTTTTCACATAAACTTTTTAATTTTCACGACCCAGGTTTCGTTGTAGCATAACATCATCAGCAAAGTGGTTTGATTTATAAAAACGTCAGTATGATGATTTTCCACCAAGTTACGCCAGAAACTGTTTTATTTAATATTTTACCACCAAAATAAGAGAATAAAGAGGACAACAAAACTCTCTGAATGACAAGTCACTGGAAATCCACCGTTGAAAAAAGATTTTTGAAAACTTTCTTTAACGGTAAACCCAGATTTAGGGAATCATTGGTGATCTTTCAGAATATCTGCGGTTTATAGGC
Organism: Hetaerina titia; assembly: GCA_037158775.1. Lineage (NCBI taxonomy): Eukaryota > Metazoa > Arthropoda > Insecta > Odonata > Calopterygidae > Hetaerina > Hetaerina titia. The sequence continues at coordinate 35,851,922 of CM073768.1, read as the reverse complement.
TTGGGAATAGAATCACCTGAATCACCTTACGTCCATGCCGTACGGTATAAGCTTCCTTACAGTATCTCTTCCAAGAAAATATCTGAGCCCACTCGCATGTGGCTTATCTCTTCTTCTCGTCCTTTCTTGTGGCACAATTTTGAAGAAAAAAACGCATGCGAAGGCTTAAAAGGGCTGACTTACCCAACAGTTCGTAACTTTTCTCTTGCAGAGCCAACGGTATTCTCACCCTCTCACAAAGGGACCAATACATCCATTCCGTTATTTTTCCCAGAAGGCATTTATATTTCAGTGGTATTGTCACGCATTGTATTCTTTGCTTAGTGTTCCTGCGCAGTGGTTCTCTTCCGTTATCAACAGTTAAAATCAACACTCACTAGGTCCTCGCTTCTGATTGGTAATTGGCGGGATTGACGGTCCAACAAATCGAAGGGGAAAAATAATATTCGTCATGAACTATTATTCCTTGTACATTCTATCATACGATTCGTACGCGATTTCAATGCAACTCCGCAAGCGTGTTTTACGAAAACATGGCCCGCGTTACAAGAGTTTGAGCGGGGGTTTTAAAAGTTTGAAGGGAAATAATTTCTTGCAAAGTCCATCATTTCCCTTATCGACACGTCCGCGTGACTCCGTCACGGTTTAGTCACTGCAGATACATTTGCAAAACTTACAACATTTGCTCACGCAGGAAGAGTCGAGAATAAGTAGACCAACAACATGTTGCACACATCTAAGCGGCGCGAACAGAAAAATCTGCAGTCACACCCGAGAGCGAAGCGATGGTTAATAATACAGTGACGGCAGGGCGAACAATTAAAAAGAAAGTTTAAAAAATGGGAGAAGCACGTTGATGATTCCGCGAGATACAATGGGAAAACTATCCCTCTCCGTCTCGTGTTCTCTTTCCTTTTCGTTTCGGGGAAGGGAAGTGGCCATCTAGAGAGAAGGGGGCAGATCGGGATGTCATTGACTGTGCAAACAAAGGTCATTACTGGAGAGAGTGATAGTGTGGGGCTTATGCGATGTGCGAGGTAGTTCGCGACATCAAGGTATGAATCTGCACCCTACGCAGCAAGCTGCTACAAGGGCGTGCGGCAGAGGATGTTACGGCACCAGCCATACTTGCAAAAATGGTGCTTCATACAGTCACTAACTCCTTGCACTCTTTTGAAGGTGGCCATCGATGTATCAAAGTGAGTTGCATTTGTATTTTAGTTAATCACCTTATTTTTTTGCTATGAGGGGGTGCAGTTTCTTTCACTGTGACGGTTATGGTTTCCTAGAAAGATCAGGTCCCCGAAAAATCACATAACTTGGGTGGAGCTGCAGGTGCCCAGTGCCCAGAGAGGCTTGTCCGGGAATGCGTTGGACTACTGACCCTCCGGTCAGTAGTCCAACGCATATGCATGCAAACATATGTATACAGACACACACACGCACGCACCCACACACATGTGTATGTGTGTGTGTATATATACAAGGGTGGTCTGAAATGTTTCCGACCTATAAAAGATTCAAGACCTTCTTTTCTGAAATTTTCTGATAATTTCTGAGTCGGAAACTTTTCAGACCACCCACGTATATATTATTGTGTAAGTATAAACCATAAAAAAAACTCCCTTTGGTATCTCAACATACCTGAATTCGATAATCATTTCATTTAGTCATGACCTGTGCTCAAAGAAAAAGTTTTCACTAAAAGTTCCGAACAACGGATTAGTCGACTATTGCTGTGATTTTAGTTTATTTCCAAAGGTCTGCGGGTAACCGCCGCCGTGTCGCGAATAGATAAAGTGTGAAAACGCTCGTTGTATTTGTAAATTAATGGCTGAAATGAGCACTCAGTTCTCTCAGAACTATCGCATCCCAAGTGCCTGTAAGCCATTGGAGTTCAACCCTGCGAACCCTATAACCTTTTGAGAATTCTCGGCGCCTCAGTTGAGTGCTCATAGACATTTCGGAGTGACAGCGCAATCGCTGGAACTAATATGACCATTACTTTGGTCTTATTGCAGCTTGCCCTAGTCACGCGTTCATCCTTTGCGCGAAACCTAAAATTTGCCATCTACCTTCCCTAAACTTTCACATCCTTCGCGGACAAATATCAACAATAACAAAAGCAATTTATGAAAAATGGTAAACCAACGGCAGAGAGACTAATCGTAAAAGCGTATTCTAATAGCCTCTAGAACGACAACAAACACCCTAACACCTCATCTTATTAAGAAAAAAATTTTTAATCGCTACAACCTTCAACGTTCATTCAGTTCAACCCGGTTAACATTTCCCACCCTCCAACTCGCTAATCCAACATTCTATCCTCAATCACAATCTTAAGTAAACATTCTTCAAGAGAAGAGTGAACTTAGTTTTACAATAATATTATTATTATTGTTGTGGTTTAAGGCGGTTTTTAGATGCACCCAGACTGAACATCCCTTACATTTCTTAGCCTCGCCTAACAAGACACAAATTGACTCCATAAAAGTAAATGCATCTGTTCTTCAATTCCACACACTATCCACCCACCCCCCTTTATTACGTCCAGCATGGCCATCTATTTTCCACGTACATCTACATCGCCTACCTAAATTCCTCCCCTCTACATAACACAGCACTCTTCAACATCCTATCGCCAAAAAGATACTCCGCATCCTTCTTCCCTGCCTCATTCGAATTTCTCTCTACAGCCGTCTCTCCTCCAACATCATGCCTAAAACTTCTTCGTTTTTGTTCCTTTTCGCCCACTTTAAGTTTTCAATTTTTCTCCGCTCACATCTCAAAATCCTCTAAGTCCACGGCTACCATCTTGCTTCAACGGCCACGTTTCCGCGCCGTGCAAAAACAACGCACCATGCCAAAGTTTAAACGATTCTTTTCTTAAAATCTCTACTTAACGTACCTATCATCCGTCATGGCGATTGCATTTGATGAATTCACATCTTTTGCGACCTCTTAAATGCATTCACACAATGGTGCCTCGCAATAGAATCAAGTACTAAGCTTATCAGAACACTACTTGAATGACGTTTTAAGTTAATCTTCCAGACTGTTGCCATTTTTAGCCAATGAGAAATTAAAAAAAATAGATGGTGTCAGATTTCTCCATATTTTTTAATTATTTATTAAAAATACTGTTTTTTACACGATAAATCAGTGTATTTAGAGCATCATGGAGGTTCGCCCGCGAGTATTCGTGTCACAATATTTATTTTAATTTCATCAGACCTGGTGAACCAAGTTAGAAACATGTAAACGCTCGGTTGCCAGGTTCGCAATGGAATCAAACAGTTCCTGTTCACACCGGGGTTTACAGGATTCCTCAGTGGGCAGATACGGACTTATTTGCTCAGACTTTCAAGCTAACTCATCCGTTTATAGCATGGGAAGCAAAACCAATTTTATAAAAAAACATTTAGCCAAATATGAGTGAGGTTTTACTCCTACCCTCCTCTGGCCTCCTGAAAAAAACAACCTATTCTCCGCCAATTCTCCTTTCATGACGGGAACATCAACCGTCTGATCAATTTGATGAAATACTGTTTAGTAGTCCTCCGTTAAAGATAGGTTTTGTATCGACATTGACAGAATACGAAAAAATTTTATTTGACCTCTCCAAAGAAAACACATCGCGACGCCCCACGCTGCAAAAAAGCTATCTTCAATTCCGAATACTTCCTCCCATAAGTCTGCACAACATCCCTATCCTATTCCTACCCCAACGTCACTTTCCTAACGTTCTCCCGGCTATCACAGTCTTAAACATTCCACCGGTAATCCAAATGCTATATGCACCCATCTTCCCGGAATCCTTTGGATTTCTGCCAGGAATTCACTCTCCTCCCCATTCACCATGGCTGGTACTTAGTCATTTGCTCTCTTCTCTGTCCATTTCGCCTTTCTCATCTTGGTCCAAACCTACATCTCAAAAGCTGCCAACACCATCCTCGATTGTCACATGATTTCAAAGTCCAAGTTTCGTTAAAGTTTAAGTCGTGTTAGCCAACGACCTAGATGCAATTCAAAATTGGTGCGATACATGGTAATTGGAATTAAATTTTAAAAAATACGTAGTAATACATTTTTGGGAAAAGAATAATTCCCTCCCTTATAGTTACAAAGTGAAACAAACCAAAATCGCGAGGGTAGATTCCTGTAAATACTTGGGTGTAACAATTACTCAGGATCTGTCCTGGGGAAAACACATACAAGAAATATGCGGTCGTGCTAATAAAAAATTGGAATTTGTGAAAAGAGTGCTAGGTAAATGCGACGAAAAGGTGAAAGAACGATGTTTCCTTGCCTTGGTCAGGCCCCACCTAGAGTATGCTGCCAGTATATGGGATCCTCATAATATAAATTTGGTTTCGGAATTAGATCGAGTTCAGCGGAGGGGGGCTAGATTTGTCAAACATTGTTATGACCAACTCAGCAGCGTATCCACTTTGCTAGACAATTTAGGTTGGGATTCTCTTACGCAGCGGCGTTTTCAATATAGATTAAACTTATTAAAAACATTTAAAGATTGGCCCTTTTCCGATGACATCAAGGATATAATACGAACCCCAACGTATTACGGTCGAAGGGATCACGAATATAAGACTAGACAGATAGACTGCAAGACTGACAGGTTTAAAATGTCATTTTTTCCAAGAACGATAGACCAGAATGCTTGTAGCCAAAATTCCCCAGGACATAGTTCATTACAATAAGTATTAACGTACAGGTTAGGGACTGCGCGAGGATATGTGTATGCATGTGTGTATATATATATATATATGTATATTTTAATATATGTATATATATGTGTGTGTGCATATATATATATATATATATGTGAATATGTATATATGTATATATTTTTTGTTACAGGTTCCCCCCACCTTTCCTCACCTAACCCCCAACCCCCTCAACCCTTACCCTTCCCTCATGGTGCTACACCCCTGCCACACACCTTTTTGGTGGCTCGCAGGGTATTTATGTAGATGTTTCCGAGCCTCACCGAACCACGCTCCAAGCCAAATGTTTCACTATAATCTAACGAATGCCCCTGTTACAAGTTTTCTTTTTCTTCCCTGTTCAAAAGAGCGACAGATCTTTCCAAACCAGATGGGAGTACACAAAGATCTGAAACCATTCTAACGGTTTTCGAGATGAGGTGGCACAAAGAATTAAGTCGACGTCTCACTCCAGAGAGTCGCGTAAAGGGCCACTTTTTCTTTCCATCCGAAATTTCTGGTCCTGGATTCCCAGCCTAGTTTCCGCACGCACGCGGAGGCCAAAATAGGAGTGAAAGCTTTCTTTTTGTGAAAACGGAAAGTTTAATAGATTTCTGTTGTCCTCAGGATACCCTCAAGGAAATTACGGTAAACTAGACGACGTGTGACGGTAAACTGAAATAGTTTTATGGCGCGCTCTTCATTAGTGGAATTATCCATTCACTACCAACTTTACCTCATTTTCCGTTCCAAATGAAGGGAAAGGTGAAATAATTAGGTTGAATATGTATATATATATATATGCATTTGAAACAAATATCGACTCAGCGCCAAGGCACTAATTGGATCCTATTTGAAATAGTGTAAGCATCTCTCAGCATTCGTGTAGGAACTGAAGTTGCAAAGAGTTTTTGGATAGGGGATTTGACGTCATCCCTGATTTCCATTGATTTATATTATTGGGTTTTAAGGATATTTTATGCCAGGTCCATCATGGCTAAGGATTATAGAAGTGTGTAGTGCTAGGATCCATCAAAAAGCACTAAGGCTATAGATTACTACTAACAAAGTCTTATAAATATCCACTGTGTTCGTTCGGGTGCAACAGCGATTCAATTAAATTTTGTTTTTGGAATTTATACTGGTAGATGGCGTTAATTTTATACTACATAATACCGCTGAATATAATATTGTTAAAACTGTCCTAACACTCTGTACTTATGTCACCAGGGAAGCGTTTTTTGGAATCCAAACATAGTTAATCCCCATCACCAAGGGTAACTTTTTTCGCGTCATTACCAAGACTAGGGGGACCAAAACACTTTTGAAATGTTTGGAACAAGTCCGTCGGAACATGGCGATTTCAATTTCAAGCCCGGAGTATGTCTTTTCGATTTGAAACCACGGTAGTATTTTGACGCGAGGAATGATAAAATCATATTCCAAGCCTGAAACACGTCCATCAGAGACTGGCTGAGACTTAAGAAAACATACGGTGTTCATCTGAAAAACAAGTAGAATAAATCTGGGGTAATAATTTTCGCAGATCAAATTACAAATTGCTAAAATTCTTCAAAATAGCACCGTTGTTCATTGACACACCGATGCCAGCGCCTCTGCCAGTCGCGGCACGTTTCCAGGAAGGCGTCGAAGGGAACTTCGTTCAGGCACCTCGTCACGGCTTCTTTGACGTTATACAGCGTCACAAAATAGTGATATTTCAAGCTCCGTTTTATTCTTGGAAACAAAAAGAAGTCCGACAGTGGCACATCGGGGCTTTAGGTCACTTTCACATCGGTTTAGAGGATCACGCGAGGTCATCACACCAGCATCCTTCTGATCTTCCGACAGCACCTTTGGGAACACCTTAGCGTACAACTTTCTTATGGTTAAATGTCCTGCAGGACATTTTCAAAATTGAGTATGTCTCTCACGTTTTGCACATTTTCGTCACACTGATGGACGTCCAGGGCGTTGCTCGTCGTCAACCTTCTCTCTACCTCCCCGAAGCAAATTGTGCCTGCGGTAAACCATTCCTTGTGATATTCCTTCATCTCTCTAACCCCTTCTTTTCCGAACTTAACACAGAATTTTATTGCGTCTCGTTGCTCCATGGAACGTGGAACCGTGAATTCGTGAGGCGAGCCTTGAACAAGGGTCCAGTCTATCAGTGATTGGCACACTGCAACGGCCCGCAAAAAACTGATTCAGGGTATGTAGCTTTCTCCAGACCTCCTACCACCTTTCTCGCTACAAATCGCCCCACTCCACCCTCCGTGTCGGCGGAAAAAAGTGATTCTACTTATATTTGAGGTAAACTCAGTACGTTATCACAGAATATTAAGGAAGGAATCCTACGACGACATACAGCGTGTATAACGTTCAACAGAATGACAGGCACACGGCAGACATTTTAAACAGCAGTGAATAGAATTTTCTCATTGCAATCCATCATTCGTTCTGTTTAAAAATTCAACATTCGCTGAATTCAAAGCACATAATATGAAAGACGTCGGACGAAAAAGAGGTTGTTTTCGTAGTGAAGCCTACTCTTATATAAGACATTTTAACTTCGTCAGAAAAAAAAATTCGAAAGTGCGGAAACAAACTATTTTCCCTTTTTTCAAATGGAAACATTTTCTTGAAAACGTTAAACTTCAATTGAAAATATACCAATCTTTGTTATTCCATAAATCACCATAACTTTACTAAGCGTATATATTGAGCAACGTAATACTTACGTTGGATATAGAGGATCACTGCCTGTGCAGAATAGTCAGCCAGTCAATGATAGAACAGTCAACGTTGGTTTATCTTCAGTGGAAGTAGTGAGAATATTGGCGGGATGATTCTCAGAAAACTGATTCCAAACTCAGCAGCTCCTTACCTGCGTAGTGAAGCAGAATAATGGCATTTTTAGTGCAATAAACAATTAAATGTACGTAATTTAGTAGAAACCTGCGGGCTAAAATATAAAAGATATTAGAAATTATTAAGGAGGGCGGCCGTTGGCTAAGTAACTACTGGCGATCAATGAACAATTTGGAAGAAGTGTCATTTTCAGGGAATTGGAGAAGAAGGAGCGGAGAGAGCAACTCTGTGCCGTCGTTAATTTAATTAAACAAGGAAATAGTATGCCTAAGGATCACACAATTTAAGGTCCCATCCGACGGACGGCGTACTCTTCTTGAAGTGCTCTCTATATGAAACTCGTGTAGACAACCTGGGTTATCACTGGCAAAAAATATGCCACTTCCCTAGGGAATCCGAAAAGGACAAGAAGGAGTGAAGTATGGATGAAACATTGAAGAGTAGCGAAATGATTGTGAGATGGGAGCTACGGAGAAATGAAGACTGGAAGGTTACATTATATTATAATTAGGTAATCTACCGGTTAAGGTAGGTTTTTGGATGGACAGAACTATCAAATAAACATTTTGTGACTCCCCACCTAGCAAACTAATCTATATCAGGTCCCTCTTCATCTCGGTGTACTTCTTTCCTCCCTTCATCCCGTCCAACATCCCTATCCTGTTCCTAACCTTACCTCGCTTGCCCAACATTCTCCCCTCTATTACCCTCTTCAACATTCCACTACCGCTCAATACGCCTTTCATCCATTTTTCCTGCCTCCATAGGATTTCTCTCAACAAACCCCTCTCCTCCCCCACCATTTCTAGTACTTCCTCATTTGTTTTCCTTTCGGTCCATTTCACCTTCTCCATTCTTCTCCACCCCCACATTTCAAAAGCCTCCAATCTACGTCTATCCTCCTGCTTCAGCGACCACGTTTCCGCGCCGTACATAGCTACGCTCCATATCCGAGTTTTTACGAGTCTTGTCTTAACATCCCTACTCAACGTCCCCGTCATCAACTCCCTCCTCCTTGAGAAAGCTTCCTTGCCTAGCGCAATTCTTCTCCTTACATCCCTACCACTTTGACCGTATTGGTCCAAAACACTTCCGAGATATGTAAACTGTTCTACCTCCTCTATTCTTTCCCCGCCTATTTTAATATTTAGCTTAGCCTCTTTCTTTCTGGAAAATCGCATGACCTTTGTTTTATTAATATTGATTCTCATCCCATATTTATCGGACTGAACCTTCAATTCACTCAACAATGCTTGCAACCCCTTGGCTGACTGAGCAACTAATGCTTGGTCATCAGCAAACCTAACCGATTTTACGAATTCCCCTCCGACTTTCATTCCTACCTCCAGCTCTTCCCATGCTTCTTTAATCATTTCCTCTACATATACGTTGAACAGTACCGGTGACAATGGGCAACCCTGCCTTACACCTCTTCCTAACACTGCCCATCCGGACTCTCCGTTCCCCACTCGCACCTGAGCAGTCTGAGATATGTACAGGTTGCGGATCAGTCTCCTGTCCCTCCAATCCATTCCTATTTTCTGCAATACACGCATTAATTTTTCCCAATTCACTCTATCAAACGCTTTTTCGAAATCTACAAAACAGGCAAAAACGTCCTGATTGTATTCTATATTCCTCTCGACTAGTGATCTCATTACTGCAATGGCATCACGCGTACCTCTTCCTTTCCTGAACCCAAACTGATCATCCCCTAAGTAATCATTTTCCTTACTCTCTATCCTTTTGTTGATGATCCTGAGAATAACTTTAGCTGCGTGGGATATCAAACTTATTGTTCTGTAATCCTCACATGACGAAGCCTTTGCCTTTTTTGGGATAGGAACTAACACCGATCTCACAAAATCTTCCGGCCAGATTCCTTCCTCATAGATACTACGAATCAGTCCATACATGGCCTTCTTCCCACCTTTCCCTAACCATTTCAACATTTCTACAGGAATATTGTCCACTCCCACAGCCTTATTTGCTTTCATCTCCTTTAATGCCCTTTCTATTTCATCGTCGAGTATGCCTGGACCTAAGCTATCTTCTTCTACGTCATGTTCCTTTTCTATGTCAAACCTTGTCGGCCTAAGTTCTTTACCATACAGTGTTTCTATATATTCCTTCCATCTCTCTTGGTTTTTTTCTGGTTCAACTATTACCTTACCCCATTTATCTTTAACTGTTAGCACAGATCTTGCCTTCTTACTTCCCGATAATAACTTAACCTTGCTGTATAGAGCACCAATTTCACCCTTCTGTAAACTTTCCATATCCTCGCATTGCGTTTTCCACCATTCTTCTTTTGCTTTATTTGTGGCCTTTTTCAATTTATTGTTTAACTCTTTGTACTTTATTTGGCCTAACTCTACATTATATTAAGAAATAAATATTCTTTAGAAATCTTCCCAAAAATTCTACCTATAGAATCGACAAAACACTTTGATTGAATGAATGATAATATTTAATGAGAAAAACGATACCTTCATGAACTAACTCATATTTTCAATTGCACCCTTAAAATCGTGACCGCTATTGGTTTCCGTTGGTAGCAGGTAATATTTTGACGACCAGCATTCGCAACAACACATTTCAAATATTCAAGTTACAAGCAGTCTCGTTCCCATGGATTCCGTATCATTTCCGCTTAATGTCAGCTGTTCGAAAATGGGAAAGGTGAAATAACACGAGTGAAAAAGTTTTCCTCATTGTCTGCTCGAAAGGGCAGCGGAGAATTTCCATCCTCATCCAACCATAACCGAAACCATGAACCACCAAACCTTTTCATGTTGGGTTATCCAAAAAAAAGGAATATCATGGGCCGGAAATTGAAACTTGGCACGCTGTATACCCAGGAATGCACTCGATGGCCATGTGATGTCCAGGATAATCAATTCAAAAAATATATTGAAAGGACTTGGACGGATTGTTTCAAATGAATCCAGCCTGAATTATGAATAAGTGCAATGAATTCGGTATTTACTGCGTGCTACGGAGTGATTTTAATACGGTTAATCAGTAACACTCATCATTAGAGAAGTTAGGAGGTTTATGGGGTGGAGGAAGACTAAGTTAGACGTTAAATTGAAAGGTAAGAATTAGAGCAGGTGGAACATTTGGAAGTGTTTCGGACAAAGCGTCATTCAAAGTGGTAGGGAGGTAAGAAGAAGAATTACGCTCACGAAACTTTAACAAGGAGGGAGTTGATTACATGGACTTTGAATACGAATTAGCGAAAACTTTGATACCTTGGCTGGTTTTTTATTATGGAGTGAAGTGGAAACTTGATCTTTGAAGCAAGTTGATGAGCGTAGATTGGAGGCTTTTGAGATTTGGGTTTGAGCAGAGGGATGAATGAAGAATCAGTATCAATCTTAAGGTTCCAATCTGACTTCATGATGCGTCAACAGACACATACATGTATATATACACATATCTATATATACGTATTGTATATAACATATATACATATAGTATACACACAATCATGCATACATATGCTATTATTTGGTAGTTTAAAGTTCAAGTTAGGTTTTTGAGGGGCACAAACTTAAAACTTCTTACAAGATAGCCGATTCTTTTCCTCTGTTTCCCTGCCTGACTAAGAGTTATCCCCTCTATCACAGTCTTCAATATTGTATCAAGAATCAAAATTCTCTGCATCCACCTATTCTGCTCCTTTGGATTTCTCTTCGCCCCTTCCGCTACGCTTTGTACCTCCTCATTTGTTTTACTTTCTTGGGACAATCTTTTGTTTTTTACGTTAAGTTCAGAAGACGTAATGTTAACGGATCCGTTTGCATTATACGCGCTCAACTATGAAGCAAGTTGGGCGTCTTATTTAAGTCCATGCAGGTTTAGTAATAACCGGAATAATTAATTGCATAAACAATGGGCGCAGAAAACGAAACACATTGCTTGTACAATTTTCGCCCCAACAAGTGAAACACGCTTTGAACGAGCAGATACCTACCTGCTCGTTCCCATGGCTCTAGCTTGCTTTAACGATCACAATTAGCAATTACCTTTCCCAATTTTTTTATTGTCCCCCCCCCCGGTGAAAGAAAGAGTCCCTCTCTGTTGCGTCATGTAGTTTGGATCTTTGTCCTTCGCAAATCACCCGTCGCGTTTGCGTCAGTCCCTTTCATCCTCGGAGATCTTCGGGCTGTCACGACGTGAAGCGATGAGGGATCGAAGTTTACAGTCTCACATAATCTGTTCACCATCCTTCCCTTATAGTTTCATTCTCCTCACTCTGACACGAAGTCCTCCCTCTAAGCTGTCGGTGTCTTTTTCTTAAGCCGTCATGCCACAGTTGGATCAAGCAGAAGTTAACGAAAAATGACCCCATTTGGTAAATGTATTTTACCGATTTTTTTCATGTTTTTGGAAAAGAGATGTCAGAGGGGAAAGGACGAAGCCATAAAGGGAAAACGCGCGCTTCGAAATGCAATATTCATACAATAAACGGTACTCTTCCAGTATGAGATCTAACGTGAGCTTATTATTTCAATTTACGACCTATCTCCAGCAACCATCTAGCAAGGACTGTTAAATTCCTACTAAATATGCCGAAACCACAGACGAACGCTCTCATTGAACATTTGTTGATTGGTATAAGTGTGCCAAGAAGTTTCTACAGGCTATAATTCAAAGCAAAGATCGAATGCCTGGTACAGCAGAAGAACCAAGAAATACACGAAGCTAGATTGGCAGGAAAACCGAAGTACAATCGAGAAAACTTCTCTCAGGGTAATTGTGTCCCAGAATTGACTGATTAGTGGCGCAAATATTGATAACAAGTAAAATTAAGGGTGATAGGAGAATTTATGACAGGCGCGTTTTAATTTTAAAGAGGGGTATTAGGTACTTTAATGTTGATGCTGTGACGAAGAAACACTGCTAAGTATTTTCAGAGAATGTGTGCCAGGTTCAGCATTTCATCCGGATGAGTGACTATTTTGCTTCTTTAAATTCGCTTGAATTTCTTCACGAGAAATCGATACACACTTTAACATATTATTGTATTAATGACGAAGTAAGGATTAATTAAAATTGGCAATTGTAATTAATCATGATATTCCACCATATCACGCTTGAAGCTTCTCTTTTTCATTAAGTAACGAGCTGGATAAGGGACATCTACATAAATACCCAGCGAGCCACCAAAAAAGGTGTGTGGCAGGGGGTGTAGCACCAGGAGGAAAGGGTAGGAGATAAGAGGGTTGGGGTTTATTCAAATAGGTAGGGGAAGGGTGCACTGTGTGCACTACTATGGATTGGGGTCTGCATGTGTGTGTTGGTTTTGAATTCGGTATTTCTTTTTTCCTTTTTTGGGTGGTGACCTAACACCCCCCGCCACACGCCCTTGCGGCGGCTTGCGGGGTATTATGTAGATGTAGATGTAGAAGGGTATACTTATTGTAATGAACTGACTCCTGGGGGATTTCGACTACAAGCATTCTGGTCTCTTATCGTTTTAGGGAAAAATGACATTTTCAACCTGTCAGTCTTGCAGTCTATCTCTCTAATCTTACAATCGTGATCCCTCCGACCGTCATATGTTGGGGTTCGTATTATATTCTTGATGTCATCGGAAAAGGGCCCATCTTTAAAGTTTTTTAATAAGTTTAACCTATAGGGAGTTCTTATGCAACCAATAACAAAGTGTAGTCTTCGAGTAGGTTGAGTTCATTAGAAGCAGACGTAATTTCAGGTGTACCACAGGGAAGTGTCATAGGGTTCATTCTCTTCTTGACAAAAATTAACGACATAAGCCCCATCTAAAATAAGTAAAATCATGCGATAGATCACTGATCGGTCTTCAGATAACCTGTTGGAAAAATTCAAACCAAATAATATAGCGGCAATGAATGAATTTAGGCTTATTAAGGTCTTATTAACATTAATTCTATCCATATGAATGCTCTTTTAGACAACATCAATAAAAAAACTTATTATTTATTTTTACAGTGCCTATTTAACTCGGACGTTGTTGTGAATGCAGTATTCAATGATATTCGGGCAAAAATTGAAACATATAACTATGAAGTATCCGTGAGAAAGTTTAAATTATTTTGAAGTGAATAAGTATTAAAAAACCAGTATTTCTATAAATTATATTTAATTTTTTTAAATTGGTTTGGAATTTAGTAAGGTAGCGATAACCCTGGTGACTTATTACTCGAATTATAACGGAAGTGTGTTGTTTCAACTCCAAATACCTGTATTGCATTGTCACTTTGCTGCAAAATGAAAAACGATATGCATGAGAGTGAGTTATGGTTATGGAATTTTATGATCCGATTAGAGGCAAAAATCTCATGTTTAGAGGCCTAAATATGTTTTTTGAATTTCCAGAGACCCAATTGCATTTTTACATGATTCACTGGGGCAAAGTTTTCCATGAAATATGCTAAGGTCAGAGACTAAGGCTTAATCAATTGAATAACTCCTCAATTGGAGTTGACTTGCTAAGAGTTCGTCAATTTCGTTACACATCCCCGATATCTTTTTTCTTTGTGAGCCACACACATGATTTTCATTTGCGTGAGCCGCAGTAAGAAGCACGACTTTACCAAAGAAATTGGTCATTTTTTTTAACTTGAACAAAACAATAAAAAGTTTTCCTCCTTCCCTTGGTGGGGAGATACATTGGGTAATGACAAGCGTGCGGTCGAAGGGATCCTCAAGAAATGGAATATAAGAAGGCTCTATGAGATGAAACAATGTATGGAAGGATAACAGAGACCAAAGATGATGAGGACAAAGTGTAAAATTTCCAATGAAAGGAATGACCGTTTTCCGAAATGACATAAAAAATTAGGATTTTAATTGACTTTATACTCCCAGAAAGTGAAAGTCATGAAGTTAATATATGTATTTTTCTACGCCATTTTCAGCGTCGCACGACTTCGTAGCATTATATAATGCCACCCACCAATTACCCGACGAAAAGCCTCTCGCTAGAGAATCGATGGACGCTTTGAGATTTAAGATGAACATTCTTCTTATTCAGGCAAATTTATGAATCCGCGAATAACTTTCACTATCGGTAAGCAATCGATTGAAGATGAGAATTGGATGGACTCGTTAAAACTTTTCCAAAGTTCCAGTAATAATCTTAGTTGGAATTGCTTAAGCGATATGAACCCTATTATACCCGATCTCCTAAAAGTAGTGATTTCTCAAACAGTATAAGAGCGTATCATAAGCGGTACTCAAGGTGTTGCTTGATGGAAATCAACGTGAAGGTTGGAAAACGCTTCGAAAGACGAAGAAAATTTTAACAGGTATATTGTATATTATTTCGGTAGCCAACCATTTTAAGGTACATGTAGGTAGGTTTTGGATAAACACAGGCTGAAAATTTCTTTGACCCTACCAAAGAAACGCAATGTTATGACCCACACCATGTCAAACCCTTGTTCAATCGCATGCTTACATCTTCCATTCCAAACATAACTATATATTTTTCCATAATCCTACTTTTCTTTTTTGTTAAATTATTAATTTCAAACAATATGCTTCAATATAATATGATGCCGTCCATAATATGATCTGCATAAATCTAACGTGCCGGTGAACGATTACATTGTTCTTTACAAATATAATTAATTGTTTTCCCCCTCCCACGATGTCCTTCGTAAAGTTTGGTACATTTGGAATATTTGAGATATAGGAACTGAGAGATATTTTTTGAATACTGAGTTGCTTATGACATTAAAAAAATAAATAAACATCTCAAAGTGCACTGAAAGGAATATTTAAAGAAATTCCAGCCATGACCAGCTGAACAGAATTTTTTGGCGATGTGAAAGTAAAAAAAAAACAATAAAACATTGGGGGGCTCATTAAATATTTTTATGGAAATTGAGGTACTCAACATTTTTTAGCTTGTTATAAGTTTATTTAGAAAGTTAAGTTTATCTGAGAACTAATTTCAATCATACCACAGTAAAAGGTGTAATGTTCTTAATGATTTCATATAAATTTGAGATAAAGTGATGAGATAGTGAGATATTTGGCACAAATGTTTCAAGCATAACTAATTCTTAATCCTATCTAATAGCAGTCATTTCCAATCATATCTTTTCCTGTTGAAATGTTTTTTAATTACATGACAGAAAAATTACTTAAAAGTTCCCGAAGAGTATTGATTCCAATGAGCTTTCCGCAATACACCTTTATCTTGTCGATTAACTTTTTTTGAAGCCATTATTGGTAATTGACTTAGATATTAACATGTTACATGATCTAATAGTTTACATTTTCAGTGGCAAGGCAAGTTTTTCAAGAGTATTACAATGAAATAGTGGATACGAAGAATTTTATTTTTACCTTTGAGAGCACATTAATACAAAAACGTTTGGTTCAAAACATTTATTGAGTTCATGTTTGCATATTTAGTTTTCATTTTATCATTGAAATTCTTCGCCTTTCGCTTTGGTTTAGAGTGAAGGCAGGGCAGGTCGATGAGGAAAAAAATACTAACAGAGGCAATGGGGTGCTGTGAGCGGTAATTACAGGAGGGAGAATTCTGAGAAAGCGAGATAACAACTAGCCATTTTTTTATTAAATTAAGAGAGAAAGTATGCAGAGCGAAAAAATGAGTTATTGTTCCACATAGTATGGGAATGCAGACTTTTCATAATGCATAAGTGGAGACATATATGTAGGGGTTCAAGAAGATATTTTATTATGTTTCATAGGGAATATAAGTACATTATTATTAATAATTTCACTATCCCTGATTAATAATTAATTCAGATATGCGTTATCTTCGGAAAAGTGTAGGAAAGGAATGCAAAATTTGGGATCGATGAGACAAAGGAAAGCGTGAAAAAATGTTGATTGCAAGATTTGACCAAGAAAGACAAACAGAGTTATAGAATACTGTTGAAAGGCAGGGAAACCTCTCCCAAGTCTTTTGAAGCTATCCTGTGTTCGAAATCTGTTTCGTGGGTTGTCATTTATCACACTCTTTGCAGTCATTTTAACCTTCTAACTACGTGAATTATAGTCGATGGCATTCTTCCACGTTTTAAGTTCTCCTCATTCTAATATCTTCATCAGGCTGGATACACCAATAATGCGGATATTCGAGAACGTTAAAGAGTTGCACAAACACATTCATCAAAGGTGGCCAAGGGAAAAAAGCACTTTACTCGGATCACTTGTGAGGCAGGCCCGTCCTAACCGGACCGTATACTGTTGAATAGTGTGTACGTACCTATCGATTGCGATATCGCTTTAGAATTGTCAACCAGCCAAAGCCAGTTTTGCACTTCGCTGTGATGACAATGTCGCGAACTCCATTGTATGGTTCCTTTTTTAAATGGACCTTAGCCATGCGAACGTGATGTTGGGAAACAGTTGCGACGAAGAAACGACTGTGATGGATTTGATGCATTGTTCCGTAACGTCAGTGTGATTGTTGAGACGTAAGCGCATGCAATGTTGATGTTGTGGAGATGGCATGTTGTAGATTATGTGAAATTCAATGCTGCGACGTAAATGCGAGTTGGATTCACAAATGAAATTCTGTAATGCGAATGAAGTATAACGACGAAGCGAAATGCAATCGAGATGTATAATTTGAACTCGATTCTGTGGCGAAAAGCGATGGAAATATGATGCTGCGGTGTGAACGCGACAAGCGCAATGTTCTGACCCTCACTCATGACGTTTCCTAAGTTAAACATAAACGGGAACTATGTGGACAAGATAGCTAAACATATGGATTTGTTAGTATAGGGGAAATTAAACGAAAAGATTAAATATCAATGTTCCCGACATCTGGTTAACCCTCATTTAGAAAATTGCTGAAGTTAGATTGGTTACCGAATTTTATCGCATGCAGTTCAGAGGAGCTAGATACATAAAGCGCTGTTATGATAAACTGATTAGTGTATAAAAATTATTAGAGGAACTAGGTTGAGAATCACTCGCGGAGCGAAGGTTAAATTACAGATTAAATCTCTTGCATAGATTGAAAGGATAATTGTTAAGCTATGATGTTGAAAATGTGTCATTAATCCCATCGTACTACGGTAGGCGAGATCATTTAAATGCAATCAGAGAGGTTAAATAAAAAACAGATATATTTATTATGTAGTTTTTCCCACGAACGATTAGGGATCAGGATAAACTTGTCCAACCGCGCTTTGGGCGGATAAAAATTTGCGCCAAAAGTAGTCTGGTGTGTAATCACCCCCTGCCACATACCCTATCGGTGGCTTGCAGGGTACCATATATGTTAATAGACTTAAATGGGACCTCATGGTTAGAATATGATTTAGCAGTGTGAACGTAAAGTTAACGCAAGGCAAAATTATTGCATGACGCACCGGAATCCACGTATAGACAAATGCACGTATGAACTTTTAATGCGAACTTTTTTTTAACGCGATAGTGCAAATGAAACGTAATAATGCATTTGTGCGAGGTACGTCTCGTAGTAGATGTGAAGTAATAGAACAAATGCAATGTGCCAAGCGAATGCAATGTAGCGGTGGAGCCTGACACACGTGGATACCATGTGCGTGTTAAGCATGCGGTGCTGGGATCAATTACGACGCACCACGTTAAGTACCCCTTCCTTTCATTTGCATCGCCATGCCTATGTGATCATCGACTATCCCATTCGCATTCCACTCAGCGGCAACCATCCCAACTAACTCTTATTCTAATGCAACAGTTAATAGCAGTTCGCCTCGCATTCATAGTAGGATTTCTTGAAATACTATGACAAATGTTTAAGCTTCCAATGCAGATTTGCAATTCAAAGTATTCTATTTACAAGTAAGTTTCGGACGATACCCAACGACTGTTAACTTCCAAGTATTCCTTCGTTAACTTATTTCCTGCATTCATGTTGCCTAAAAAAAACTTTCTCTTCCCCTGCCTCTACCCTCTGTTCATTACGTTCTTCCTTCTAACACCGCCTTCAACGTACTTTCAACATTTTTTGCATCCACTTCATATGCCTTCTTCGGATTTACTCATGTAACTTACTCTCTTCGCTCATTATTTAAGCCCTGTCTTTGAGATCCGTCCAACTTATTTTCTCCATTCTTATCCACCCCCATATATCAACCATTTTTTTCCACGAAAGATAGGCTCTCATGATAACATCGTTCCCACCGCGGTAGGGTCATGTTCGGGTAAAACTATTCTAGAGTGTTTTCACCCCCTGCCACACACCATGGCGGTGATTTGCAGCGCATATATAGATAGATAAATAAATAGAAGTCTCCTGAACACGCTCATCCTCATCTCTGAAAGATCAAGTCATTCATTCGTTAAGCACTACAATACATATTACAGCCAGGTTTGCAATTCGGTATCACATTAATGATGGGGCTCCATAGATTGTGCAAACTTATGCACCGTACTGAATACGAAACTTTTTTGAATATATAATTAATATCTACACAGGGTGCCCCGCAAGTCAGTGCTAGTGTGCGATTCAACAACAGGCATGCAATATCAAAAATTAAGTTTTATAAATTTTTAGTTACCAATTTAAGCGTGTCCATTCAAATTAAGAAAAGACAGCGACAGCATCGTAATAATTATATTTATTCTCCGCTTGTCACTGACCCACATGTAACGTTTAATTAGTTTTGGCGCGGCATGCCTGTTGCTGAATCATCCCATCCTACAGACCTTAGTGGTGACATGCAGAGATAAGTTTGCTGTAGGTGTGAGAACACATTTTGGCGATGTCAATCAAAACTCGATTGTAACGACCAAGAAATCCCAAAGACATCTCTCTCTCTCTCTCACCCCTGTCGCCATCTCGCGGGACACCGAAAACTAGTCTTGCGGAGATGCACGCTCGACAATCCACCCAATCACGTGCCTCCTTACACCTCCCCTTACCGAAAACACCCCCTCCCAATCCTCCCATTCCCACGTTGTCACGCAAGTGCATACGCACCACTCACCCCTTCCGTCGACTTCCAAAACTTCCCCCTATCTCCACCCACATAAAACTCTCCCTCTCTCCAGAGCCAAGAGAAAGAGTGACGATGGAAGGAGGGGGGAGGAAGGGGGGTGGGTAAGGAAGGGGAAGTCTGGCTGCGAACAAGAGCGAGAGCGCCCTCCGATCTTACCCAACCGCTTCACTAACTCCCTTTCGCAACCGGAGATGCACCGATCCCTTTCGACATTACGCTCGTCTCTGCTGGGGCAGCGATCTTCGTGCATCGCCGGCGTGGATCGAGAAGTAATTGGTTCGGTTGGGGCGAATGGGAGAGGCCAATGGGGGGGTGGGTGGGGTAGATTGAGGGAAAGTGCGCCACCGCAAGGACGGGAGGACTCCTTCCACACTCCACGTCGGAGCTCAAACGTTGTCGTGACACGACTATAGACGATTGGCGATTTTTCTCATTAATTCGCACACGTGGGCATTATTGACCTATTATTCATAAATACCAGTTTCTAATCAACCACCTCGAAGAAGTAAGGCGGTCGTTTGGATAGATGGACAGCAAAAATGGCATTGCAGTATTGGATGAGATTTCATAAGGAAATAAAATTGAATCCGGTTGGTGATAATGAAAAAAAATCAAATTGAAAACCTAATTTTTTCCTACTTTTCTTAATCATCGATCAGAGCAATTGAAAATTGCTCCTTGATTCAGGATGAAACATGCAAGACTCAAAAGACATTTATGAAGGTGCAGGTCAACTCTTTGAGTTTTCTTCCGACACGGAGGGAATTATTACGACACCAAATTATATCTGTAGATTCGACCATCGGGATAGAATAAGAGGGAAACACATTCACTGTCAGATTCGAGTACTTATTCTTGCCCAGCACGATTAACAGTCATAAAAAAATCAAACCCAAGCGCCCGAGTGTATTTATTTAAGGTAAAAGTTTTACGATTAACCCAAATATTGAATGACGTATTTAGGCAAGTGTGTGTGTTTTGGCATGCGTACTAAATTCAAATGCATGCATGAACCAATATTTGTACTTGCATAGGTTCATGTTGCCCCCCAGCCATAGGTCCTTGCAGCGTTTTGTGAATCATGGTGCAGTTGAAGATCACATGAAGCGAGAGAGGGGAAATCACTGCAGGAGGAGAAGAGGTTTAGTATGACGGGATCGTGTACGCAGACGTCATGCGCAGAGACCGACTGTTTGGTTTGGGCAAGTCCACAAGTTTAGTACACTGCTCACCGAGGGGAGAGCATTATGTGGAGGCACATGTACGAGCGGATGAAGTTATCGTACTTACATATTTGCAGGCGAAGGGAAGAGTAGTAAACCGGCCTCCCCTAATCTCCCCCAGTGTCTTTCCTATCCATTCGGATTCATGTTCGGGCATATCTTCCCTCCGAGTGAATTATCACCTCCCTCCTCCGACATAGACAAAGACCCACCTACCTGCGTAGTAAACTACTGAGTGTCGAATGGTTAATTCCGAACCGACTGTACTCACTTGAATGATGACAATAACGTGGCGGATAAATTTTCTGTTTCTTACAAAAAGCAGGATGGAACTTGCGATTTTTTTCTGCAAGGGAAAGTGCCAGTATTCGACAGTCTTTCGCTCATGAAAAAAGACTTCTTTTCCCATGTTTCCCAGACAAACGAGAGACTTTCACCCGAAGCACTTCACGCATTGTTAGTGAGAACCCAATGACCAGGCACTGAAAATTATTCCAGGAGACTCACACAAAGTCACTCACTGGACACTACGACATAATTATTATTTGTAGCTGGTTTGAATGAAAATATCACCGCTATACTTCTAGGTCTCTCCCAGTAGTACATCTAATGCATCGTTCAACGCTAAAATAAACTACCCTTCTATTTCAAATACCTTGTCCCTCCTCTCATTTCGTTCAATGTACCTAATATTTTTCCTCCAACTGTCTCACTGGTCTAACAATCTCCCCTGTACCAATATGAATCTTCAAAATTCAATTTCTTCTCATAATGCCCTAAACACACTTTTTCTGCCTCCCTTGAATTTTTCCCGACAACATCCTCTCTTCTCCTGCCATCTACAGAACTCCTTCGCCTGCTTTTCTTTCCATCCATTCCACTTTTATTAATCCTCATAAACCCTAAACGGAATAATTCATAAACGGAATAATTAATAAATAATTAATTCTTTAAAAAAGTTATTATTTCTTCAAGATTGTCACTGTTTGGGGGAACTTATTGACATGTCTGATGTAAAGCATCACATTAGTGAAGGTTTTGATAGATTAAAAAGGCACTTGCAATCCCACTAATAGTCAGAAAACTCTGATGAATCACATTATGATGATGAACTTGATACGAAGAAAAAAAATAACTTGACTGACATCGCGGTATTCTTCGGAAACGAATGCCCTTATAAATATGCATTCGATTTTCGTTCAGTTTGATTACCCCACGATCTTTTGACAATACGCAGGAATGGAAGGAAATGCTTTGGTTAGTTGACCCTTTCACCTACATCTAAACAATACCACGCAAGCTGCTGCAAGGGTGTGTGGCGAGGGATTGCAGGGCACCAGTTATATTGCACAAATATTGATCCATTCGAGCATTTGAATATATATTAGCTCATAAACAAAAACACACGTCGATATGCAAACATACATGATCATATATTGACTACTTCATTAAACGTTCTTCTTTGGGTAAATGCATTCGGGTTGCATTGATTCATTTTTATCATGATTCCATATCGTGCGAAGGAAGAACGAATACTTGAATCTGTCTCTGACGGTGTTTAAATAAAATTAAAGTTATTTTGATTAAATAT
The DNA here is from genome assembly GCA_037158775.1 of Hetaerina titia. Lineage (NCBI taxonomy): Eukaryota > Metazoa > Arthropoda > Insecta > Odonata > Calopterygidae > Hetaerina > Hetaerina titia. Next base: position 35,829,544 of record CM073768.1, on the reverse strand, counting down.
TTCGCATTAATTGGTAGGATTTTTCTTTAGCAATGATGCCGTAGTGTTTCATTGGGCCAATCGTACTACGGTTGGAGAGATTATGTGAATAAAATCTCAGAGATTAAGTTTAGAATAGATACATTCAAGATGTAATTTTTCCCATGAAGAATAATGTATTAAAAGGAGGTTGTGCGACCGCACTAGTAGGGAAAAGTATTTTGAGTCATAGGTAGTCTCGTGTGTAATCATACCCTGCCACACACCCTAGCGGTGGCTTGCAGGGTACCATGTAAATAAATACGAGTGTCTCGCTCATTTGATCCCGGTGGTCGAATCTACTAATATCATTTTTGCATAATAATTCTCCCGGTGTTACAAGAAAGGTCTGACGTGTCCTGTACCTACCTAAAACTCTTCATTTTTGTTTGATATCTTAGAGAATCAAGGGACTCCCAACCTAAATCCTCCAACACACCAGCCCTACGCTTATAATAACTCTCCTTTCACAGCAATTTTTCACCAATCAGGTAGATTTTGTCAGATTATTTTATAATTTCTGAATTGACGTTTTCTCTCTGGGACAGCATATAATACTTGCCGTGTTTTCCATATGTGTCATAACTAAAGCGTATTGATATCTATCTCTCATATCTTTATTCCGTTTTTATGCAAACTGTCTAAAAGAAACCTAGCTTCTTTAAGAATGACGGCCATATGATCTTTTCCATTATACAACTTCTGATGCGTATGATTAAGATAAAAATCAGTAGGATCAGCTCAACATCTTCGGGCATGACTAATGTATGACACCCATGGAAACCTTATTGACGACGTATAGTTGTCAGGATCCAAAGGTACCTGGATCACCAGAGGAGTTCGCGTTGTGGAACCAAGAAAGTCGAAAATAATAACTCAGGCAAGTTAGGAAGAGTACCTCAAACAGTTGATATTTCAGTTAAAGTCTAAAAATATACATACCCCTAAACGTCACTAATTCCCCTGACGCTCCTGTTACATGTTAATGGTGCTTATGGTGTAAAAGTTCTGGATCTTAAAAAAGGTTTGCATAACACCTTTTCCAGGCGGTACACTTTTTCACCGCACACACTGTCCACGTAGAAGCCTTAATAAAGCTTTTCCTTCGGCCAACGGGTACGACTCCCGCGGGAGTTTTTTTCATCAGCGAACCTTCTTCGTCACTCAACTCACGGCGCTATTGATTTTCAGATAAAATCTCTAACAGGCACCCACGGAGACCTCCTAGGTGCAAAAGGCAAACATCCATATTCATCACTTAGAGTTAAAAAAAATTAATAAATATTAAAATACAAATTTTTCAAAAAAGCACTTTTGTACATTTCCACTAATTGGAAATGTAGGTTGACATGGCTTAGCAAATGAATTGACGACCCCGGTGGCGGCGTAAAGGATCGCGGGTTCGATTCACGCCTGTGTGAGATTTCTTCCACCTAGGGCTTGGGTGTTTGTAAATGTAACCATTTTTATCACTGTTAATAGTCCGATGTTAAGGCCACAACGTGCTGTTTTCGGACATAGCAAAATAAATAAATGGCACATTATTTAGACCCCTCATACTAAGGTAGGAGAGCTAATGAAAATAAGTGTCCAATGAGCCGTCTGTGCTTGGCGGATCGTCGAGCTGTGCGTATGGTGCCAGTTATGTTAGTTTCTGTTGTCCTTGATTTTACCGCTTGTCGAAAATGGAAATTGATGAAATGAGAACAACGAATCAACATAAAGTTTTTTGGCGAAGTCCGGTAAAAATCATCAAGAAATTACTGAAATGTTGACAGCTGTTTACGGTGTTAATAGTCTGAAGAGAACGCCCGTTTTCAAGTGGATTAAATGTTTTAAAAATAGCCGACAAGACGCCACGGAGGCCGGGACGACCTACAACCACCTGTGTTGACGGCGACATTGATCGTGTGCCGGCCCTTGTCCTTTTCTTATCGTCGAAAAACTGTCCGAATGATAGCTTATTAACTGAATTTAGGAAAATCAACAGAGCACACTGTTTTAAACGAACATGATGGATGAATCCTTCACCGAGACAATGCACCTGCACATTCAGCATTGATTGTTCGCCAGTTTCAGGCAAAAAAATCAATCACCATCCTTTATCATCCTCCTTATTCGCCAGATCTCGTCCTCTTTGGGACTTTTTCCTATTCCCAAAATGCAAAAATGGTGATGAGGGAACATCACTGGGAAGATTTGGGCATAATAAAGCAAGAAACGACGAGAAAACTGAAAAGCCTAACTGCCGAGGACTTCCAAGGGAGCTTTAAAAAGTGGAAAAGAAGATAAAATAAGTGTATAGCAACGAATAGAGAGTAATTTAAACGGCAGAAAATCGATGTAGACTAAATGTTGCAAAATATAGTTTTTATGGCCTCAGTTCGCGCATTTATTTGTCAGGGTAGGGATCAGAATAATAGCACACGATCTTACTAAGGAGAACATTTTTTTCTCCTCTCAGTAGTCTAGTATGGCTCATTATTTCATTTAACCTTTAATATGAGAAACATTGAAAACTTTCTTTTGACGCGTTTCCCACTTCAATCAGACTTGATTACGAATGAATTCGATTAAACACGACGAGAAGGGATGACAATTTCGGAAATGACAGGAGCAATGAAGCCACTCTTTTGCTCTTGGCCTTTACCTTGCTTTGAACTTCAGTCAACGAGTGAATGCCTATTGATTTGAGTTGGTTTCCTCGACTGCATCTGTCTTAAGACTCAATGTTGGGTCACGTGTTACTTGGGTGTACATATGGATGCTTATATTTCCTTATCCTGTTCTCATGCTTAACTAATCAAGTAAGTTTGCATGCGCATGATTGAGCTTTAGTTAGACTGCCTGACAAGAGGCTCCGTCATTTCTGAGTGCAATATTCATCCATTGTGATCGATTATGGATTAAAATAATTGAAAGTAACACACATTTTTTAAATATAGGGGATGTCTGAGTAAACATTAAAACTAGAAGTCCTGAACTAGATAAATCTATTCAAATATTTATGAAGTGCATCAATTGAGTATGGGTAAAGCATTAAGTACACCATACGAAAAATTACGTCAGCTAAAGAAGCTTTTACCAATAGCAGGGAGTTAATGCGTGAAATTGTAAGTAATGACGTGAAAAAGTGAGTTAATTACTTTTAAATGAACCTTAGTTTTTTACGGCTCTGGAACTTGGTCGTTAAACAAGAGAATACTTATGTGTAGTTCAGAGTCTGCCAAGATGTGAGCATTATAAACAATAGAGAAAATTGAAATGGACGGGAAAAAAATCAAATAAGAAGTTTTTTTTGGCACAATTGTGCTTGAATTGTGGTTTCAAGCACAATTGCCCAAGTTTCGGTCAACACATCTTCTAGAACAATGCGGGTCAGCGACTAAGATGAATTCATAGGACAAAATAAGTACTTTTTTCCGAACAAGGAAGTTTTACGCATAACTGCACATAGGTGTATGACTACTGTTCATTGTGAACAAACTTTTGGGCAAAGAAAAGTCTGGAATTATATGTAATCACAAGAAAATCCAATTATTGAGTTTCTCAAAGAAGTTAGAAAGGTAAGCTAAATATCAAAGTTAGAAAGAATCAACTGGAGGAAGTGGAGAAGTTAACTTATTTTGGTAGAGTGTTTGAGAAATATGGACGTAATAGCGGGGTAATTCGAAGAAGAATTTGCGTTTGTGGTAAGAAAAAGTTGTAAGAAGAAGAGCATCGGAGGCGGGTACGCTAAGTAATGAAAAGAAGAAAAGATCAGTAAATATTTTAACGCGGAGCGCACTGCTGCAGTGATCCGAAGACCAATATTTGAAGAAATAGGATGACCGTGGATTGGACGCTTTTGAGATGTGTGCTTATGGAGAAGAGTGGACAAAATAAGTTGGGCAAAGAGGAACAAAAACAGCGAAGTCTTAAATATGTTGAGAAAAGTGAAAAAGTTAACAGAGTAAATCCGAAGAAGGTCGAATACGTAGGTGGGGAACATACTGAGAGAAAGTGGGGTGCGAGAAGCTCGATAAGCGAGGCAGTTGCTGGAAGTGAATGACAGGGTCTTGTTCGAAGACATGTAGAAGAGATGAAGAGGTCAAAAAATGCAGGCCAAAAAGGAAGTAGAAGGTCACGTCGTGCATAGTACATAATGGATTCAGGGAACCATCCCAAAGTTTCCCCTTAGTACCCTATGGTATTATGGAGTAGTACCACATAGTACCATAGTACTCTATGGTATTTTGAGGTAGGGTTTTCAGAGGTCTAATAGAAACATCCTATGAAACCCATGAAAATTCACGCGATTGAATAATTATCCTCTCCGACTTAAATGGGAACTGAAATTATTAATGAACACCTAATGCGAAAGAATGCGGGGCACAGAACAAATAAAAAAAACATCTATCGAACAGGACACAAAAACAATAGGAAAAAGATGAATCCATACAGAAGGGAAGATGGCATATTGCACGAAAGAGACTTCAAAAGATTGCGGTGGAAACTTCTTATTTTTTAGGAGAGTTTGCCGCTTCCAGCCACCAAAATTCACTCCGAATATTTTCAGAAGATTGCCAGCTCTCCCTAGATGGAGTTACGCGAAGAAGTAGACCAGCAAGTAGTCTCACGTATTTGTATCCTTGACTAACAAAAAAATAAAAACCCGAGAACTTCAATAATGCTTCGAGAGCAAGACTGACGACGAAAGAATTGCTAATTGCCCCCCCCCACCACGAAAGGATTGAACCAAAGTTTTACCGGAGTTTTTAATTAATTTTTAAAAAGAATCAAGTCAAGTTTTACTCCTCTCTTCTGTATTTTTCTTTTTTTTTTTAACGAGTGCCATCCGGTACAATCGATGATTGCGAGCTTCTCCTCACTTCAAGGAACGGTAAAGTGACGTCCAACGTTTCAAATGAAACGAAGAAAAAATCAAATAAAAACTGCCTTTTCCGGGTTTGAAAAAATATAAAAATGGCGGAAGTGAGTGGGAATGATTCCATGGTTGCCACGGGCATCTCCCTCTCTTTCACCATCCCAAATTGGATGGAAATGTTGGGAAGGATTGAGAAAACTCTTCAACCTCATCATCTTCCCTTTCGAAGACGACAATTAGACTTCACTTAGGAATTTTTTTTATCAGCGTTGTGTTTTCCGAGAAAAGATCACTGTTGGTTGGATGCTCTGGAAATACCTTAATGGTATGACTCCCAGAAATCTGTTTGACGTACGTTTTGATTCAAAAGAATCCAGAAAAAAACACTTATAGATATGCATTTCAATATGCATGCATGCAGTATACACGTACCAAGACAATTGATACGAATGAGCCGCCGCTCTAAAATTTTATTTTAGTTTCACGGGCATCAGTTCTAAACGTGCGAAATGGAGAAGATGGCGACAGTTATTTTCGCCAAGGTTAACGTGACGTGGGTGGGATAGACGGAACGTCAGAAGGTAAATAGCTCAAGCTAAGAATGCGTTTTCACAGCGGAGTGGTAAATACTCTGCTCCTAGAAGATGCATTGACAAACAGTGAAGTATTACGTAAATTCACGTGGAATCATGCAATAATTTTCATCAGAGACATAAATATTATTAAGTCTAACACTATCCTAAAAACTTTAGGCTTCAATCGTCATTGAACTGATTGGTGTTTTCGAATTTTTTTTCCACTAACCCATCGTTTATTCCCAGTAGGTTAATTGGATTCATTCTATAACATTAAGTCGTTATTATTACAAGTTAGTCTCTAGTGTCGACATCATTAAGTAAAAGTTTGTTAGGATAATAACGCAGTTTCTTAGCGTATTTGAACTAAATTTAACTGGCGTAATTTAAAGGGCAGTCTATTCAGGAAACGGTGTTTAATCGAACACCGATTTTTATCGCCGATACTAGACAAGTTTTTCCTGAATATAAATTTCCTGGAGCGCGATGTAAAATGATATCTGCCGCTGGCGAAAAATAAAGCGCTCATGTATGCTCAATGTTTTGCTCTCGTGACATAAATGAACATAATATTTGAATAACGCTAGTCTACCTGTCAAGGCAAGGATTCCTCTGCACCCCGTGACAAAGAACTCCTACTCTTCCAAAGCCTCCTCCTTACATAAATTAAATATTTCAATGGCATAGGTACAATTAAACAAACAATTCTATAAGTTCCCACACACTTGGATTTCTTTAGTTCCATCCGACATGACTATCTTTTCCTCCCTGTACCTCTCTAACTGGATTTCCCCTCTTAAACCGCAGCCTTTAACTGACCATTGTGAATCAGTGGGCAGTTAATCAGAGGAGGAAGGTTATTGGATAACGAGAGTAAGGACCAACAGCCTATTACGAAAACTGGTGCTGAAGGAGGATTCTGAATATCAAATGGGTGGATGAATTAAGTGTGAAGACTTGGACGAAAGAGTAGGGGGGGGAGGGGGAGACATTAAATGTATGGAAATAAGAGTAGTATTATTGGGTATTTAACATAAGACATAACGGAATTATTGGGAAAATATTTCAAGGGGTGTCAGGAAAAAAGGTGAAAAGAGGAAGAGGGAAGGAAAAATACGTTTGTCACGTAAAGAGGATGGACGTTGTACAAAATTCACCCAAGGAAACTATCCCGAATCGATGTTCATGGGAAACCACGAAAGCTGTTGGTCGCGGCGGAAGCCATGGAAATCGGAATCCGCTAAGGAGTAAATAATGAACTCACCTACGGAAGCAAATAACCCCGAACACCCGTTTTAATTCGCTCAGTGAATTGCTTATGTGATGCTCGTTCGTTCTCTGGTCTAACATCTCCAGAGAAGGTTTGAGACACTCACTGATACCACCACGGCATTTTCAGTCTATTATCATGCATGCACACATAGTCGGTTGAAAGATGAAATTATGGTCTGGGGTCATTCAAACCATTCCATTAAGTTTTTTTTTCAAGGTTCCAAAAATGGGTCATTAGGATTCTGGGTAATATCCCAATGAAAAAAATAATTGTCGGGCATATTTTAAATCTTTTGAAATTGCCACGTTACCGTGCCTACACATTTTCTCACGATTTATTTTATGTGACAGCACATGTGATTGTTTGAGATTAAAATAAATGATGTTGTCCATGAAAAACCACCACAGCCTCCAAAAGAATGGTACACGTAATTTAATACTTTTTAGCGAGTACCAAGACTTTATGTAGCGGTGAAACTTTATAATTGCCTACCAAAAAATAATTAAAGGAAACTTGTAGGTTCTCAAATTTCAAATGTAAACTAAAACAATATATTGCGAGCAGTACACCACGTGAAAATGGTGAATTCATGCATTTTTTATGTATTCAATGTATTTTTATTAATCTGACCCCGATGTGGGTGTGCTGCCTTCTATACATGCACAACACATTCCCTGCTACCATTAACCTTATCATTATTTTTATAATTCATTTTAAACATTAATTAAGATAGGCAATTAGAGTTTCCGTCCTGGTTTTTCACTAAAAATTTGCCTGAAAAGTACTGCCAACAAATTTTAGAAATAAAGAAACCGTTCACATGAAAAATACATCTGGTGTCATTAACCATAAATTAAAAATCACTGAATAACTCTGCAAAATTAATATCAGGCAACTAAAATCACCCCTATCAACTATCAGGGCATGTAAGAGCGTTGCCATTAGATATGGGGAAAATTTTGAGTTTTACTGTCAACCAATGTTAATTGAGATCCTATAGTCAACTAAACTTAATAGAAGGTGTAGACTTGATTAAATACTTTTGCCTTACCTTTACTCATGACCTTTCCTGGGTGAAACATATACGGCTGATATGTGGACAAGCTAACAAAAAATCAGGAATCATAAGGAGTGTCGGGGAGATGTAACTAGAAGGTTAAAAAGCAATGTTATCTTACGCTAATTAGGCAACATTTAGAATATGCTGCTAGTACATGGGATACTTAAAATTGGGATCGATTGCCGGATTAGTTCGCGCGAAGTGTAGAGGAGCTAGGCAGGGAATCACTCACGGAGCGAAAGTTAAATTATAATTAAATCTAAGATGTCGTCATTGGTTGGCTGCGACCTCAGGTGGCAGAATTTTATACTGAAGGAATTTGAAAACTAGTACAGCGAGAAGACAAATTTTTATATTCGTTTGGCAAATATTTGTTAGAATAGTAGAGATAGTATGTAGCTTTGAGATTAAAATAATGATTCTGTATCTATTCAAGTGTATTTTTATAGCATAACGGATATTACTCTCTGGACCTGCTTCGTATGAGAATGTCAGCATCCGACCGCGGTAGGGGTGAAAAGTATTTTGTGTCAAAAACAGTCTGGCGTATAATCATCCCCTGCCACACACCCTAGTTCTGCAGCGTACAGTGTAGAATCTTCTGATTAAATAAAACCGATGGTAATACAAAGAACATGATGTTCTCTATCCTCTCAATGATTTGGTCACGAATAGACGGGATGGAAATGTCAACGTCACGTACACGTACTGATGTGAAAATGAATGAAAAGAGAGTTTTATACGGCTCTGTCAACATGCGTAACTCCAGAACTACCAGAGGGGGCATAGCTTGGAGAGTGACTGGAGGAAAGGGAAGCAATAAAATTTGGTTGTCAAAACAGGCAAAGTGATGGAAACGAGAAAATCGCCAAAGAAAAAAGTTCTCTGAGCGACCGACTCCGCCCTCCATCCCACCGCGTCGAAATAGAATCGCTGTCACCTAAAGTCCACGATTATTATCGAATCGGGGAATAACTTCAGCAATATGCGAAAATTGAGAAAGGGAATTTCGGAAAAGTTGTCAAGTTTTCGATTAATCCTTGGTAAAATCTTTCGTGGTAGTTTAATGCACTCGTGACACATCACTCACAGATGGTAAACACTCGACAGTATTAAACTCGGAGACGGAGTTGTGGCGAAGATATAAAATCCTTACAGCATTTCGCTAGGTTAATATTTTACGACTGATTTCTCGACGAATCCTATTCACTTGATAAATGGTCATTATTCATCATCTTGTAATTATTATTCGGGATGACAATCAGTACAAATAACCCAACGGTTATGAAATTTTTTAGAAAGAGTAATACTAAGCTGAACGTTTAAATAGGAGGGCCAAAAATGAATCGGGTGGAACAGTTTATCTATCATGGAAGTGTTTTGGAACGAAATGGTTAAAGCAGGGATATGAGAAAAAGAATTACTTTATGTAAAGAAGTATTCACAAGGAAGAAGGCATTTATGACAGGATTTAAGTTAGTTGAGTTAGGATGTTAAGAAGAGTTTAGTGAACATTTTGGTTTAGAGCGTGGTTTTGTACGACGCGGAAACATGGTCGTTCAAGAAAGACAGTAGGCGTAAATTGGAGGAGTTTGAATTTTGATTGCTGAGAGGGCTGGAAAAAGTAAAATGGACGAAAAGGAAAACAATAAACGGGAAGAGAAATGGGAAGGAGAGAGAGTTATTGGGAAAAACAAAGGGATAATGAAGAATTTATGTGGAGGATTTAGATTGATGATGGGCTCTTGAAAATTGTGATAGAAGGGAGGACGTTAGTCAGGGGGGGAGGAGCAGGAGAGGTATGCTCGACGAACTGAAAGGAAGTAGAGAGTATGCTGATTGGAAGTACCTGTTATTTTGTTTTAGGTTCAATGTTATGCCTTGTTAGACGAAGTAATAAATCTAAGCGATGTTCAGCCAATGTTCATCCAAAACTTTTCTGAAACAATAGACTACCAGTATTGAACATCATTACTGTATTCTTAAACAGTAACAACACTTACTCATATTCATGGTTTGTCGACTTTGAAAATATAGTCTTCAACTTGACAATGAGGCTGATCACTAGTGCTGATAACCTTAGTTTAACCGCAATGGTCTCATCAGGAAATGATTGGTGATCAGGTGCTGATTTTTGCCAGTAAAGTTTGGCAGAAAAGAATTTTCGAGGCATTTTTGGGACAAGATTTGTTCTTGTCTTTTTCAAATCGAAGTTAAACGTGACACCAGAACCCCTTCAAAGCAGTACTCAATTATTTGGTTCTACGAATTTTTATACGCACCTATAATCCGTACGTATAATAATTACTTGATAACTCATGGCTAATTTAAAAATACTAAATTAAAAAAACGATTCAATGTGACGAACGATCAGGATCAATGCCGTTCTTTCGCAAATGTGTTGCTTTGCGAGAGTTTAAGTTTCACGCATAAAGATTCCACAAGTGCAACAATCTCCTTCAGAATTATTAAATTGAGTACTTAATTTTTTTGCTAATCTCACGATTGATTTTAAATAGGTTCAAAGAGAGAATGGTCACTTATTTTATGGACCCCCATTCCCAAATTTTTCTCGACTCATGTCGTCTTTTCTCCTGGCTATTTGGAATTTGATTACACAGTTTTTTATTGAACTTAGCGTGCTGGTAACCAAAATCGGTCCTAATTTACGAGGTGCGCTAAAGCCTAAGGTCAACCCCCTTTTCCCTCCGAGCTGAGAGATGTGACTTCTGTGAGATAGAAAAACGCGGGCACTCCGTATAAATTCGATTACGCATCTAGACGACACCACCGTACAGTGCGCAAGGTTGTAATTGCTACAAAAAATGTGATAAGTGTTTTTAATACTACAAATGGCGTCATCTGGTGTGCAATAGGAACAACGTTTTCTCCACCTGAGTAGACGACATCCAAATCGAAATCCACCGCCAATCGAATGAGACATGCAATGTTGTGGATGAGCTAATATGTTGTATTCGTTCGGGTGCCATAGTTTAAATAAGGCCGTATGTTGTGCGGCAACTAACCCAATATACCTCAGCCAATGCCCAACCGGTTTTTCCAGTGTGCCAAAAGGATTACTTGGCGACCACAGAACAATGGTGTCGATGTGGTAAACCTAGATTTTCTTCTATAGAAAGATTACGATTAATAGTTTAGTAGTTAATTTGCTTGTCTGTAGTTGGTAGTTAGCCATTATTAAATCACGTGACTCTAAACTTTGAACGCCAATTTTAGTTACTACAGTTTTTACAAGGACCTGCACGCGCCATAATTTACGGACAGAACGCATAACTGATAGTCACGTCATTTCACGTCATGTTCCAGATCTTTTTCTCGATGTCCCGACTTTTCCGAAATTAAAAATTTGGTCCTTTGTCTATCTTTTGTCCAAAATTTTTAAGACACCGAACGATTCACGATATTTATCGTATTCCTCTGATCAAGTGGCCACTTGGTACAAATGGTGTCAGAGAAGTTACGCTGACAGCTCTTTCAAATAAATATCTAGGATTAATTATCGTTTATCTTTTTCCACGTAGGAGCTTTTTCAATTCGTTATATTCAGGACGGCTCTTGGAGAAGTTTGACCCTAAACCTGTGTCTATTTTAATTCCGCCGACCTGAACTCAAAACAATGTTCTGAATTTTAAACGTTTCCTATGGCATAATGCAGTTAAAGATAATTTTCGTCATATTGTTCACATTCTCGGTAGCATCGAATATGATGAACATTGGTTTTGAATTGCCATTTTCTTCATTCTCAGGACAACTCATGAAAGTAAAATAAACGATAAATATTTACCAATTTCCAGCATAGCAACAGATGTGGGTTCATGATAACCATACACATTGCGTTAGCATGAATTTCACAGTTGATTAACAGATTCCCGAGCTCTTAGGGTCACCTGCTTTTGCCTCATGCGTTTATTTATGGTGGAGAAAAAGTTACAGCAGAATTCCAATTAGAATTTTGCCTTCGAAAAAGTCCTGCTTGAATAACATGACGCACTCTCCCGTGATATCCATGATAGAAACATTTCCTAAGCTCGGTCAAGAGGCTCATGATTTGCATGTATACACTTATAAGGAGAAACGGTAAGGACAAACGGACGAGGACTCAGAACTCGCTCGAAATTCAACGCCATAATTGATAGGAACGCGGTGAGGAAGTCTAGTCAGCAGAGAATTTCGCTCATCGAACGGAGGGTTTTATTTATTTTAATACAGTATTCACATACAGCGGTAGTGGCAATTTACAGCGAAAAACATTACTAAAACATTTGGGTTAGAGTACCAGATTTTATTCCTTCTGACAACCTCTATCTATTAACCCTGGCGGTCGGGTTTACTACTCACTTATATGATCGTATAAGTACGTTGAACACACTCGTATAACATTTTCCAAAGCTGAAGAAATAGGAAGAAGGGGTAGAAGGCTTTTGGGATGTTTTAGACAATTTTTACTGCTTAAAAGACTAAAATAGAATCGAGAGAAAGATTTGCTGTGGTTTTTTATGTTGAGCGTGAGCTTTTAAGATGTGAAATATGTATGATGATATGAAAATTAAAAACTAATTGGATAGTTTTCGAAAGGTTTCCCGTTGAGGAAAATTCAGAATGAGTCTTGGCTGGAGTGCGAAATGAGAGTGTGCTGAGGATATTATGTGGGAGATTCGGCTGGATGGCTTTTGGCTGTTCGAAGGCAATGAGGAAGAGGACTGCGTCTTGTTCGTGACATGCATCACGCAGAGAGTGTATTCAATCATTTGAAAGAGAAGTTGAGAGTCGAGTTTAAGCCGTTCGAGAGATCACTAGATCGATATCAGTCGAGAACTTAATATAGTAAACCACAGGAGCCACCTCGTCTCCCTTGGTGTAGTAGTTATCAGGGGGAGGCTATCGATAGCTGGGATAATTTGATCCATTAGGGATAGGTGGGTAACTTGGAAGAGGTAGGATATTCAATAATTAGGGAAGAATGGGTGTGGAGAGAGTAACCTGGCGTCAGGATTAGCTTTCTCTTGCCGAAAGGCACCAAAGGGTCACACAATATGACACGGAGGGAATGATAATGGCCCCACACTACTTAGGTAGATCAGACCACAAAGATAAAATAAGGGAGATATATTCCAATACAGATAGATTCAAATACTCATTCTTCCCCAGAACAATCAGAAATCATAATAGTGAGAATCCGAAGTCCATTTAGAAATATTAAAAGCATTTAAGTTACACGTCAGAACTAAATTAAAAATTCAAAGATTGTGCATGTGTACAGGTATGTTTGTTGGTAGTTTGTGGGTTTACATGCGTGTGAAAGGGTTGGGGCGAAAGGGTTCGTGCATGAATGTTTACCATGTTTGGTTTATGGGCCCTAAATTTGTGGCTTCTGCATGCGGTTTTATTTTCCTAATTTACGGGTGGTGCCCGAACACCCCCCGCCACACGCCCTAGCGGCGGCTTGCGGGGTATTGAGTAGATGAAATGTAGATGTATATAACGTCCATTCCGACAGACGGCGTACTTCACCTAAAGTTTACTGGAATGTTTTACCTACACTGTTCAATCGAGTAACAAGATGATTACACGCACATTATAATGAATTTTTGGATGGAGGTATAAAAGCTCGAATAAATAATGATTGCCAGTGTTAACATTTTAACGTTTCGGTACCCATTAGGTACTCGTGCCCTCAGTACAACTACATAAATACACTGTGAGCTACCAAAAAATGGTGTGTGGCAGGGGGTGTAGCACCAGAAGGGGGTGTAGTACCTTACACCATTATGAACTCGGTTGAATCCCGGGGTCTACAATTGATTGCAATGAATGAATTAGAAATCTATGGGTTTCCAAACGAACTCCAAAATGCTGGTTTCATATTGAGTCGAAGTGTTTGGTTAAGTATCCACTCGAATGAATATTAAAGAAGGTAAAATATTTAATAGCATGAAAACTCAAATGCATACAGCATAAGGGTCCTCGTCAATACATTTGAATACTTTTTATGTGAGCATAGATTCGCTTAAACATACTCGTATGTGGCTCCAATTCAACTCTTCAATTCAAGTGCTTCATAAGCGATAAAGAAATTCCCCGTCCAAAATGATGTTATTGACCTAGATTTCTTGAAAAAACGGCAAAGTTAAAAATCAGAAATATCCTTCACAAATGTTTAAATCTTCAAAACTGAAAAAGGTTGGACATTGCAATTGGACACGGACATTTAATGTTCGTAACTTTAGACTTTTACTACGAGAGCTTGCATGTGATTTTCGAGTTTAAAGAGCTCCAAGAGCCCGATATTTGATCAAAATATGAGAAGAGGTTGGCCAGACAAATAAGGAGAAGACTAAAATGGAGGGGTGGAGAAAATATTTTTATCTCCCAACCAAGGAAATGGAGAATGAGTGTCAAAATGGAAGTTCCAAGGCGTATATTTTAATTTTTCCTGTCTAACACAATACTATAGACTAAAATGCGATTCGATGTGGCACGACACAAGGTCCGCAATTTTATTATTGGCGAAACATTCATTTTGGCTATCAAGTGAAAACTGATTGTTACTTCCCTTTATCACTATGTGAGAGGAGTATGTGGGTGGATGCAAAGAAATTATTTTTAAAATCCAGTTTGGAGCAAATATTCAATAAAGGTTCTCTCATTTTCGTTGGTTATCAAATCTGATTCGAACTATTTGATCGAATTCACTCGACTATGCGACTTGGCCGTTGGCTAATCCGCCCACGCATCGAATTCGGCCACGTCCAATGTATTGAATTTGTAAAAAAAAGTGTTGCTGTGACATACACGTGCGTCAAAGCTGACTGATATGCTTGAAACTGGAGTAGGAATTTACAGAAATGCAAAACAATATTACTGTTAGTAAGCACAGAAAAACTCAGTCCAACCTTCAGGATAGAAACCTTAATAAAATGAGAACATTTCGCAAAAAAAGCAATTTGGTTTGTTTTGAGATCTTTTTCCTGAAAATGATAGCATTCACGATTCAATATGCATCTTTATGTAGCTTTTGAATGAGAAGATACTTTATTTACAGTGCCATAGAAACTCCTAGTGTAGTAAATATCGTAGGTCTCTATAAACGTATGTGCGTAGTCAAAATTGTGATAGCTTCCACAGAATTCATGATTACCGGGGGGGGGGGCTAAAGGCAAGTTGACAAGTCCGAATAAAGGGATTTTTCAATACTTCCTTTCAGGGAATAAAAAATAGCGTTCATTTTCAATTTCAAAATAATTTATGCTTTCACATGAAATGACTCTACCGCTTTTACTCCTACGGGTTCAGGCAATTCGATGCTTTCGCTTTCTACAATCTCAGAAAATAATGATTGCTCCAGTCCAGGCGTTGATAATACGTAAGCTGCTCCATAAAATTCGAATTATACAATTAATTCCGTTATTTGCGCGCTGCAATCATAGCTCAACAATGCATGCAGAGTGTGGTAGAATGGTTGGGTAGCTAGTTCTCCTAAGGCAAGACTAGTGGACTTAGGAAACTCCTTTTCCGAAGTGTTTCCCGTTAAAGCGGAAACTCGACTTAAGTCAGCGACACGCTCGCCCAAGTTTCCATATTGGAAGTTTTAGAAATCTTTCTTGGTGAGTGTTGACGGCAATGGTACGCTCGTTAATCTGATCACTCATTAAATAACAACCCATCCTCAAGCGAATAGGGAGAATACATGGATATCTTGGACGCAGAAATCATAAGGAAATCTCAGAAAAGGGAAGAATTGAGGTCTTAGGTCAATTTTTATGACCAAATATTAACACTTTACAGCTATTAAAAAACATTTTTACCGAAGAGTTTTCAATTTACTGCAGCATCTCCAATATGGTCGAACTCCACCACGTTATGTTTGGAAAAATGCACTTTTATCCTAGTCTAAGATTTTCCAACCTTTGGTTGATAAGTTGATCAACAATCACAGTAAAATTAAATATCATAAAATTTTAAATTCCCTCCCCATGAGCTTCAACCTTGATGCGGAGGAAGGGTTATGCGCTCCGAAGATCCCTTGAAGGGTGCTGGAGGGAGAAATGATATTTGTTCCAGGAAGAATGCTAGGCAAGCAATAAATAAGATAGGTCCATTGGCTAAAAGAGCAATAAATACGATAGGCGCATTGAACGGAATGAAGGGAGGTAGGAAGTATGTATAATTAAGAAGGGGTTTATTGTAGAATTGGATAGTGGGTTGTTTTTTGTCAGGAGATGCAAGAAAATTGTCACCGTAACGTTAGTATCTTGTGTCCATGAAAACCTATCTTAACCGGTAGAATAATAGTAAAAATAATTTTGATAAATCGAAATCGTTCATATTAGTAACTGATATTCAATGATTATTGGGTGGAGAGATATTTTTTTAATCATTAAACATGCAGCTTCATCACTATTGCTGTTTATTTGCGTTAATGAGAGACTAAAACTAAGATCATATCAGGAAATTATTGACGGTCAAGCAATGATTGTATTGTTGTTGGTGGTGAAACCAAGCATGCTCATCTACGTTTTAACCTGTAAGTAACCGTTACGCTGTGTGACAGGGGATGATTCAACACCTGGCGTGCAACTTCAAAAAATAAATTTTTCCTAAGTTTCAGTTACAATATATGTAGAAATAAGTATATAATATCGGCCATGATAACTACTGGAACATGTGCAACGGTATCAAAGTATAAAACACTTCCCTTCGTATTAGGAGCTCTTACTGACAAAAAGGGCAAAAAACAAGGGTTTGTTGAAATAATGGTACGAGTAATGTGCTAGGGAACTTGGGGTTTGAAAAGAGAAATTATTTTTCTCCCCTAATGCGTTCCTTACACTGATATTGATCATCCCATGTATCGAACGCGGTGAAAACAAATTTCCAACTCCGTCGAATCTCCACTTAATCTCTCCAATCTTATTGCCATGATCTCACCATCTGTGTTGCCCAGGAGGGCTAATACTGCATTTTAAACATCATCGCCAAGTGCATTTCCAGCATCATCGCTACAATACAATTCATCAAGACATGTTGAAATGACTTTCAATGGATAGATTCGCTACGTTTCATGGCTAAGGAGCGCACTTATCCGTGAGCCTCCTGCAGAGAGAACCGGGTGTAAATGCGCATTAATTGCGCGCTGATAAGGATAAACGGCGATGCCTTTACCTGCCCACCTTGAAAGAAGCGACATGTACCATAAAACAGCCTACATGACGGAGCGAACGAAACAAGTCCACCATAACAAAAGACCCAGCCAAGGTGAACGCGTGATTTTTTTCATCGGGACGTCTAATTACCAAGTTCCTCGAAATGTTATACTGGAGCGATAATCTCTCGGAATAAATGTTCTCCCACGACATATTTTCACATTGTGCCACCTAAGTGCGTGGTCGGTTGGTATATAAATTTACCGTTGTCTAGGAATTACAATGTTCCCATGGGAACACTTGATCCAGGAGATAGTAGGCATGCTTTGAAATTGCCGTTATAATAAAGCGAGGGAGAAATGGGTACAGTCTTTTGGTAATTAAGGTGTGTATCGAATTTGGATCGTATTCTTAAGTTATCAATTCGAGGATTGGTTTGTATAAAGTCTCTCTCCCGAAAGGGCATTGTTCTCTGCTAATCTCTTCATTCCCTCGTAGTTACTTGTGCTTGCTTCTTCCGTTATAAATTTATCTCATTATTCATTCATGGCCCACTCCTGCGATAATTTTTCCAAATTTCCCTCCCATTTAAATGCTCAATAAACTGCCGAGCTTCTGAATGTGCCTAATATTATAATTATTATTAGGTAGTTTACCACTTAAGGTAGGTTTTGGATGGGCAGGGACAAAACAACGATACATTTATTTTCATCTTCTAACAGAAAACAACCTACATCCCACGCTACAACAAAGCCCCTCTTCAATTCCACATACCTACTTCCTTCCTTCGTTGCGCACAACATGACTATCCTATCTTCAAACTCCTGATCGCCCGGTCTCACGTCCTATCCTTTAAATTCACAATTTTCAACTACTCATTCAAAATGCTCTGCAATCATCTTTCCTGCTTCCTTTGAATTTCTCCCAACTATCTTTACCGGATACCATGTACTTCCCCGTTTGCTTTCCATTCTACCCATTTCAACTTTTCCATCCTTCTCCACACCCACATCTCGAAAGCCTCTAATTTATGCTAACAATCTTACTTCAACGACCAAGTTTCCGAACTAAAATATTACTCTCACTTCACCTTCGAATTACTTCTTGTTGAATTCTTACTTAATGACCATGGTTGTTATCGCATTGATATGACCAAGTGGGGACCGAATATAACCAAAATTGGGGCTAAAATTTACGCTTAATAGGAAAATATCTTATTAATTTTGAATTTCCCAGCTGAATTGGACACATTAAATGACGAAGCGATTTAATTCCTTATATCAGAACCTTAAAATTATAAATTTTTAACGAATTACTATTGATCGCTTTTACCGTAGCGTGACGACCGGTATGGTGCGTACGTATTTTAACACACATGACATATTCGGGCTGTTTCAACCGACAGTCGAACCTTAACGCTTAGTCTAAAAGAAAAACGAGACATATCGACCATCGTATTCTTTTTTTATTTGGGACAGAGTAAATTTTGAAATTTCTGTTACAACAATTTAATAACATTATATTTTGATCATATTGACTGCATTGAATGTTTGGCTACATTAAATTATGTCAACAATAATGCGTTTGTTACTCCAGCATAGGATAAATACAAAATTCGTACAATAACAGAGACTCAAGAGCCCTGGAGTAACTACTGGTAGCCTTGGAGGAATACCTGTACGAAGGCGACCAAACAACAAATTTTGACAGAAGGTTTTACAAACCTCATAAATATCAGTATATTAATAACATAGTGCCACACAGATTAAATAGTTAATTATCAATCACAATTCAAATAAGCAAATATTACTAGCAACAATAGATCCTCCATACTCTCCTTTGAGAAATTTTTCTAGATTTTTTTATAACTTATTATCATGGAACCTGTATTGAAGCAGGAATTCAGCAGTAAATCGGTTACCTTATGATCCATATACTCATACAAAAATATATTTAAAATAACATCAGGTTTGGCTTAGGCAGGGGTATACGAGTCTCTTATAGGGTAAAAAAGGAGGTAGGCCTGTACAGAAATGACCTTACGTTACCACTTCTCATATAAAAATATCGTAAAACATTAACCATAAATAAATGACTTATTGGAAGTCACCCTAGGCAAAAAGAGAAGAGGAAAGGATCTTTCAAATGATTCTCTTTATGAGATTGCTCTAATTACTTTCTTTTGTAAAAAAACGGCAGATTTTAATGAACTGAGATGAGTTCCACCCCCAGTAGAATGATCTCATAACCTAGCATGGGATGAACTGATCCATTTGAATATTAACTGGACATTTATTTCGAATGAATAGATATGGGTAAGATTTCACCGCATTATCTTTTGTTACAATCTTAGTATGTTGACGCCATTCGAAAAATTCGTTTAGTGTTGCTTCTAGGCATTGAAAATTGAACAAAAGTTCCATAGGCAAACATAATAAATGTGCGGGATAACTGAATAGACAACCAAAAGCAATCATTACCGATGGGCAAAACTTACGTGATTTCATCGGAGAGAAGTGGTTAGGTGGTGTTAGCAGGTGCTTATCCCATATTCTCTCGTGCAGTTAACTGCATTACCCCGTTTAGGGACGCCGTATTCACTTCCGTTGAGCCTTCTAGTCTCCTTTTTTTTTACGTAATAATTCACGGACGCAATCGACATCAGGCGGCCGACGATCCCAAAGTTCCGCAATCGATTTTCTAACCCGGGAGAGGAGAGCACGGGATGGGTTTCATAACACGTAGCCGCGGCACGACGTCCGTTCTCTCTCCCCCACGTGCTCTCTCTGGGAAGTTCTCTCACTTTTAGAAAGCCTCCATCTCGAGCCTCATTATCCTCGACCGACCAACTTCTCGCTCCCGGATTCCCCTCCCTTGTCCACGCGGAGCTTTTGAGTTTCCGAGCAGGGTCGTCTCAAATTAAAAAAAAAAGAAAAAAGATGACCAGGGAAAAAATTTCGAACTGAACCTCCATTGACCTGGAACAGTTTGTGAATACACTCCAACACAGGACACATGAGATAAAGGTTCTCATAGAGCAATGCAAATATTACCCGCAAATATACGGAAAACTGCTCAAAATAGCTAGAATAGCGTGTGAATTATACTATACTTCGGAAATCTCTCCGTCAAATTAGTCCATTCCTGGTATCCCACAGCCATGTTACTGTGCAGGATTTCCTTTAAATGGACTGACCTAAACTATAGTTTAATGATAAACTGATATACCTGTACGAAAAAGCCCCCACCAATCAATTTCGCTGACCATATTTTTGTCCGAAAAACAATTATTTTGAAAATATACATTATTCCATGACTAACATTGATATAAATTGACAACACTTAACTTCGCCGAAACTTCTTCATTGACTGCATGTTTCTTCTGATCTTCTTCATTCTAGTATGATTTAGTATGATTCATTCTAGTATGATTTTTACACTCTGAAATTGTTGCAATTGTAATTTGTGTATTGTAACGCGCATATTGCGGATGACTCCGTTTAAAATTACTGTCGCGGTATCTCCCGTAGTTTCTTGTAATTCGTCAAAGGTAAAACACCCTCAGTGGCTTTAATCTCGTGGCCTGTGGCGCATCACGCACGACTACAAATGCCTGTGACTTTGCATGTACGGTAATTCGTCACAACACCTTTTGCCTTTAAAGCCCCCAAAATCTTGGAGAGTAAGATGACGCTTCGGTAGTTTAACTGGCTAAAGCCCTCAGCCGGACATCTTGGTTCGAATCCCGGTAAAGACGAATGATTTTTACGCTCAGAAATTGTTGTATTTTAATTCTAGTATGACTCAATGAAGATTTCCCACCATATTTCTAAACAAGAATCATCGTGCGCCATACGTACATCGAAGGCTACCCAAAAAACTCGAGGCAAATATAACGTAAAACTGAAAACGTAGCTTCAATCCGTGCATGAGACTCGATTTAATCTTACTTTGTTTATGAATTTATCTTATAGTCGGTTATGGATAGCTCAGTGGCCTATAGTGCAGGTGATTGATTCTACAGTACGCAAAATAACAAATTTCAATTCCTAAACATTATTGATGTAATTTGTAAAAAAATAAATAAATGTACACACACATAAAAACATAAATATATATATATATATATATATATATATATATATATATTTCTATTTAGGGTCGCGTATTCCAGGGGTAGACTGTTGGACTACTGACCGGAGGACCCGGGTTCGATTCCCAGGCAGGCCTCTCTGGGCACCTGCAGCTCAACCCAAGCTATGTGATTTTTCGGGTACCTTCCTGGGAAACCATGGACGGCACAGGGAAAGGAAATGGCCCCCTACCCTGATGCGTAAATCTCACACGCCGTATAGGGCATACTACTGGGTGAACTCTGCCATCACCTGCACAAACCAACCTTCGGGTTGATAGTTTTATTTGTATAGCGAGACATAAACACCCCGATGAATGTGACTGGAACCTACGTCATTAGTTTTAAAGAGAGTAGGTTTTGTATTTATGCTTGTTCCATTTCTATGTATATATTTTGGAGGTATGTATGGAAACTGGTCCAGAGAACTCTTTATCTAAATCATCCTTTATTCCAAATCAACATTTCAATTAACCCAACTATAAAACATGCCCTAACTTAACCACTTCCTTATTCCCTTCACAACTAACCAATTCTCTCCAATCTCACTCATGTACATCCCTCTACATAATTTACCGACTAAATTGCAAGCTCTTCTCCTCCTTCTACGCGGGGCAATGCACCAAACCCCTCAGCATCCGCATAAATAATCACTGCGCTCCTTTCAACCCTCCTTCCGCAACAGCAGCTCTACCGGTTCCCAAGCACGCCTTCCTCCACATCTTTTCCTTCAATGACTGTTTTACGGCATCAATTATCGCCTCCCTTCCTTCCTCAGAAACACCATGAACGATCAAACCCTTCGAGGTGGCGTGCAATTGGCTCCTAGTAGCATGCTCTGAACCAGGCTTGAATCTTCTCCACTATGGGGTATCATATCCTCTCCAAAAACTCACCCCTAGAATTATCCCCACCCTCCCCCCTTCTTATGCAAACCTGCCCTTTACGCTCCTACCCATCACCCATCTGACATCCGTTGAAATAGGTGGGTGTGCCACCAAGATATCCAGCAAACAAAATCGCATGTCCTTTCTAGTGTTTTATGCCATCGTCAACGCCTGTGACTCATATATATTTGTATACAAACATATAGTCGTTATAAATATATATATATCAAGCTAGTTGATTTTTCGGGTACCAGCTCTTCCTGGGAAACCATAACCGGCACAGGGAAAGGAACTGGCCCCCCTACCCTGATGTGTGAATATTCACACGCCGTCGGGCTTGGTACATGGGTGAGCTCTACCATCACCTACTAAACCGACCTTCGGGTTGATTACTGTGTTTATGGTTATATATATATATATATATATATATATATATATATATATATCGATGATGCGGAAGCACTCACGAGAGCAATATAACTTTTGGACGGCACAATAGAACACAGAATTAAACAGACAACACGTAAAAGAACACTCACATTGCAGTCTGACCTGAAGAAGGCCTCGGAGTAGGCCGAAAGCTCAAAAATTCTACAATGTGAGTGTTCTTTTACATGTTATCTTTTTTATTCTGTATTCTATTGTGCCGTCCAAAAGTTATATGCATAGAATATATATATATATATATATATATATATATATATATATATATTTTTTTTTTTAGGTAATCTACCGGTTAAGGTAGGTTTTTGGATGGACCCAACTATCAAATAAACATTTTGTGACTCCCCACCTAGCAAACTAATTTATATCAGGTCCCTCTTCATCTCGGTGTACTTCTTTCCTCCCTTCATCTCGTCTAACATCCCTATCCTGTTCCTACCCTTACCTCGCTTGCCCAACATTCTTCCCTCTATTACCCTCTTCAACATTCCAATACCGCTCAATACGCCCTTCATCCATTTTTCCTGCCTCCATAGGATTTCTCTCAACAAACCCCTTTCCTCCCCCACCATTTCTAGTACTTCCTCATTTGTTTTCCTTTCGGTCCATTTCACCTTTTCCATTCTTCTCCACACCCACATTTCAAAAGCCTCCAATCTACGTCTATCCTCCTGCTTCAGCGACCACGTTTCCGCGCCGTACATAGCTACGCTCCATATCAGAGTTTTTACGAGTCTTGTCTTAACATCCCTACTCAACGTCCCCGTCATCAACTCCCTCCTCCTTGAGAAAGCCTCCTTGCCTAGCGCAATTCTTCTCCTTACGTCCCTACCACTTTGACCGTGTTGGTCCAAAACACTTCCGAGATATGTAAACTGTTCTACCTGCTCTATTTTTTCCCCTCCTATTTTAATATTTAGCTTAGCCTTTTTCTTTCTGGAAAATCGCATAACCTTTGTTTTATTAATATTTATTCTCATCCCATATTTATCGCACTGAACCTCCAATTCACTCAACAATGCTTGCAACCCCTTGGCTGACTGAGCAACTAATGCTTGGTCATCAGCAAACCTAACAGATTTTACGAATTCCCCTCCGACTTTCATTCCTACCTCCAGTTCTTCCCATGCCTCTTTAATCATTTCCTCTACATATACGTTGAACAGTACCGGTGACAATGGGCAACCCTGCCTTACACCTCTTCCTAACACTGCCCATCCGGACTCTCCGTTCCCCACTCGCACCTGAGCAGTCTGAGACATGTATAGGTTGCGGATCAGTCTCCTGTCCCTCCAATCCATTCCTATTTTCTGCAATACACGCATTAATTTTTCCCAATTCACTCTATCAAACGCTTTTTCGAAATCTACAAAACAGGCAAAAACGTCCTGATTGTATTCTATATTTCTCTCGACTAGTGATCTCATTACTGCAATGGCATCACGCGTACCTCTTCCTTTCCTGAACCCAAACTGATCATCCCCTAAGTAATCATTTGCCTTACTCTCTATCCTTTTGTTGATGATCCTGAGAATAACTTTAGCTGCGTGGGATATCAAACTTATTGTTCTGTAATCCTCACATGACGAAGCCTTTGCCTTTTTTGGAATAGGAACTAACACCGATCTCACAAAATCTTCCGGCCAGATTCCTTCCTCATAGATACTACGAATCAGTCCATATATGGCCTTCTTCCCACCTTTTATATATATATATATATATATATATATATATATATATATATATATAGTCACAGCAAACACAGAAACCAAAACACACAAAAGAGGGACTCACTAGTTCTCAAATTTTCGGTGGTGCAACCACCTTTCTCAAGAGGAATTAGGAACAGAACTCTGAGAAAGGTGGTTGCACCACCGAAAATTTGAGAACTAGTGAGTCCCTCTTTTGTGTGTTTTGGTTTCTGTGTTTGCTGTGACTATTTAGTGAGTTTCATTGTGCACGTTCGTGGCTTTCCGGGAAAGTGAATATATATATATGTAAAAAACTTAGACAGTAACACACAGCACGAGAACACATAAAAAGAACACTCACAATAATATCTCGATAATTTCGACGGACTCGAACTCCGTCTTCTTCGGAAGATAAGATATGACTCTATCGTCAAATCATATCTTCCGAAGAAGACGGAGTTCGAGTCCGTCGAAATTATCAAGATATTATTGTGAGTGTTCTTTTTATGTGTTCTCGTGCTGTGTGTTACTGTCTAAGTTTTTTATTCAACACTTCCGTGTTACTTCGAAGAAATCATCCATATATATATATATGCATGTATATATGTATATATATACATATATATGTATATGCACATATATATATATATATATATATATATATATATATATATGTATATGTATATATATATATATATATATACATATACATATTTATTTAAGGAGCGAGACGGCGTTAGTCAAACAAATGTAGAAGAACAACAAAAAAGGACACTCGCAAATATTCCAAGTGAGTTCCTTCCTTCTTTCCGCAAAGCAAGGTGATATTGCCACCGAAAATTTTGGAATTCGAGTGAGTGTACTTTTTTAATGTGTTTTTCTATATTTTTGCTGGTTAACGCCGTCTCGCACTCTCGTTTGAATTATTATACACATCCGTGAGACTTCCGTACAATATACATATTCATGTATATTGGAAAATGTTTCAAAATTCACACACGCGCCCACATACACAAACTC
The DNA here is from genome assembly GCA_037158775.1 of Hetaerina titia. NCBI lineage: Eukaryota > Metazoa > Arthropoda > Insecta > Odonata > Calopterygidae > Hetaerina > Hetaerina titia. The sequence continues at coordinate 35,804,413 of CM073768.1, read as the reverse complement.
AAAGTTGTGTCTGTGTGTGTGTGTTTTAATGCAATGGTCATGAATTGAATACACTCATACGCACCTACCCAGATGCAACCATGAACTCCGAATCAGCGGCGAAGGTCGGCCTTGCTCACGCACGCACAAGTTTGCGGAACGAATTCAGTCGCCCGCGTTAACAAGCGAGAGGGATGGAATGGCGTGTGGATGAGGGGAGTGGTGCGGTGGGTAGGGAGGTTTAAAGGGGGTTGAAGTGATTGAGTGAGGAGGGGATGGAAGTGGGGGGAGGGATCGTGGAGCCGAAAGGGGGTGGCGGGGTAGAAGGCCCCGCACATCGAGATATTGATTCAAGGTGAGACACGCACGCACGGAATCACGCACGCAGCCACAGCTCAAAAATGTTTCATATCCAAACGTTGTCCCGCCGGAAAGGTGTGCGGCAGGGGGTGTCAAGGTATTAGTGAAGAGGAAAGGGAAAGGATATTTGATTCGTCATATTAGCGCTTACTTCTCTGCCTGTGGCATGTTGGCGAACTCCCTTGAGTGAACATTTCAATCATTTGAACATGCCTTCTAGTATCTGTCTTTCTTATTTAGCTTCTGTCGTATTCTCTGTGGGATCATTCAGTAAGATCTCGGAATTCGTCGTTTCTCCAAAATACCGTGGATTAGACGTCAAGGACTCAAAAATATTAAAAAATATAATATACATAATAACAATACCGACAATATGACGCCTGACTGTTTTTCTACAAAAAATTCAAAATATAAACGGTTCATTGAAGCCATGGCGTTTAAATTTCGTAAAATGTCGAAGCTGTGGGATAGTGATCGAAATGTCGTGATTGAATAGGCAACATTTATATCTCAATATTATATTAATCATATGTCGTGTGTTTCTTAATCTACCTTTTCTTTTCTTCCTGCCTCTCAACACAAGTTTTCCAGCATTTGTAAAGTTCGTTCTGAGATCTTCGATTACATTTGTTCCACGACGCGGACGGGTTTTCTGAGAGCATTTGTGACTCTGCGCAGAAAGATCCAATTTAACGGCCACATGGAGTAGAGCTACTCGTTTCGTGAAAAATCGTTATGTGCGAACGGAAAGCTTCTCACCCTCACGCCAAAGCTAACAATTATCGGAACTCCTGGGTTTGGAACAGCTTGGGGTATAAAATTCACAAGAGTGACTAAAACTTTCGGATACTAAAGACAAAATGTTAAGAGTTTAATGTTGACACAGCAGGAATAACTTTAGTACGACATTAATGTTTCGGACGAGACGACAAAGAAAAGTCAACTGAAATCACTCGCCGACAATATCATGTTTGGGTCCCTTTTCTCAACAGCAGTCTATGGAATAAATCATGTGCCACAATTTAAAAAAAAAACAGGAAGCAAAATTATATGCAATGTTAATGTTACACTTTTCCGTGATTGCTAATGAACTAATGTTCAAGTACTTCTACTTCCCTTGTACAATACAAATAATTAAAAAAAATCGAACCCAAGTATTCGAATGTAATGTCTTATCAGTATCTACCTATTTTAAAGGAAGGCTTAGGACGTCCCATAGCCAATAATTCTTTCCATTAATTGTGGGAACTTCCTGATTCTTTCTTCATTTCTTTGTACGGTCTGTCCCCCTTCGAGCCGTCTGAAAAAGACCACTCTCTTCCTTCCTCCACCCCGCTTACCAAAGGAGTTTCCCCTGCTAAGACGGCTTTATCTATCTTTCAATATTTCCTCCATTCACTATCTGCCTTGTTCGGATTTCCCACAGAAACTTCCTCTCATCGTTCACCACACTTAAAACTCTTAGCGTTTCTCTTCCTCTCCGTCCAACTTTTCCCCATTCTGATCAGCCCCCACCCATCAAAAGTCTCCAATCTATCCGCATCCTCTTTCTTCAAAGATCAGGGTGCACATTGATGCATCACGCACTAGGCTACGCGTTATAAGTCTTTACTAATACTTTTCCTCACATATTTTTCTCTGTGTAGCCACAATCGATTCTCTTCCTCTTGCAAAAAGTCTCTTTCGCTAAAGCAAACACTCTTCTCTCTTTACCTTACAACGATTTCCCTTTTCCCCAATGATGCTATCCAAATACATGAAGTGACCCACCCTAGTCTATTTCCGCCTACTTTCACGTTTAAATTAGCTTTCTTACTCCTCGAGAATGTTATTATTTCCATACTCTTCTCCATCTTCATCCCACCCCTCGTACATTGTTCCTGTAAAGTACTAACTAATAACTGTTTTCCCTTAGGTCGTCTGATTCACTGCTGTTTGATCATCTGTGAACGTAATTGACTTAATTATTCCTGCCGCCGTCTCTAGTCATTTCCACCATGCTGCGCTATACGTGTACTTGTACGATATATATGTATGCATATATATGTATTCACAGGCGTATTGATCTAGTTACATCATCTTCCCCACTTGAGTAGTATCCGTCATTTTTGATTGTACTAATAGTTCAGGAGACCTTATGTAGAGTAGGTTGCTGGATTGGGTTTTGTTTAGAGTTGCAAAATATTTTTTTGATAGTTGTGTCCATCCAAAAACCTACCTTAACCGGTAGATTACCTAATAATAATATATATGTATAATATATGTATATCGTATATAGCATGCACGTTGAACATTACCGGCGATAACGGGAAATCCTGTCTCACTTCCCTGCCAAGCATATATTTACTTATATACCAGGAATTAATCAATTAGTCATGATGAAATATCATCGAACGATGTAGATAGGCAACTCTGTGAGTATATGTACGAGTGTTTTTAGGAACAATATATTCAAACGCATGTATGAAATGAGATTTGTGCCTGTATTGAGGGTGTCATTACAGCCCCTGCCACACGCCCTTCCGACGGATTGCCGAATGCTGATGAATATCCCGACCCACACGTCCTCGTGGAAGATTGCAGAATAAAATTTACATTTTTATGTATTCATGGGTTATTTAGACATTGAACCGAAATAATACAATGTTTTGTGTCACGTTCCAAAACGCATACCGATTATTCCATGCCACGACGTCAGTGCAAAGTAAAAATGGCATGAGTCTGGCCATTTCATTAACTATGTACTATTTTCACAAAAAATATAGTTTTTAGTTTGGAGCTTTTAACTGCGTGGATCCGAAATCTGATCTTTGAGGAAAGAGGATGAAGGTAGATTAGAATTTGTTGGTATTGGAAAAGAATGTACATAGAATATTAGTTGGGCAAATAGAAACATCAAGGACGAAGTTTCAAGTATGGGAGAAGAAATGAAGAAGTTGCTAGGTCAATACGAAGAAGGCAGATAAATTTGGCTGCAGCCAATGTATGACGGAGTGGTAGGTTCTTAATGTCGTGACAGTTGGGAGTATATCAAGTGCTGTATGGGCTAGAGAAGGGAAGAGAAAGGGCTTTTTGCTAGACATATGGGCAAGTGGAAAGTAAATGAATAACTAAAGAATTAAGAAACTCACGACAAACGAGAGGAGTTGTACCCTATGCGTAGTTTGTAACAACTTCCCCGTGTAATCATAAGTGTATTACCTTAATTGAATGTTTTCTTTTCGCTGCGAATTTCAATACTCTTCGTTTTTTTACGACAGCGGAAGTACTGTGTGAAATGTTATTCTTTCACTGAGGAGAAGATATTGAGGGGCTACTCAATATACGTGGCATTTCCCTAAGAAGAGTTCGCAAATAAAAGGAAGCAGAGAAAACATATGGAGTAACATTTTTCTAATATTTCTCGGTATGTTTCCAATAAATAATTTTAAAAAAACAAAAACTGCTCTGGGTCATATTATTTATGCTTTATCATTGCGAAATTTACCTACAAAGGGGAGAGCCAACTGGGGCTCAGTGGAAGAGAAAAAAAACAAGTCAATTAAATCTCGACTGGCTTTGACATCCTTGCGTCACTGTCAAGAGCAAAACAATTGTTTTTTGTCGGCGAAGCAACAATGTGACGACAAAGCAATGCGATCAAATTAATTTTTTGCTCCTGCTAATGACGTGGAGGCTTATAAACCGACAGAGACTTTGCTTGTGACATTATTACAAAGATGTTTTCCTCTGTTTGGGTCCAATCACGATTTCAAAAGGTATTTATCTATCCGTATGATCGATTTATTGGCTGCTCTGTGCTGGGATAAAATTTTCATTTCGATTGCAGTCCACCTCTCGAATGCTCACCCAGTCACCGGTGTCAACAGCCTTCCCTCCCCCATCGGGATGTTGTTGCCGCCGTCGCCCGGGAAATAAAAATCGACAATGGGCAAGGGAGGGCGTCGACGCCCTTCGAAGGTGCGGCGGTGACCTCGAGCCGTTGGGTGGGAAGGTGGGTCGCGGAGTGTGTCCGGAGTTGACCGCCCTCTCGCCCGTAGACTCTCGCACGAACACAAGTGGGCGGACTTCCGAGAGCCGGGCCCGGAGTGAGTGTGAATGAACGGCCGGTCCAATTTTCGCAGAAGGGCAAGCTGGGTAGGAATGTCCTACGTATGCATGCATCGATGTTAGTTCATATCCACAACACTCAAGAGATAATTATGGCGCCGAATGTTTCCGGAAGATATCGATGATTATGTATTTTGATGTTTGATTTAATCAGATTTCAGGAAGTCGACTGCAGAAGTCAACTTGGTGAAGTCAAGTTAAACGTAAAAATTAAACGCAAATAACTGAGTTAAGTTGAGAGTTAATGATTAAGGAAAATCAATTTCAGTTTTTTCTGTTTTTTATTTATATATACCCGGCAAGCCACCCCCAGCGTGTATGGCAGGGGCTGAATGCACAATAGACTGATGTGACCCGAATATGATCCTACCTCCCTCGGACAATGTTATTCTAATCCCTTATCGTTTGTGGAAAGAATGACATCTTAAATCTATCTCTTCTACACCTGATCTCTCTAATTTTATTAACATGATCTCTCCTATCGTAGTACCTTGGCTAATAATACATTTTCCACATTACTGCTAAAGAGACGTCCTTCTTCCAATTTATGCAAGACCTTCAATCTGTAATTTAATCTTCGCTCCATTGAGTGATCCCCAGCCTAGCTGCTCTAATATTTTGGATACACCACTAATTTTATCATAACAACGGTCAACAAATCTAGCTCCTCTACGCTGCACGCGATCAGATCAGTTGACCTGAGTTGAATGAGAAATCTCTTAAATAAGTCCTCCAGTTAATTTAATTTATTATTTATAAAAATCAACCGGCTTACGATACATGTTTCATCAATGTACGGGACCAAACACTACTGTACACCTAAAGTTTAACTAAGGTGACACAAAATATCCTTAGACCCTATAAAATGTGTTAAAAAGGCTCTTTTTTTTAGCTCTGCATACTTTTTCTATGCAAAATACCAATTATTTTCCTCTCCCTACCTCGATTTCCTAGCATTCTCCCAGTTTTCAGCATCCGGATAATAATTTCTTAGCATCTTCTGCATCCACTTATCCAGTCATCTTCGAATTCCTCCGAAAAGGTGTCCCTCTTCCCCCAGCACACCTAAAACTTCATCATTTGCTTTCAATACCGTTTTATTTTTCACTTTTTTATCAACTTCTACATCTCGGAAGCCTACAATCTATTTAAGCGTGTGAAAAGATACGGTAATATTTTCACTCCTACGAAAACTCGTGCTAAATGTTGTCTGATTCTCAAAGAAGAAGTTACTTAATTTACTGATATGATACGATAATATACGCGAATGCCTAAAATCGCTCTGAGAAGTTGGATTTAGTAATCAGTGATTCATTGATTTTTCTCCGTATGAAAGCAAAATCCGGATTTAAATGACTCCGTTATTCAGAAAATCCATTAAAGCATCTGGATGCAAAGCCGAAGGAAACGATCAAGCCCACTAACTAATCAAGGACTGCAGAAGAATTATCCTTAACGATAAGACCAGACTACAGGTGGTCCGATTAATCCAGGAAAAGAACCAATGAGTTCTTGTGACATGGTGTACCTATGACTTCCCCAAAGCGTAACTCATCAAGATGGCATGCTACAATCTTGACTAAATGTTGACTGCAAACATTTGCGTATCGTTTGCCAAACGATAACACCAAACTTCAAGTGACCCAATTGATACAGGAAAAAACCGACGAATTTGGATAGCAGCGTTAGCAGGTAGTCCCTTAGAAAAACCCTACTTATCCCCGAAGCATAAATCATCAAGTTGTTCTGGTAAAACCTTAGCGAAACGTTGTCTGCAAAATTTGGACGAAACGTTTGCCACTAAACTTTGGCGAGATTTTGCCTATGAAATTGGCGAAACGTTTGCCGCTTAACTACGGTGATATATACTTTACAAGAAATAAAGACGTGAGCTGTCAGGTGCGAATACAGCTTTAGAAGAAACCCGAAGACTTCTATGCAGTGGCTTCAGGGACGAGTTCAGAGAAATCAATGGAACAGTAATACGAATATTGTTGAAAAATAAAATGAACACCAAGTAAGTATCTAACTGAGGATTTCTGTAAACGTATGGTCTGCGGATTAATTACCAACTTGCCACCACGACAACTATCAAAGAATAAAACTTCTGCGAAAAAAGGTAGAAGTGTTTTGTTGAGGTGGAAATAGCATCTTCCTTTCTCCCATTGCCGGGCAGTGGTGCCATTTTGGAAGAGCGAATGGCCCAGGGTGACAGGACCTATTCTACGTTTATTACATGAAATGTAAGCATGGTCCTTCTTTTATTTTCCCGGGCATAATTAGGAGAGGGGGAAATTCAAAAAGAAACAAACAAAAATACGAAGGTAGCTACTCAAGAGGGCGAGATAATAATACTTGCATTTTCTTCCTTGAACTAACAATACGGAAATCAATTCGACAAAAGACAACGTTGATTCATTAAGTTTGATATCGTTGAGAGTTGACGTAGACATGCATTAATATAAATTGGTGAACTAATATTAATGCAATAACACAAGATTTAAAAAAGAGAGATAGAAACGCAATTTAGGGAGAAAGCATTGTCATTATGAAAGTAATGCACATGATTTTATTGTGACGCGACTATCGATGCCAGTGCAGTAAAACCGGTCGGAAAATGCGATGGTGGGTCTGCCCTTCCAACTGTTGCCAATTTGTTCCGAGAAGTCTGAGTGAAATGACGTGCCTCCGCGTGAAGTGTGTTTTTCGACTTTGTGACACGGTGCGATGGAGCGTTCGCTTGAACAACGATACGCCATCGTGCAGCTTCGGAAAAATGCAACCGAAACATTTCAGATGTTTCAAAAGGCCTTCAAGGACGACTGCATATCAAGGTCACGGTCCAGGAGATGGCACATGGCGTTCAAGGTGGGCCGGGAGGAGGTCGCCGACGAACTCCGTTCTGGACGCCCAACAACGGCCAGAACCGACGAAAATGTGAATCGTTTACGTGAAGTTTTGCGTTCTGACCGTCGATTGAGCATCCAGAAAATTTCTGAAACCCTAAAAATGCCCAAATTTACCTGTAGGGGCTCGAGAGATTGAGTCGCCGGGTCGCGCGCGTGAGGTATGACATCAAAGACACGGTCAAGCTCCACCATGAAAATGCCCCCAGCCACACGTCCTTCATCGTTACCAACTTTCTGGCCCAGAGCACCCCCAGCCCCCTTACAGTCCCGATTTGGCTCCGTGCGACTTTTATTTTTGTTTCCCCGACTGAAGAGAGAACTGAAAGGAAAGCATTGGGAGGCCGTGGAAAACATCCAAAAGCATGTTACAACGTTCCTGAGAGACATTCCCGTCGAGGAGTTTCAGAGTACCTTCCAGGCGTGGCAAACACGTCTCCGCAAGTGTATTGATGCAGAGGGAAAGCATTTTGAAGAATTTTAAACATTTGTGCAAGTCAAATCAATAAATCTTTTTTCTCATAAAATGCGTATTACTTTTATTGTGGTTCTTGTATAATTCCATTCGAGGATTAGACTAATTTCAGCAAATTCTGTGTCAATCGATTTTTGCCATTCTGAGCTTTTTCTGGGGGATCAAACTGTGTTTGAACTTATGAGGCAACTACTCCGTTTAAAATAACAGTGAGATAGAGGTGAAAATGTCGCGTGCGGCCAACGAAATGTGCTGTTTCAGACGAATGAGAGGGACAAGACGGAAGGAATTCATCACCAAGTCGAAGTCCAGCGAAGAAAATATTCGGGCAAAGGAATTAAGTCCTCAACAGCTAATCGAGTGGTCATGGGTTCAACTCCCTAGTGCGTAAGTTATTACTCTGCTTACCTTGGCTGGAGAGCTTAACTTCTTTGCATTAATGGAAAGAGGTATCTTTAGCGATGATATTGAAAACGTATTATTAGCTCCACCGTATTACGGTACGGTTCATGTAAATAAAATTAAAGAAATCAAGTGCAGAACAGATAAATTTAGGAAACCATTTGTCCCCCTAACGAAAACGGATCAGAATAGCGACCGTGCTACGGAGGAAGTGTAGTTGGTGTTAAAAAGTTGCCTGTTGTGTAATAATAACCCCCTGCCATACACCATAGTGGTGGCTTACGGGGCACCACGTAGAACAAAAGAGAGAGTAATTAAAGACAGCTACGAAAGTGGAAGATTAACGAATGACTTTGAGGAGAGTACAGTGACTGCATAACAGAAGTAAACGAGGCCAGAGATACTAGTGTATAGGAACGCTGAACTTTGAGTCTGCGTAGTGTCGCTGAAGTAATACTCACTAAAAAAATAACGCACTAAACCACTAAATTAAATTGTTCGGGTTTGTGTGTTGGGTAGTTAACTAGCTGTCCTCCCCGAATATCAGGTTTCGAGCACGAGGCTACAGTGGCAGATTTATTTCAGAGGTAACCCTACTTGTAGTCCCACGTGATGAGCAATTCGAGTGGAGTACGCTGCCCGTCGGATAGGACGTTTAAGTTGTGTGATCCCTTGGGTGGGCATTTCGCTAGTAGAGCAGGTCAATATAGACCACAGGTTTCCCTCTCCACTCATTCTTCTACCTAACTCCCTGAAAATCCTACTTCTAATATATTTGCCCTCTCTCTCTCATGCCGCGAATGGCCTCAGCTGTCGGCCGCCCACACTAATAATTAATATCTTTAAATGAATAATCAGCCATTGATTGAGTGATAAATTGACGAGAGTATTCGTTCAGAGGTGCAGTGGCTTGCAAAATACCATGTAGATGTAATTATATAATGAAACTCTATGTCATTTAAACGGTTTCTAAGGTACGACTATCGCCAGCAAAGTCACACAGCTTGGGTAAAAATAGGGCTACTCGTATCACCTGGATTTGCAATGGTCGGTTGGTAGCCAGGCACTCAACGTACAAGGCTACCAAATCTCAAAGGGGAGGATCACAAAATTACCGTTCGTTGCCAGGTTTCCACTATTAGGAAGTGAACCCAAAGGGAGTTTCACCGTATCAATTTATAATATTACTCTGATCGATGAGATATACAAATTGGACATATTTCGTTAAATTCACATTCGATCACGCTTGAGATGTATATTTATTTTCTTCGGGTGGCAGGAATTGAAATAGTGCCCGTCATTATTCCATGGAAGACATACGGCACTGGGACATCTGCCCGAAAATAGAATCGACCACTCGACTGCAGAAATTGGCGTATCACCCAACGGGAGAGGAGGAGACTTGTGTGGGAGGGAGTGAAGGTTTGGGGGGGAGTAAGTGGGCGGGTTACTGGGCGCGCGGGTTGAAAGAGGCGGGGCGGAGGGGATGGGGGGTTTGGTACGAGGGTCGGATTGGAGTGACTCCCCGGCGAAGGACGGTGGAAAGGCGTGGAAACACGACGGCACTCTCCCCCCGCCCTCCCAAAAAAGAGGAATTGAAATCGCGACCGTTTTGCCGAGAGGGGAAAAGTTTAAGCGAGGGAAAGGGAGGAATGGAGGGAAACAGAGACGTGTCTCACCTTGATCGCGAATCTCACGCACCGTCGATTGAGATCCAAAAGGAAGTCGCGTGGATAACCCGGTACACATTTTCCGCGTTCCATTACCAATCGGTCGGTGGGTTTACCATACAATAAAATAGAAAAAAACTCATAAAAGATCTCTTCCTTTAATAAAAAAAACTTCGCGCTTAATGAAGGAAATTGATAAAATCCTCCTGACAGAATAGCGAGATAAAAATGCTTCCCTGTGAGATTCATTGTTCATAATTATCTACGTTCACACCGAGCAACCACAGCCATTGTTATCAGTTGATGATGAAAGGCTTATTGCCAGTAAGAACAACAGACCAGGATTCCTGAACTTCCGATGATTAGTTTCACTCGAGTTAATGGAAAAATTTGAACACACAATACGTACTCCATGTTCCTTAAACTGGTTGAATTTGACATTTAGCCTTAATAGGCTACATCTACATAAAAACCCTGCGAGCCACCCAAAAGGTGTGTGGCAGGGGGTGTAGCACCATGAGGGAAGGGTGAGGGTTGAGGGGGTTTGGGGTTAGGTGAGGAAAGGTGGGGGGAACCTGTAAGAAAAAAATTATATATATATATATATATATATATATATATATATATATATATATATATATATATATATATATACATGGTCCAAAAGGTCTTTTAAGGTGGATTGTGACTGTAAAACTTCCTCATGACTGAGTCTAATTTGACAATTTACCTAGAAAACAAGCGAGAAGAAAAAGACATTACATTTGTGCAAGCAAATGAAGACTGAAATTATTGGCGAAATTATCTAGCGTGGTACGAATATAACCAATGATCAACTTAATGGAATTGAGTTTTATGACATGTAATTTGCTAAATGATCTCATAAAAGTTTTTAGGACCTAGTCAACCATATGATATCAGGATCTGCTATGTCATGTGGTAGAACTTCATGAACACTCCAAAAAAATAAATAATACACGTATATCTGATGATGACGCCTAAGCGTTGAAACTAGTCGTACGAGAATAAAGAACAGTGGATGTATATATTGTGTTCTTCATTTAATGAACATGAACTTCCACATAGTTTAACCTGAAACAATAGAAAGAATAATACACGTATTTTCAAAATTGTTCGTGGATATCCATTTTATATATAATTTTTTCCCAATAATATTATTTATTTTGATAATGTACATGCGAATTGAGGTTATGGAGTAACAACTTACCACCACGTTGTTTAAATAAAACAACACGTAAGTAAGGTCCCACTGTTTTTAATATCTAATATCTCAAGGTGTAGGTTTGAAAAAATACGTAAATTGAAAATAAGTGAATTTACAAACCATTTTACCCAACATATATATATATATATATATATATATATATATATATATATATATATATATAAACCATAAACACAGTAATCAACCCGAAGGTCGGTTTAGTAGGTGATGGTAGAGCTCACCCATGTACTAAGCCCGACGGCGTGTGAATATTCACACATCAGGGTAGGGGGCCAGTTCCTTTCCCTGTGCCGGTTATGGTTTCCCAGGATGATCTGGTACCCGAAAAATCAACTAGCTTGGGTGGAGCTGCAGGTGCCCAAAGTGCCTTGCCCGGGAATCGAACCCAGGACCCTCCGGTCAGTAGTCCAACGCTTTACCCACTAGACCACCGCCACCCGCATTTATATATATATATATATATATATATATATATATATATATATATATATAAATTATTTTTTGCGTCCATCATTATTTTCTTGGGAATAATAATTGAGGTTGTTTCCCGTTGCCTTCCTCAATAGTGTTTTTAACGTGACACCATCACTTAATGGCCGCCCCACTGGGGTCAGACGCCTTTGCAGCCGCCTCACTGAGGAACAGACGCGGCGTGCACTACCTTTCGTCTGGTTCCTAACCTTCGATCTATCTGGCATGGGTGACCCTACCAGGAACAATTATTATTGCTCCCGTCAGCACAGCTCTAGGGGTCATCGGAACGCACAAGCCCTTCCACCACGTCAAGGTTGTAGTCCATGGGAGGGCCAATGTTTATACATATATATATATATATATATATATATATATATATATATATATATATATATATATATATATATATATATATATATATATATATATATTTTACGCAATCTACCGGTTAAGGTAGGTTTTTGGATGGACACAATTATCAAATAAATATTTTGTAACTCCGAACAAAACCCAATCCAGCAACCTAAACTACATCAGGTCCCTCTTCATCTCTGTGTACTTCTTTCCTGCCTTCATCCCATCCAACATCCCTATCCTGTTCCTGCCCTTACCTCGCTTGCCCAACATATATATATATATATATATATATATATATATATATATATATATATATATATGTAACCATAAACACAGTAATCAACCCGAAGGTCGGTTTAGTAGGTGATACAAGACATAATAAGGTAATAAGATACAAAACATTTTTTCTGAAATTTTCTGAGTCGGAAACTTTTCAGACCATCCTTGTATTAAAATATTTATGTATATAAAAAATACATACACATAAATATATATATTTTTATGTATGTATGTGTGTGAATATATATATATATATATACATACATATATACATATATATATAAAACCATAAACACAGTAATCAACCCGAAGGTCGGTTTAGTAGGCGATGGTAGAGCTCACCCATGTACCAAGCCCGACGGCGTGTGAATATTCACACATCAGGGTAGGGGGGCCAGTTCCTTTCCCTGTGCCGGTTATGGTTTCCCAGGAAGATCTGGTACCCGAAAAATCAACTAGCTTGGGTGGAGCTGCAGGTGCCCAAAGTGCCTTGCCCGGGAATCGAACCCGGGACCCTCCGGTCAGCAGTCCAACGCTCTACCCGCTAGACCACCGCGACCCGCACATATATATATATATATATATATATATATATATATATATATATATATATATATATATATATATATATATATATATATAACGAAATGAAAATGGTATTTTCTTTTTTCATTTCGTTTTTTCTTAGCTTCTGGATTATAGTGTAATATTAAAATGAACTCCGCCAGCAGAGAAAGGTCTATGAGAGCCGACGTTTAAAACTCCATTGGAATAAAAAAATGAAACAATAATGCCAAAGGGTAGCTCCGAAAGAATTTTTTTAGATCACCAGTCTACAAAACGTACTTCGTGGAAGCTAAATTGGTATTTTCAGCACATCTCAATGAAGTGACCCTTAGGTTGGAGTGGCGCTCCTTCACTTACTTTCGATGCGAACTGACCTTTAGTCCAACAAAGTATTGGCTTCGAAAGTGCATACTACCTTATGACGGGAAGGTCCTTGCGGGGATAAAGTCATCATCCATTTTGGTCAATTGTTCAGGGGCTCGGATATCTCCCATAAACCCCGATCGAATGTCTCGGGACACGCGTTCAAAGGAGAGGTAATAGCCTCCGCCGTTTTCTAAATTCGGTGGAAACCCGAAAGGAGTTTAAGCGGAACGATTCGCCTTTCACCACCGGACCCACCAAGGACGGCGGCACGGATACCGTTCGGTCAGTAATACCAAAGCCATACACACACAGAGTCATTCTCAGTGTCTGCGAGGTTAAGTTCGAGTTTTATCGCAGTGCGTATAACGAGGAGCGTGATTTACGAGACCCGAGAGAATGAGAGGAGAACAAAGTTCCACCTCTCCCTCGGAATGCGCTCTTCGACTTTCTTTCGCGGATTGGCCTAGAAAAAAGAGGGCGCTTATATGACGGGGAGGAGGAGGAAATCAATGCTGCGGACGACCTAGATTGAAACAGGTGAAGGGAGGCGACCGTCGTCGCCTCGCCGGTAGTGCTTATGGCGAGGGGTCGCGCGTTGCATTAATTTTTCGGTATCGACCGTCGAATTTAAAGGGATATCGACGTGCCACAATAATTATGGATAAAAAAGTATTGCGTGGTTTCAGTAATTACTACCATAACGATTATATCAATTCATATGGAATGCATAGATAGATAATCGATTTAATTGAACAATATCGCGTGTATTGAATAATATTAAACATATAGGTTAACTATAGCTACACAGTACCTCTACGAGGAGGTATGGCAGGGGGTGCTCAAATCACTAAGCCATAAAAAAATTGGTTATTGAGGAGTAACTGAATTTACGAATTTCAACATGGCCTAAGTTAAGTTTCCCACCTGTGTGGGCCCATGCTGCGAGAGGAAAAGATATAGAAATGTTTAGCATTCAATTTCCTTTACTTCTCACCGATTACCCGTCTACCAATGTAAATTGTCGCGGAAATTATTCATTTTGTATAATAAAATCGATAAATATCGTTTGCATCGATTTACATCCAAGCATGATCGACATTATATCCGAATCGATTAAAATATACGAGGTGGACTTCGTCTATGTCGTAGATATGTGCGCATATGCTTAAGGACTTCGTTCTGCTTTCAGATGTGTCATACAATATCGACATAATCTAAAAACCGTATCGATGAAATTATTCTCATTATACATCGTCCAAATGAATGACAAACTCATGTTCTACTGGGAGAGTAATTTCATTGATGCCTTCTCGAAGATGACTGTTGCAAATAGAAAACCATAATGTCGCTCAAAATTGCTACGTTGTTTATATCTTCAAGGTCGTCCGTAAGTTAAAATCGATATTTTGGCCAATAAAATTAACACAAAAATATTTATTAAACATCTGTATATATGTTCATTTCCATATCGATCTTGTTCACATCGATTTAATGAGCAAGAAACATTTATCGCAATGTAATGGGCCGAGATCTGGGATTTAGGGCTGCATTTAAAATAGCAATAATGTAGTCAGTCATAAAAGGGCACCACTCACTGACAATTAACTTTATTTTGTTTCTTTGATGTTCCAAAAACAACGTATGCGGCAAAACTTCGGGGAAAAACTCAAGATTAACAAGTAAAACACTCAAGCAAGACGCCTGCGTATGTTTTCAGCTTGCTGTGTGGGAGACGCAGAAATCGTCGAATAATGGAAACACCTTGACGACGACGGACTTAGATAACAAGTTACTCGACATGACGACTGGTATCCGCGTGATCACATAGTCATTTCCTGTCCTTGTGGACACGGTAAATTCCAACCTTGATGCCTTAATCGGTCGTGTTATTCCATCGATTTAATGGTTCAGGAAATAGGGGAGAGATTTCGACGGTGAATGGATAACAACGCAAAAAATTCACATTACATCTTGAGCCAGCGCGCGTGTATGTATGTGTGTGTATATATATATATATATATATATATATATATATATATATATATATATAAATAAACTTAGACAGCAACACACCAAAAGGAACACTCACGCGTTATATCTTGATAATTTCGACGGACTCGAACTAAGTCTTCTTCGGAAGATTAGTTAAGACTCTACTAATCTTCCAAAGAAGACGCAGTTCGAGTCCGTAGAAATTATATAATACAAACACACCCACACAAACACACTGATAAACATACTTTCGCACTATTTACTGATAGCGAGTAATATGGCACCCTAAACATTTACCTGGCTAACACATTTCGCGTATTTCGTTGCTTAAACTTCTGTTTATCCCGACGATGATCATAATGCCAATTGAATAACTTAGTGGCTTTAGAAACTGTCCAGGGAACCGTTTTTTGTGATCGCATATGGCATCCTTCCATTTTACCCACTAGTCTTGATTTCCGTCCTTTAGATATTGTATATAACTTTCTTTTCTGTAATATCCTTAAAGGACATATGCTTTTGTCGTTGATCATACTTGTGTTTTGTGCATTAACTCTTTATTAAAAATTAACAACATAAATTCGTTAATTTTTATCATATATACTTGTAATTTTAAATTTAACATGATTTTATGCGTGAATATCTTGCATGCGTACTTATAGAATAATTAGTAGTTTTTACTGAAGAAGACAATGGAGTCACGGCTGAAGAATTCTTGCGACCATTTCCGTAGAGCTACTTCAGCGAGGAACTTTTACAGGAAAATATATTTTATTCAAGAGGGTTCTCAAATAGTTGTGTACGAATATGAATACAAATGAAATCACTGCTTCCTTGAGACAATGGTAATCCTCTTCAGTTTAAATAATTTATTAAAGGCGGCGTATTCACAGTGTAACCATTAACCATGTCCATTCCATTGAAATAGTGTGTATCATTATATGCGATAACTTCTACTTTCTCATCATACGGCTATTACTATGTGGCAAAATTGGACGCCTTATCATCCTTTTTCGTTTCTGAGTGAGAGTGGAGATTTTTTCGGAAAATCGTTTGTGTTCCAACCTCTCAGTTGGTTTTTCAAACCGTTATTGCAATTTATTCCCTCATTTACTTCCCCGGAAGGTTTTCTAATTCTCTGTAACAAAACGATGTGCATTTATGCTTCTGACCGCATGTACGAGTGGTAGGCCGCATTCCCAACCAAATCTGTAAGCTACATCCACCATCCACCTCATGAGGTGCGCTTATACGGCCATTTTTTTGGGGGCATATAACGTCTATGCCTTTGGTGAGTTTTTATTTTGCCATAATGTGCCGCTGCACCTTCAAGAAAAAGTTTGCATCATTAAAAGGCTTCCAACCACAACTCGACCATGCGTACAAAGCACGCATAAATACCAATGCTTAACATATTCATAGAAATACGCTGATACACATGTAACCATATATATATATATATATATATATATATATATATATATATATATATATATACTATTAGTACATCTAGCAATTCATATGCTCAAAAATTTGGTACGTTGCTTATATTTTGGAAGTCCACTGTCCATCAAATGGAGATATCATGATCTTTGGGGATGGACAACATGCTTACAGGAAATTATTACAGCAAAATAATATTAGTGCACAGATTTCTTCGATCGCCTTTGTAGGATTTGATAGAATGATCTCCATTCTTTTGGTGCATTCTGACCATATGTGCTATCACGTCCCGTTCATCCTTCTCCTATTTCACCCCGCCACTTCCCTCCCACCCTTTCCCCTCGATGCTCACGAAGAGGGAAGAGAGGCTGCTTTCCTGCAGATGGAACTCCCTTCCTCGTGACCATTTCTCTCTCCCTCTACACCGCGATGTTCTCCCCTCCCCTCTTTCATCTTGCTTTTTCAGCCCGCGGAAAGGGAAAATGCGAAAAGGGGTCATGGGTTCCGCTTGCACGGGCAGACCACCATCTCGCCCGAGGGCACTCTCGATACCATTCGGGGGCACCCGCCTGCCTACATGTCAGGAATCGAATGCGAGGGAATCAGTCCGACAGTCGATTCCATTGAACGCTTCCCATCTATCACAATTACTTCAACCCATCCACACCAACTGTGTTTCCCATCGGGAGTATTCGAAGTCAATAACCAAATCCGTACGCATCGCGAGGATCGATATCTTCAGGAAAATCGTGTATCGTGAGAAAATCGAGTCCTTTCGATTTTATCGGACCGAAATCGAATTTATCAATATGAGGCATTGATTGTATTGAGGGGAGTTATATCACTCAGTGGTCCAGAGCTTTGATGGCTGTCTTCCAAGAGTATCACACTCACTCTCATGAGAGTTCCCTAGCTATTACGACTGGGTTCGATTCTCCGTTGTAGTTGACGCCTTTCTGCTTGCTGTCCGTACAGGGAGGGTTGTGCTATACTCAGTTTCTAATATAGAAATCCAATCAGTAATATGAATGTGGAGATGATAGGTCGACACGGAAATGATTTGCGGAAATATCGAGTGGAAAAATCAATGCGACCAAAATCGACCCTCATGTGCCTCTAGATTATCGCTAACGTTCACTTCGAGGAGGAGGAACTGTATGGAAAACTTCATTGATTTAAAAGAAGAATACACGAGGGTATTATTCTTCGTGAAGAGTAACCATGACAAGGAATCAGAGTCTATTAGAAAGAGATCGGAATCAAGTCGAATGAGTTGGAAAGAATTGTGTATGCAGTCGTAATCAGGTGAGATCGAATGATACTCAATTTTAATTGCTAACAGAGTGATTCCATTTGCACTCGGGACGAATCGATTCGAAATAAAACCTCTTCGCAATTGTGAGAATTGAACAGTTATCAGCACGAATTGGAAGGTAAACAAACCCAACGAATTGGAAGGAAACGAATTCGATCAGAAAGAATAAAATCGAAATAAATGAAATCGTAGATCAGAACGAAATCAAATCGAATTGCTTCCAGGGACATTCGAATTACTCTCAGTAAGAATCGAATCGAAACTATCCGTAATTGTAAGAATCGAACACCTCTCGAGAGGTGATCGTGGAGAAAAGTCGAATTGAGGTTGTAAATTTTTAAGTGAAATGAAATTGAATTGTTCACATGAGTACACTCAGGGAAAGAAAGCTTTTCCTTGATCCTCCAACTTTAATATTTGTGTTTTTCTTCCTCTTTCCGTGCCTTCCCATCCCTTTCCCTCCTATCTCTCTCTCTCTCTCTCTCCCATCCCACTTTCCCGTCCTCGTTCCACCATTCTTCCCTTCCCTCTATCCCACCCCCTCCCTCCCGAGAACTCGTTCGGCGAGTTTACTTTCGATTCACACTTGTCATCCGCTCGTAATTTCTCTCAGGAGAGTCCCGTTTCTCCGAAGCCGGTAATGCTGGGGGAGGCATACACGTATTATGACTAAAAAAAACTCTCAATCACCTCTTCCTATCCTCATTTCTCCCTCTTGGCGAAGTAACGTGCGCGAAAGGTCTTAACCGGGATAGACTTGCGTAAAAAAAATACAAAAATGAAATTCATTATTACTCCCCCTCGTGACCCATCTTGTCAGCTTGGATGGAGAAAGGCGCAATTTTAGTTCTTTTAGTAAATGCGGATGATGTGTTCCAAGACCTGCCGCTGACGTCCGTAAATATTGGTTAGCAGGATTCCCCGCATACAAATCGTCTTTGTTTGAATATGCACTTCTAGTAAAGCTCATCATTGACATGCTATCACAATAAAACGCATAAATACGACACGTCAACGATTGCAGTGTTGTGTAGGCAAAAAGGAATTGCCAACGCTGAGGAAATTGGTGTGAATAAGAAAAGTTGCGAAAATTAATTCAGGTGGCACAGAACAGTAAACGGACGAAACCGCGGAAGCTGAACCTATCATAAAAGAAATTAAAATGCAAATGACTTCATTTTGAAACATTTCTTTATTCAACTCATTAAGATATATTATTAACTAATATTTTATTTTAACTCTAAATACATATTGTAAGCATAAACATAATATATTATTTACAGGATGTATCAATAATTAGCATGGGCGTTCAAATGTATCATTGCCAGTGAATTCTGGGGGACCCAGATACTTCTCGTAGTGTG
Source organism: Hetaerina titia (assembly GCA_037158775.1). Classification (NCBI taxonomy): domain Eukaryota; kingdom Metazoa; phylum Arthropoda; class Insecta; order Odonata; family Calopterygidae; genus Hetaerina; species Hetaerina titia. Next base: position 35,785,108 of record CM073768.1, on the reverse strand, counting down.
TCATCATGCAAGCCAGATACAACTGCTTCATGCATAGTTCAAATTGGAGATCTTGCAATTGTCTGGCGTACGATTCCTCAAAGTGCCTCATAAATCTTATTGTCTCATGTGTTTCCATTACTCCATTCTCAATTAAGTTTATAAGAAACAAATTTCTCCGCTCCAGTTCATCCAACTTATTCAAAAGCCCATTGACATTTCTCAACAACGCTCTCTCCTTTTCATCAATTGCCTGCCCACGTGCCACATTGGCATTTTATAAGACCAACGTTCGCCACGGCTTGGCTTTCGTCCGGTCGCATTCATCTCCTCGTCCTCTTCTGCTGCTTCGTGAATTACTGAGAGACGTCGCCTTCTCCCGACGAATACGTGAGCGCCCGGCCGCAGAGAGAGAGAGCTCTGGTGGCAACGTTGAGTCGCCTAGCTTTGGAGGTGTGACTCAGTTGGGGGTCCTTTGGATGGTCTGCAGGCGATGGCTCCCCTCCTTCAATGAATTTCTGTACCCAGTCTGGAATCCGGAGGGCACATTCCTCTGTGGGTTGATCTTCTGCAACCGGCAGCTCCTTATAGTTGAAGCATGCATCGGTCGGCGGGGGGGTCGACTGGTGCACAGTTGGGGGATCACTGAGGTAAAATTTCCTCAGAGTCCCTAGAGACATATCCAGAAGTAAGCTGAGGATGTGCACGTTTCGAATCTTCATCTCCGGGACGCTGAGGGGTTTTGTTTTGGTCAAAAACGTGATCCATGCCCTTGCTTGTTTGCGCAAATGGTTAGGAAGCTTCTGGAGACACCGTAGGGCGTGCGACAAACAATAGAAGTAATCTTGCAGCACTTTTGTCTCTTCAAGACACTGTTTTTCTTAGAGAGCCCTAGTTCTGTTTCTCGACGCCATTCCACTTTTATGGTACTAAATATTATATCAAGCGATAAATGAACAGGAAAGTTAATTGCTCCTCACAACTTCACCACGGATTGCTTTATGAATATCGGTAACTACACTCGTAGGTTCTCTGCTGCATTGTTGCGATATCTACTTGGTTTCCATTGTTATAAGTACCGAAAATATAAATAAATGGAAGCGTAAAAATAAATAAGTAAAATATATATTATTTATTTCAATGCCAATCATTTATTTTCAATTTCACTTTCGCACACCATATCTCCATTATATGGCAACAATCCTTTGGGATGCTGTCTATTTCTCTCCTGGAATTTACAGGCATTGTGATCATAACGTCATCAGCGTAGGCTGTTCATCTGTAGTTTTCAGGAAGGGATTGATTTAGCAAATCGTTCATTGCGATGTTCCAAAGAAAAGGACCAAGTATGGATCCCTGTGGTGCCCTTTAGTAATGCCCTTTTCGACTTCCTGATGAATTACTTGTGTTTTGGTTGTTCTCTTCAAGAAATAAGTTTTAATAAGTTATACTAATGGACCCGAGATTTTATAACTTCGGAGCTGGTTTATGCAATGGGGCCACGATAAGGAATCGAATGCTGCTTCGTAATCTATGATTAAGGCCGCCTCATATTTATGTATTTGAGATTTTTGATTTCTTGCAGCAGTTTCATTGCCGCGGCTGCGGTGGATCCGCCTCTTCGGAATCCAAATTGGATTTTGTGAAGTAGATCCTCCTCTCTCCAACTGCCTCCTCGATTTTCATTTTGATGATTCTTTCGAACATTTTCCCCATTTCGGGTAGTAGTGTTCATGGGTCCGTATGCCTTACGATCAGAGGGGTCTTTTTCTTTTGATTTCAAGATGGAGCATAGAACACCCTTTTCCCATGCCGCAGGCAAGTATTTGTTTCTGCAACAGTCCTGTAGCATTTCTAGTTAAATTGTTGAGGATAACCGGCTGGGCTGCTTTGATCAATTCAGCGCTTATGCCATCAATGCCTAAGGTCTTTTTCATTTTCATCATTTAATCGCGGTTCTAACTTCCTCATCGGTGATGTATATCTCCGTACTTTGCAGGCAAGGGAGGTTAACCTCACTCCTAGTTACTTTCCGTTTCACTTTCTGCGTGTCATCCGGTACTAGTGTGTTGATGACGTTGGAAATGGTTTCGTCCAGGAATAGAATCTCCCCTCTGGCGTTGGTTCCAGCTGAGTATGTTGGTGGGATTGGAAATTTTTCTCTGACCACTTTACATATTAACCCTCTGGGGTTTTCCTCAATATTTGACCTTGAGAATTTCCCTCAGCTATTTTACTTGCTTTTTTGCACTTGGGTACTAATCATGCGAGACTCGTATTATATTATATGTAGGTATGCTGCATGATCGGTGTTCGGTCGCTCTCTTTCCACGCGGTTTTTGGTGGATCGCGGGGGACCAGGTGCATGAAGAAATAGAGTGAATGTATGTAGAATGGCTGGTGACCTACCACCCCCTGCCACACGCCCTAGCAGCGGCTTGCGGGGTATTGTGTAGATGTAGATGAAGGAATAGGAAATAGATGCCAGTATCTTAGGCAGAAATCCTTTATACGGTCAAGTGTCTAACCATATTAAAACACCAGTTATCGTTATATCATTTAAGATAAACAACACTGCGCCCGAACTGAGGTTGGATGTGTGACCTCTATACCCCTACCGTGGTCCTCTTGCCTTCGGTCTGCATGGAGCAGGTAGGGGTGAACATGGGTTGGCACGATGGCCCAAAAGGTCTGAGCGACTGGGGCTCCTGTGGAATGCACGCTCCACACCAGTAATCAATCCTGGATAACGCAACCTAGCCATTTGTTCTAAACCCTAATAAAAGGCATCAAGATGCGTTTGTCGTCGAGGATTGGTGCCCACACTTGTTTGGGAGTAAAAAAGGACAAAGTGCTACAATATATTGGTTATCCACCTCCCGAGAGCGAAACGGGCAATTATGATACCTACGTCCTTGCGTCTGAGTTCCAAGGTCAGCTGTTGAAAAAACCTCGTTCATTTATTTATTCCACACCACCAGCATGTTCATTCGAAAACCTTGCTCCAGCTTCGCCGAGATGTACGGGAGGGAAGAATCAGCGAGCACCAGTTACGTGGGTGGATTGAACATCAGTAAACAAGTATAGAGCATGGCCGAGATTAGTGGAGGTTATATAAATTATAATTGTTCAAGAGCTGGTATGTTCCGTGATGTCACAAATTTCCTCGTCGCGTTTCCGCGAACTATTCGCCTCGTACCTTTAGAGAAAACGTTAACAAGTGAGGGTATCAATATGATACGCCTGATAAAAAGATTAAATAAAGGAAACTATCTTGCAGCCTTACCTTCATGAGTTCCGAAAAATTACTCTTTGCATGCACGACAGAAAATTCGAAGTTTTCTGGTTTTGTTATTATGTTAAGATATTTATATTGCGCTTCAGTATACGAGTAGCTCGAGAGTGCAATCAAGTAAATAATGCCAAATAACCTTATTGAGAGTATTTTTACTTTAAAAAGACCAAAAGTATAAAGTACTAAATTCTACGCCTTAAGCATGTCTGTTAATAAACAATTGCAAGAGAATATTGCCAGGTTATCTTGGACAAAAACATTATTTAATTAGGCAAGGGTGGTGATTTGACGACAGAGTGGCGTTTCAGAGAGTTCGGTCGCTGACATGGTAGAGAGAATGTTGGGAATACGATGTTAGGTAGTAAAGTACAGGCACTATGGACGTTATGAAGAGAGTCAGGAAGCGCGAGAAGTTGAAATATATCTTAACTATAGAGTTAACCTCTTCTGTACCTCTAAACCATGCCTATCACGACTACATTTGATACTAAATACTCCAATATTAAACTTAAGCTATATTTAAACTTCTCGTGCTTCCACGAAAACCTGTCTTTAGCGGATGACTTATTTTTATTATAGTATTCTGTAGAGAAGAATAAGAGTTAAGACGCATCATAAAAAGTATGGCGAATGGGATGAAAACGTACCTTATTAATAACTTTTTAAATTATGGTAAAGGCGTGCATTCGATGTGGAAAAGATAATATCTAAGGAAGACTGGAAAATGTCTCGCTGGTTGACAGGATTACTATTTATTTATTTAGGCTCAGTCCGAAAACAGCACATTTTGGCTTTTTACATCAGACTATTAAGAGTAATAAAAATGGGCACGATTAGGAACACCCAAGCCCTAAGTGGAGAAAAACCCACTCAGGCGGGAATCGAACCCACGGCACTTGATGGCAGACGAGGACGTTATCCAGCTGCCAGTGGGGCCAACAAGGGAGGGCAATTTAGGTCACAGGATCACTTAATATGGATTTAGCAGAATATAATAAGCAGACTAGGAATGGCATGGAAGGCTTTCTGTAAGACGAAGCAATGACTGACGGTAAACAGAACTATGCATGAACATAAGGAAGTGATTTGTTTTATGTAATAGGCATATAGGGTTTAGTTTCTGTGAACGAACATCACAGTTGAACAAGATTGGGCGAGATGTGAGTGTGGTACTATAGAAGAATGCTGAAAATGAAGCGAAGAGAGAGAAAAATGAGAATCTGCGGGAGCTTTATGCAGCTAAGTGCCCCATGCTCCGGGCACTTGGGCCATAGGGTACTTGCCTGCATAAAACCCCTGCAGATTTCAGTGTAAATTACGTTTCCTCCAAAGCTGAAGTGGTTAGAGCATCGGCCCGGCAAGTCGAAAGATGCGATGTTCAAGTCGCGGTCAAGGAAATATTTTTGCGCTTGTGATCTGTTCGATTCCGCCTTCCCTACCTCTCTCCTGTGTCCGTCCTTTGTATGTGTTCCTATTCCTTAATTCTATTACCATGCGAATATATATATATATATATATATATATATATTGTAAAAATGTATTTATATATATAGTATATATATATAGTATATATATGGATGAAAGGCGTATTGAGCGGTAGTGGAATGTTGAAGAATGTAATAGAGGGGAGAATGTAGGGCAAGCGAGGAAAGGGCAGGAACAGGATAGGGATGTTGGATGGGATGAAGGGAGGAAAGAAGTACACAGAGATGAAGAGGGACCTGATGTAGTTTAGGTTGCTGGATTGGGTTTTGTTTGGAGTTACAAAATATTTATTTGATAGTGGTGTCCATCTGAATACCTACCTTAACCGGTAGATTACCTAATAATATATATATATATATATTTATTTATTTATTTATTTATATATTCATTCGCATGGTAACAGTAACACTTTTGCTCGCACCACGAAAACGCAATGTTGCGTACTCCTTTACGGAGATATCGTTTAATCTTTGATCCTGTGTTCGAGACAAAAGAGCGCCGGAGATTGATTGGGCTCTTTTCGTGAAAGTCGAGGTGCGGAGGCGGCAGTGGAAGCCCAGCCCCTGTTTCGTTGCACAACCTTTCACTTAAGTGAGCGCCGAATGTGAAATTCGTGATGAATCCTCATCGCCATCGCTTCCGTGCCTTTGGAGTCACGCCGGGTTTGATGCCTCGGCGAGAATAAAGCCCTGTCTCCGCAATGAAGTCACATCAGTTCTATCATTTTCAAATGACTTTCGACTGTAACCGGCGGGTCGAGAATTTGATAGACATTTGAAAAGGTACGTACAAAATACTTAACTCAGCATGAAATGTATGGACAAATCATTAAATTTTAGTAGTCAAGTTAATTCAATTTTATTGATATCTTGGGCTTGATTTTTTATGAATATGTATTGTGCGAGAGAAAAGCGAGTACTCGAAACTGTTCGTGATGGTGGTCTCTTTCTTATTTTAACCCAGTGATCGATTCTACAAGGGTGGGCTGAAAACTAATGCACACATACTTGTAGACCATAAATAAAATGACCTTTAAAAGCATTTCCTCCTGGTATATGGAAGTAACATTCCCCATCAACACGCATGCGCAGGTTTGAGGTTTTTACATTCATCCAGTGTATTTTGAGCAGCGGAAGTATGAAGAAGTGTTCTAGTGCTATGGCGACGCGAGTTAAACAGTGTGCTGTTGTCGACTTTTTAACTGTTGAAAAAGTGATTGTTACTGAGATTCATCGTCGTTTAAAGTCTGTTTGTGGTGATGATGGTGTTGATAGGTCTACTGTAAACCGATGGGTAGTAAAACTTCGTGGTTGCGAGCCTGAAAAAGCCATAATTGTTGATGAAGCACGCAGCGGACGTCCGATTACTGTCACAGACGATTAACATCGCAAACTCGTCGAAGATTTGATTAAAAATGACCGGCAAATCACTCAAAAGCGTATCATAAATCATATTGGAGTATCCAAGGAACGTGTCGGCTTCATTATTGAACAATTGGGATACCGTAAAATCAGTACACAATGGGTACCAAGACGTCTCACAGACGAGAACAAACAGCGTCGATTGGAATGCTGCGAGCAACTTTTGCAGTGCTACCGTGACGAAGGATACGACTTTCTTTTGAACATTGTGACGGGGGATGAGTGATGGGTGCACAATTACGATCCGGAAGAGGAAAGACAGAGCGCTGTATATCGACATCCGTCTTCTTCTCAGGAGAAACTCTTCAAAAGACAACCATCCGCAAAAAAACTTCTGTTGACTGTGTTTTGGGATGCTCACCGAGTTTATGTGACCGATTTTCTGGAACGAGGGGCAAATGTAAATTCTTCTCAGTGTGTGCAGACTCAAAAAAACCCCCGACGTTGAGTTTGTCGCGGAAAAGGCAGCCTGGTGCCAATAATCTCGCAACATGACAACGCTCGTTCACACACCTCACGCGCAACTGGGGAGGCTCCTCTGCGAAACCTGAAATTAATTACACCTCGGACGATGAGATGAAGACACCTGTCAAGTCCTGGATTCGAGAAAAGTCGGAAGAGTTTTTCAGTGACGGAATGAAAAAGCTTGTTACACGCTAGGAGAGATGCGTTAGCCTTAACGGTGACTTTGTTGAAAAATAAATATATGATTTTGAAACTTAAGAATTGTACTTCAATGTATTTTTTGCCCGATCTGGCTATTTGTTTATGTTTGCCATCTACAAGCATGTGTGCATTACTTTTCAGCCTACCCTCGTGTCACTATTTGGTGCCATAATAAACCCCTATGTGTCGAAAGAAAAATCAGGTGTCCCGCACCTGATCTTGGAGAATCAAGGGGCAACCAGTCCACCTTTTATCTCTTCCTTTTTTATATTATCCCGCATCCTACCCTTTTTTCTCATCATACTCGAAAAAGGAAGCGATTCATTTAAAATTAAAATACATTTCCGCGATTGTGAGGCGGAATACGGGTACAGCAGAGAGAATGATACCATTGCGTGGTGTTAGGGAGGGATGTTGAAAATAAAAATGGACAGACAAAGACAGTGTAAAATCAGGAAGTGCTTCGACTACGAGATGAAGAGAAGAGGAGAGCTATCAAAGACAAAAGAGTAGAGGGAAGTGGATTGGTGTTATTATGATGTGCGATAGTTTTTATGTAAACAGTGGTACACTTGAGTCTATTAAAGCTAGCTAACCTAGCTCTTGCTTACTCTATTTTAGTATCGACGAGAAGGAAGCAATGTGAAATGATGATTTAAGGAGATATGAGGGAATTAAGAGATTGGCGGAGAACAGAATGTTATAGAGCCTTTAAAGGAGCGTCAGCACTTAACTACATTTTCATGCAAGTTTTTTCCAATTTTTTTATGGAAAATACCTTTTTTTTAATAACTTGTTTCTCCCATTTACAGGGGATCCCTGTACCTAATATAGCGGACTGCAAACTTACATGCATAAATGTATGACTGTTTTCTTTGGTCAAGACATTCATGAATAGAAAGGTAAGTTAACAAAAATCGTTATTCAACTTGATGGCTCAGGTAAATACTATGATAACTAGTCAGCAGTGGCACAGAAGAAGTCGGCAAATATAGTATTTCGTTCCACGTCACTCGGTTAGACCAATTAGCTACACGAATTCTCCTTAACTCTACAGAGAAGTGACGCACAATTCTTCACCTTCTTGCAAATTAAATAATACAATTAAAGCCCCTAGTTCGAAAATAAATCGTCAGACTTATCATTTATATCTAATTCAAATATAAAAGTGCCAATTTTTCCAAACATTAGCTACTTTGTATTTCTCGGCCAAAATGACATTAACCCTACGAAATACCAGGTTATGCAATTTAATTTTAAGTTAACCACTTTCCGCTACAAACTCATCCTCGGATTTACAATGATCGTTAATGTTGTAAAGACTTTTACTTTCTTCTTGCAAGTTGTTTGCAATAGAAAGTCGAAACCTATGTTAATTTTCAAGTTAATCTCCTAGTAGACGAGTACATTTTTAACAAGGTTCACACCTTGATTCCATAGCCGCCGAGAAGGAATCATTTTTACGGGTCCCTTTTGCATTTTGAAAAAACCGACTGATCCGTGGCCGAGGCTTATTGCATTCGTTTTCACACGAATTTCGGCCTCTACCTCAATTGAAGTTGGATATCGATGAGAAACAACGCGATTGGAGAAAACGGATGATCACATGCTGATATTCTTCAACATCAAAAGACGCTATATTAGCAATTGAAAAGCTTTTCACTCTAGTGGCAACTCTAAAAAGCCTGTGCACTTCAAAGCACAGTTATTCATTAAAAATGCTCGCGTATTTTAAGCTCCAATAAATTTTTGTGCACAATACCAAATTTTATATCTACTTAAAGGATTCAGAAAATTTTTAATGTGAATTAAGAACTTGAACGCACCTCGAATGACACGTGATTATGACTAAAACTTTAGATATTAAACAGAAACAAATGACGAATGACGCATGCAATGGTTGTACAGTCGACCATATTAAAATTTGCATCAGTAAAAAAACCAAAAAAAAAAGCTTTTACCCCGACACTTCTTTTGTCCAAGCACGATTTCAAACAATGGAGCCAATCGTGTGAGTTCAGAAGATGATTGCGACATCCGTTTCTTACATTCTCGCAATTTCTTACTCGACTGCTTCAAAATTCAAAAGGAGGCGACGTAACGAAGCCACCTCTCATTTCGCATGAACTCATTTCCAGCGAATGGAGTTCATTCGATGAGATTCGAAACGAAAGCTCGTAGTTACTCGACAAACAGACGCAGGAAAACATCGCTCTTTGACACTCTTCACTTAGCAGAGAACGCTTTCAAGACGCGGAAGACGAAGGGAATGAACCGATTCGAGTCTGGCCTCGTCTCAAGGACGAAATAACATCGCCGACACATAACGAAAGATTTGAAAGAGTCGCGACCCCAGTTATGAAATCCCCTTCACACGGTGTAAATGGAACTCTTGACAAGGAAAACCGTTCAAGACATCATGGATGCGAGCATGAATTCCAGACGATATGAGAAAAGAAACGTTCAAGGATTTAACATGTTCAATGAGTCTCTGATAAGAAAATATAACGTAACGCTCTCCGAGGTTTGACAAATGACAAACAAATATCATGACTCTTGAAGTGTAGTATTTAGAAGTCATTAGGGTAGACGGCCGACTGTCAATGTCACATGCGCCATTAGGGAAAGCTGGGTAATTGGGCAGGGAGAATGGAGTGAGAGTGGTGGCAATGCCAAGAGTAGTCATTAGTCTAATTAATCAACGAATGATGCCAAGGGACTACAAATATTAGCGTGCCAAGCGTTTACTGTTATACAGTTAAATAAAAGGGATACATAATATCTCGCAAATCGACACACGAGCGTGTGAAATGCGGCAATGCCTTCAATGCATAAAATCTATATGTACAATGTTCTCTGGTATCCACCGCAGGGTGTGTGGCAGGGTGGGGACCAACACCGGGTATGAAACAACAATTATTAAGCATATATTAATTTTCAATTTAAATATTCATGTAAAATAATTCAGATTACGTAGATCATGAGAATTACAATTATATGCACCGCAATATCTAAGTTAGATATACTTTTCTACTCATTAGATACAAGCTGTTAGTTAATAGAAGTAAAATAAACTGAAGTTAGATGAGATAATTACTACATATTAATACTTACGCTGTATGTGAATAAAATTTGCACCTGATGATGCCGCAATACGGTGAAATGCGTTGTGACGTAAATTACAAAGGTTTTTAGTATGATACTGTAATTTAACCGTTCCTCCGTGTGTGATTCCCAATTCAGTTCCTAAGATAACCTAGACAAATCACTTATTATTTATCATAAAAACGTTTTGCAAATCTGGCTCCTCTTCGCTGCACACGAACTAATTCGGAAATCAATCTAACTTCAGGAGGATCTCATATACTAGCAGTATATTCTTAATGAGACCTAGCCTAGAGTAAATAGCCTAAGATATCGCCACACATCAACCCTCTCGTCATATTTCCCCAATGTTTCGCCGATTAATTCTATTTTTTTAATAGCGTTTTTTCAATAGAACATACAATTATTATAATTGGTAATCTTCCGGTTTAGGTAAGGTATGTCTTGGATGTACACAATTACTAACACAAACATACGTGTATCAATATTTGCACACATGCGTTAACACAAGTGCATATACAACCGTACTATATGCCAACATGGGTGTGCTGAAGTGATTTTTTAAACATTTTTTATTTGAAGTACCATTAAAGAAATTAAACAAAAATAAGACCGGTTGCGTTTGTATTGTCACGTACACCGGGTGGAGGGAAAATTGCATGTTTGAATTTGCCGGTGTATATCCCTCTTAATATTATTCTGGCGGTCCAATTGATCAAAATAATTTGGGGCCATAATAATTCCCACGGTGTCGCAAGCAAACTTGGGTGTCTACACCTTTCTAAAAGTCTTGCCTCTTGTTTTCGTGACCCTAAAAGCCTCCCAAACTAATACCTAGAATACACCGTCACATCTCTTTTCCTTGTTGCAATTTTTATCAAATTTGGTGAAATTTTACCAAATAATTTCTAATGCCTTGATTAGGATTTGGTGCCTTCCTTAATTTGGATATGTTAATTTGATAGTTCGTCAGACGAAGGCAAAACCAGGCGAAAAGTCATAGCCGCGTAAATTTTTGTTTAAAAATATGAATTACTAGTGGGTCGCGGTAGTCCAGGGGGTAGAGCGTTGAACTACTGACCAGAGGGTCCCGGGTTCGATTCCAGGACAAGGCACTCTGGGCACCTGCCGCTCCATCCAAGCTAGTTGATTTTTCGGGTACCAGATCATCCTGGGAAACCATATCCGACACAGGGAAAGGAACTAGCCCCCCCTACCCTGATGCGTGAATTTCACACGCATTTGGGTTTAGTTCTAGGTGAACTATAGTATCACCTAGCAAACCGACCTTCGGGTTGATTACTGTGTTTATGGTAGTCACGTTAGGCATGGTTTAGAGGTACAGAAGAGTTTACATCTTTAGAGGTAGAGAAGATGCAAACTCTTCTGTACCTATAAATCATGCCTAACGCGACTACATTTGATACTAAATACTCCGACATTAAACTTTGGCTATATTTCAACTTCTAGCGCTTCCATGAAAACCTGTCTTTATCGGATGACTTATTTTTATTATCAGTGTACGAGATCTTTCTGGGAAACCATAACAGGCACAGGGAAAGGAACTGGCCCCCCTACCCTGATGTGTGAATATTCACACGCCGTCGGGCTTAGTACATGGGTGAGCTCTGCCATCACCTACTAAACCGACCTTCGGGTTGATTACTGTGTTTGTAGTTTATTATATGAATTACTCGAGGGTGATGGCTGAAGTATTTTCCTAACTCTTACTTAACCTACCTAATCCGCTTGGCAGACATTTTGCTATAGTCAGGCTACGCAAAGGAGAGTATTGCCTACTTTTACTTGTTTATACATTTTGAAATTTCCTCAAAATAGATCTTCAGCCAAACGAAAAAATGTTTTCATTGACGACTAGCGCTTTTATTCATGAAATGAAAATGAAAAAATGCATGAAAAAACTCTCATGGATCGTCGACGTTCAGCTAGAATCGCGTCGTTTTACCGCATACGTATTCTGAACGATCATGTGCGACTATCGTCGGCAGGTACAAACACGACGTTACGTGAAACGATTTCGGGGAAACGTGAGGGAGATGGGAGGAAGTGGGAAATCTCCATGAGATTACCGCTCAGGTGCTGTGGTGGAGGAGGAGGAAGTGTGGAGGAAGTTCTCAGGAGACGTCGCCGAAGGCGGAAGACGATAAAATAGAGGAGGGATGGGAGGGAGTGTGCGTAGGAGAAGGGGCAGGCGTCAGACGAGGAAGGTAAGATGTGTTCGATTTGCATCCGAGTGCAAAAAGAGTTACTCAACTCTCCCTTTTCCTCAACACCGAGAAATCTCATCGCAACCGAGTAATTCTTCCCCAACGCCATATAAATTATTACTTTTGAGGCTCAGTGTACCCCTTCCCTCTCTTCACGACTGTAAGAACAAGATGGTTATTATCTTAATATTAGCGCATCTGGAAAACCTCTAGGCTTGAGTGGTGAGGGTCATGTCACACAACTAAAGTCATTTACGGCATTATGGATTGCTGGGTACTTTGGTAGAGATAGTATTTACAGGAAATGGCGGAATGGGGGAGAGAAATCCGGAGTCAGTATTAGGCTATTCTAAACGAATTCTAAACGAAAACAAAGGTACCTCAAAATTTAACAACCCATTCTGACGGACGGCGAACTCCACTTAGGAGGGCTCTCCGCGTGTGGTTATTGTCATTCCTTATCGTAACTTATTACTGGTTGTTTTTCTGGCTTTATGGATTTTGTAGAGAGTGTATTGTTTCAATGAAGTCAAGAAATTGTTCAAATTTACTGTGATGGACAAATTACTTAGTTACATAATTAGTATTCAATAACGGTTAGTTCGTCATGAACTACTCTATCGTGCTCCAAATACTGCGCGAGGGAAATGGAATTCCTTATATCGCTCTATCCAACCCTCATATTTCCCACCAATTCTCGCTGTGGACGGAAAGAAAGGAATGATGTGTGAAAGTGAAAAATTTTGATGTGGAGAGTACTTTCTGTGTTGCTCGGAGACTGGGGTAGTTAAGATAAGAAAAAAATAAAATGAACGGAAACGAAAACATGGAAGAAGTTCTAGACGGGAAAAGGGAGGAGGGTTGGTTGTTGGGAGAAATTCGAAGGGGTCATGTTATGTGTATTCAGGGCATGCTGTGTGCCAAGAACGTAATGGAAGTGAGAATTTTAAGCAATCGATTTAGGGTGAGGCGTGTTAGACGGAATGAAGAGAGGCGGAAAATATGCATAATGGAAGGGCAATTGCAATCTTTCTATTCGAGTATTTAGAGTCGTATTAGGTGGAAGTTAGGACATTAACAATATTCTCTGGGTTCATTTGCCTCGAACAGTTCCTACCAATGTTCCTCCCAATACTTGGGAGGTCGTATCATGTATCATAACGCCGCGAAACTCTCCCATGAGGAGTATGTGCTCCGTGAAACACCGTAGAATATCATCACAGAATACATACAAAAATTTTTTTGGAAGCCAGCACCTGAGTTAATGTACAGTAAAATATGTTTATATGATTAATTTGTGATACATGGGTGATTGGCAATGTAGGTTCTAGTGTTAGCGATGTCATTTTGGCGGAGATTAAGACGTATATGTAGGTACATACTATTTTGGGTCTTGCTTAACAAACGGACTAATTTTGTTTCTTTGGCAGTGTTATGGCAAACATTTGTTGTTTTCTTGTTTATTTTCGTGTCTCTATTTTGTTTACTTCATTAGAATTCTTTGACAGTTTTTTTGTAAACAATTATTGTTTAATTTACTTAAAATGTTTGACGGGATATCCTTAGGGTGCCATGGGTTTGATTCAATCAACAAGATAATTCAAAGCTTCATCATCAAGGAGATCATCATATCTTGTTCCTTTGAAGTCCCCAAAATTTCAGAGTTTAAGAGGACGCCTCGATCGCTTAACTGGCTAAAGCACTCGGCCTGACAACGAGGGATCCGGGTTCAAACCCTTGTGAAGGCGAATGAATTTTACACCCTATAGTTGTTGTGTCAAGGACATGAAATAAATTTGACAAGGAGGAGATAGATGGCGTTAATTGTAATGAGTAATAGTCGTTAATGATAAGGAGAAGAAATAGCGATGGTCCTATAAAAGATCCAGTCACACTTCCAGAAGTCTAAGAATGGATATATAATTGGAGTTCAGAAGAATTAATTCGGAGATTGGTGAGTATTTCCTGAGCAGGCACCATAATATTTTCAAGTTCTGTAACCAAGATTTTGAAGCGGGTAGTGAGATAGTAGCTTGATGAAAAAAGTGTTTCATAGATGCTTGTGCGTTTTCCTTATTGCAAAATTCAAAACTTTCAGAGGAGATTGTTTAACAGTTGATATTGAGTCAAGCATATTTTCACGAAGGAAGTCTAATACAGGTAGAATATATCTTGAGCAATTCGTTTTTGGCTAGGTATTTGCTGAGAGACCAGGAAGTGTGTTATCTCCGCAGTATCCAATAAAAGAGCAGGTAGGTTATTGAATGTTATGAATGAATATTTCCCCCCAGGGACATTAATAATATCTGACTGTTGGGCAAGTTATAAGAAGGCATTCCTCATCTTCAAGGCTACACTTTTATGTATATGACTGTAAATAATAGGGAGGATTTTCGAGATCCAGCTACTGGGGCGTACACTAATACTGTCGAAGGACTGAGTGGGGCCAGGCAAACGAAGGAAAAAGTAAATATGGGACGTCAAGGCTATTCCAGATTCATATCTGCGTGAATTTTTGTGACCACAAATATTTGCTGATGAAGATTTACTACGAATAAATGATTCGGGGATATTACTTTGTTTTATCACATGCAGTGCAGTTGAAAGTTTGTACTGTAATACTACAATCAAGTGACTTTGAACGAAAAAAATGGCGTGCGCTTCCAGAAGAAGACCCCGTATTATTTTATGAGTGAAAATAGAATACTATTTATTTCCGAAATGGCTAACCCCTTTCTCCTAATTTCTTCCATTTTCCCGTAAGCTTCTTACCTATTCCTCATCTGCCGCATTCATGAATCATTCCCAACACGCACTTACATTTCTGGGGTCATCTTAATTGATTTTTTCCTGGAAAAACTCAGAGATCTTAGCCTTAGGTCAAATAGAAATATTAACACTCACCTCGATATTTCTACACCAGTTGGAAATTCGAGAAACGGATGGAAATCACCGCAGGAGTTGTGAATTCATATAATCGAGCTGGATGCTATCCTTAAGGTCTGCATGATCACAGGTCGGAATCACCAGTCATCTTGCAGGAATATCCCTGAAAGATACAAAGAAAACTATGAGAAATTGCTTCTTAGATCATGGTTGAGTGTCCAATTTTTTATTCCTGTTATACCCACCAAATTTGTGGTCAATTTTACGACTGTGAATCAGTGGTGAAGCCATTTAATACATTGGTAAATATTCATTCACGACGTTCTCTGGTGAATAATGAAAATTCACAAAAGGCTTCATTTAAAGACACTTTCGGCCGATGTACCAAACTTAACTATTTGAATTTAGACAAATTCAAAGAAACTGCGAGATTTTCCGCGATATTAACTTTTTATGGAGTCATCCACTATATGTGCATTACAATGCGACAATTTCAAGGTGTAAAAATCATTCGCCTTGCCCGGGATCCGAATGTCCTCTGGGTCCCTCAATGCCCAGTCAGGGTGAATAATGTTTACTCTTTGAAAGAATTGTTTTGCTTGAATTAAGGTTTTCAGAGCGAGTTAGATGTTATATAATGCATGCTGCATAATGTTTTCGGGATTCCCTAGTACGCACTGACCATATTTCCATAAAACTTGAGCCTTTCTTTATATTTACTGAGACGATATTTAGGAACTATCTAAAGAATTCGATATGTTTATTAACCTTGCCTTGAGCATCGCTAAGATGGCTGTTGATCATTGTTGGCGTGTATTAAAACATCAAGTGGTCCGTTAATTTAAAAAAAAATTAAATTTTCTCAACAACCGCCTCAGTGAAGCATTTATAAGAACAACAAATACAAGAAACTCATCAATCAGCTCCTGGCGATGTTACTAGTAGGTAGAACTAAAGGTTAACGGCAATAAATGTGCCTCAAACAATCGCCAGACTTCATAAGACATTGAACGTAAAAATACAGTTCAAATGAAAGAACGAATTGAAATGCGATTTGCGTTTTTATCGATGAAAATTTCGCCCTGGTCGGAAATCCACATTAGACTCTTTCACGTTCCATCCGAGTCGGGTACGTTGGCGCTGTTCACAGTACGGATCCATAAATTATTGAATGTTGCGAACCCCATATATAGAAGACACATGGCAACTTTCTAGCACACGCTGCAACCTTCTCCATTGAGCTATCCTCATCGACGGCATTGACATGACTGAATTATTGCCTTAACAATTCTTAGCAATTAACGGACTCCAAGAAAGGCCAGGACCTCCAATCAAAAGGTCGTTCTGGTTGCAAGAAACAATAATTACACAAGCAATTGTTTTAGACGTTTCAATTTCCATTCAATTTTTCGGGTGCGTCCAAAATCTAAAGTCTCCCAAATTTTTTTTATCTGACAAAATACTCCTATTAGTCATGAAATCAGTCTTTATCACCTTGCATGCAGGAAATTGCAATAACAAGGTAACTACAAGGTGTCCTTACATTCAAAAGGTCTAATAATTGATTAATGTACACTGATCACTGCTGCCACATTGATAGCGACCCTTTGCTCGAAAGCCATCATCAGATTTTCTATGTGCGTTCAAGTAGTAGAGTCTTCCATTTTCTTTTGAGAATCTACTTTCACTAAAAAGTTGAGGCTTCTGTTACATCCCAACATAATTTCTCTGTAGATATGCAATTTTTTTACTGCACCTCTGGAAGGTTTTCGGCCAAATTGACCACCGATATAACGGGCTGGTTTGTGATAGCGGATTCTTGGGTTTGTTGTCACGTGACGTTATTCGGCATTCATTAAACAGTCACACACTCACGAACGCACATACAGGCACCTGTGTATGAACACCCATAGCACCATGATACCTACCCTATCTATGTCTATCACTCAATTAATAATTGATTACGACGGATGTTAAAGCACGCAAGTGGAGACAAAGGATGATTACACGCTGTTGTTATTGTACGCTAAAGGATGCCATTTTAAGTATCGAAAACCTGTCCACTCTAATTTGCAGTAATCCATGACAAATATTCAAATAGAGATTTAGATTATTTTAGGCTCAAGAAAATGTTCACATCAAATCCCAGCACCGATAAAAAAAATGATGTACATCAGAACTAGAACATACCTTGTACAAAGAAAGATGAATCTAAAATGCATACAATTACAGGGTTCGTCCGGAAAATAAGTGAACTGATTTTTTCCCGCCGCTCCAGGCGCGCCCAGCACCGCTCTGACGGGCTGCGATTGGAGGGGGGTATGTTGGCAAGCGACGCTGAAAAAGGCAGTCGGCTCTGAGTTGTGGTGTAGTGAGGAGCTCTGTTAACGCGAACATCCACGCTCGACCCACGTCACGGAACGCGATGCCGAAGTTTTTGGAGCACCGTTATTCCATCAAATTTACGGTAAAGCTTGGGAAATCGTCTACCGAAACTGTCGGTAAGATTAACCAGGCTTACGGGGAGTCAGCCATGTCCAGAAACATGATCTTTCGGTGGCACAAGATGTTCGTGGAGGGCAGAGAAGAGGTCGACGACGAACCACGGCCTGGACGCCCATCAACGACACTCACCGAAGAAAATGTGCGAAAAGTTCGCGATGTACTGAACTCTGATCGTCGTTTTGTGTTCGGATGATAGCAGAGCAGTGTAATGTGCCAAAAACAATAGTGCACGAGATTATTAGGGACCAATTACAGATGCGAAAAATTTGTGCAAAGTTGGTGCCGAAAGTGCTCAGTGATGATCAAAGACTCAATCGTTGGAAATCGCGACACAACTTGCGGATCACTGCAAAAATGATCCACATTTTTTAGAGAACGTGTCTGTTCCCGAAGATAAAGAGGAGTTTGAAAGGAACGCGATACGGGACTTTGGACGCCGTCAAAGAGGCCGTGACGACGTGTCTTCGAGAGGTTCCCGATGATGCCTTCGCGGGAGCGTTCCAGGAATGGGAACGCCGCTGGAACAAGTGTATCGACTCACAAGGGTCCTATTTTGAGGAATATTAGCTTAAGATATATAAAAGTGTAATACATTTTTTTTCCTGAGCTCAGTACACTTATCTTCCGGACGAACCCTGTATATACTGAGTTGCAAAAGAAAAAGAAGGTACTTCGGAAGAGAGGATGGGGAAAGAAGGTTAGGAAGGCTATTTACAAGAAAAAGACGGAAAATTATTGGGCACATAATGAGGCATATTAGCTCTGTGAAGATCGTAAGTGAAGGAAACATTAGAGAGGCGGATTACAGAAGAAGGCCAAGGATGAACCACGAGAAGCAAGTGAAATATATAAATTTGGTGCCGGGAACTGTTAGGGAATGAATTGATTAGAAGATAGCAGAAAGTAGATTATAGAGTTATTACTACCCAAATGACGGATTCAGATGACAGAAAATGTTTTCTGCGAAGGTTAGTCTGAGAGTAAACATTTTTTTAAAGTTTACATTCCGTATTTCTGAGGTTCGACCCATAATTTTCGTTGAGTGAGGAAAAATGGTTTTTGTTTGCAAGGAATTTTGGCCATATCGAACTTAAATGCGCGATGAATTATTTGGTGAATTCAATTGAAATTAAATGAATACGCAGGGAAAACGTATTCCAACTATGAAGTAACTCTATTCCGCCAACAGAAATGTGTTTGAAAATAATGGAAGGT
Source organism: Hetaerina titia (assembly GCA_037158775.1). NCBI lineage: Eukaryota > Metazoa > Arthropoda > Insecta > Odonata > Calopterygidae > Hetaerina > Hetaerina titia. The sequence goes on along the minus strand of CM073768.1, from coordinate 35,766,323 downwards.
AAAATTGTGCGGAATCGGGAAATCAAATTTATCCGAACGAAGGAGTGGGGGATTTAAAATGGCTCGGAGAAATAGTATTAGGTCAATCAATAATTTAGGTCAACTATTATCACAAATGCCAACAAAAATATACTACCAGCCTGTTTAAGAAAAAGAAGGACACGGTTTACCAGTTGAGTTGAGCGCAGGACAACTGACCGGAAAACAGAGTTAGATATTAGGGTCTCCGGTTACCATAAGCTTCACGCAATGCGTGTGATATTTCGGGTACCATATCATTCTGGGAAACCACAGGCGGAACAGAGAAAGAATTTGACACCTCTTATTAGCTGAAGCGATAACTGCCCACGCCGTTGTCCTTAATATTAAGTTGAGTGTACTATCACCTGTCAAAAACAGGTTTTACGCCGATAAGCGTTTTTTTAAATACGAGTAAGTGTGTGGATTCAAGAATGTCAAGAATGATAACTCCTCCCAAAAAGTCAAACCCTTAACACGTCTTCATCAACTTCGAAAACTAATATAATAAAACTATGCATCATTTGGTAGAAAAATGACTATTCTGTTCGTAAATCAAGTATGCGATGTTACAAAACATAGATTATGAATATTTGTCTAAATTTTGGAGGTTAAGTTACTAACTGGTGAATTCTTATTACCTGGTGCCACCATGATCAATGTTCCTCGCATATTCCTTCAACATATTTTATCGCCAAGCAGCGAAAAAGCACAAGGCATGGTGGGCGAGGAGACAATTGTTGGGAGAAATCCAAAGGAAGCAGCAAAGGTGGATGCGGAGCATTTTTATAGGCCAAGGAACATTAAACACTAACCATGTGAGAGAAGAATAGGGGGGGATAATGTTAGTCAAGTGTGGTAGGAAGGGGAAATGAATAGTCATGCCGGACGGAATGACATGAACTAATATGTACGAGGGATTGAAGAAGTGTTTTTTTTTGCATATTGGGGTGTCAGACTTTCTTGTTAGGGGAGGCTGGGAAATTCAGCGGTGGCTGCAGGTCTCCCTGTTCACCCAATTCAAACCTTAAAAGGCATTTTTTTAGTCGCCTGCATGCCACCTGTGTGACAGGGAGTAGACTACCAATATAAAATTTCTGGAAAAATTTAAATGATAAAAGTAAATAAAAAATTAACAATGGAGGACAAAAATTAGAAAAGGTGAAACAGTTGACTTATGCTAAAAAAGTGGTGGACCAAAATTATATAGCGTAAAACGAGAGCTAGAGATTATAGATATCTGCGAGTCGATATTCAATTCTATTTCGCTGAACCTTTTGCATCAACTTGTCACTTCACCAACTAGGGGTGCTAATAGTCTTGATTTGCTAGTAACGAGCATACCTGAATAAGTTTTAACTATAGAAACTAATGAAGGAATTAGTGACCATAGAGCAGTAAATGCGAAGTTCTCCCTATATGGGATCCGAAGAAGTGATTTCGGTTGAAGAGAGAGAGGATCTTTGGGAGAATCCGAAGTAGGCAAGAAAGGTATATGCAAAGCATTTTGACCGGCGATAGAATGTTAGAGACTATGACAGAGGGGAGAAAGTTTTTCGAACTGGTTAGGGAGCGGTAAAGAGTACGGAATGAATGCAGGTAAAATGTATGCGATATTATAGAAGGCTTAGTTGCAGTATCGGATGTGAGGTTGAGTCCTATTGGCCGAGGCTATGAAGTGTAGCTGTGGTTAGTCTTCATCAAAATAATTTTATCGCAGGCATCAATAAAAATCCGGTTGGCGTAATCATTTAAATTCAGGCTGCCACTTCGTGCGCAGAATCGGAGATAATTTTTTTTTCCCGTCGAGCGGAGATTTTGACCGCGAGAGTGATGTTGACGTATAGCTATGGATTCGGGGAAGATTTCATGATGGTTTCGAAAGGTTAGTTTGAGCGATGAATCCTGATTTCCGAGACGGGAATCTCATTTAATACTTCCGGTATTCAACGTGGAGGGGGCGGGGTAGGATAAAAAAGTAGGGATATATCTAAGCAATGAGAAGGAAGACGAAAAGGATGGTTTGGGGGGGGGGGAAGGAGGGAAGGAAAAGGATAACTTATAAAATGCGATGGCAGGAAAGACGAATGTGGGAGGAAACCTTATGGGAAATTGGGATGGGTAAGTTGTGGACTTGTGGTCATGATCAGGTAACAAACCGGGTACGAAGAACGTGTTTGCAGCCAACAGATGAGCGTACCTTTTGAAAGTCATGATAAAATGTAGTATTAACTGCAATCTCGAAATAAAATTAAAATTTTCAGGTACTTATTTCGTCCACTGCGAAATCAACTATTTCACAAGAAATATAATGGTAAGTACCGAAACGCCAAAAAACTTGATTGTAGAAAAACCAAGAATACCGTAAATTCACGTGGCTTTGCTTAATTACAGTTTTCAGATTTACTGGTATAGCATACCCATGAGAAAAGTTACGTCCCTCTCAGCATGCGTCACAGTTATTTTTGAAACACAGGCAGGAATTCAGCGGTCAAAAACACCAATCGTCAATGCAGATGAGTGAACCTACTGTACTTGGGAGGTCTTCTTACATGTTAATAGTGTTTTTCGAAACTCATCTGTTCATTCTCTCGAAGGTTAACGACTCGATGTGTTCCATGACATACTTCAAGAAATTATTCCCAGGCCATCTTCTGGAAAGCGATTCTTTCTTTTCTGTACACCTTTCATTACGAAATTCGGTGAATCATAATCAACGGCTAGACATCTATTTCTCACTCCGAAAGCCACAAAGATCTTGTGTGGCAGGCAGGGGGTGTAAGGTCACCAGCACACAGTAACTAGAAGTTGTGATTATTTACATTCCTTTCAATATCCTGATATTCGGCTATCTCGATTTTTAACGGAAGACTTTCAGCTCTGTTCAATAATCGTGAGAGAGGGTAAGGATTCTTTACAACAGCGTATTTGGAAGTAAATTTCCTTCGACATTTACGCACAACTAATTACAGAAGTTTCCAAAGAGTTTTCCTTACGTAAGGTCTGATGATACAGTGAATGCCACATATTTGATATGATCCAATAGGTAGGTCTATGCTTATCAGTTCTATTGTCATCGGTCAATCTAGTGTTACTTTGTCTCAGTGATAACATTTTCTGAAAAAAGCTTTCCTTACTGATTCCATGTCTCTATTAATAAGGTAAAATATAGTAACTGAAAATTGTTATCTTGAATTTCAATATGGTCTCGCTTGAAATTTAGAGGAATTTAAGGGAAATAGTTATAATATTAATTGAAAAAAATGGATAATATCCATATAAGAAATCCTGATAGCTTTATCGCTATGGTTACGAGGAAAAACCTACTGGATGTTGGAAGATATTTAAATCACAGTTATCGCAAACAAACTTAAATAAAAAATAAATACTCCTGAAGCACTTAAAACAGAGCCATTAACAATATGACATAATTTATGTTGACAAAAGCATTAAAATACACATCACATAAACATTTTACATTCAAGCAGAGCAGAATTAGGACTATGATTCGCTAGCCGTGCAATTAGTGACCCTCTCTCATGAAATATGTACAACCACTGACATGAGCCATCTTTCACAATCTGCAACCATAACATCAGCAATTGAAACAAACGCAGGAACAAGTGATGTCATAACTACCACCCCCACCACTTCACAATTCAAGATCAGCATCACGAGCAAGTCTTAGGCTTCCGTATTCGTCACCTTGACATTCCACCTCAATGACTTCCAAATAAGGTTCGATTATGCAATTATTTTTTATTAAGCACCTAGCGACCCACCATCTATTAGGTGTGTGGCAGGGGGTGATTACATACCAGACTACCTGACCCAAAACACCTTTCCCTCCTAGCGCAGTCGGGCAAACGTTGTTTTTCCTTTTCCAAAAATTCAACACAACGTACTTTTTTAAGTTTAATTCTAATTTCCAAGCGTCCATAGTATTAGATCATCTACTAAAGCTGTTTTATCCTCAGGATTACGGATATCTCTGTAAACCACTGAATCGTCGGCAAATAAATACATCTCACTTTTAACTAAGTTATGTCGTGGACGTAAATAATGAATAAAAGAGGTCCAATAACACTTCTCTGGGGAACACCTGAAGTGAATTTACTGTATTAGAGCGAAAACCATCTATGACCAAGTTTCCGAGTCGTAAAAGACATTTATTTCGTCCAACATATCTATCCTTTTCTTCCACCACTTCCGTCCCAGTCAATATTCCAGGTATTTATTAAAAAGAATCCCATCAGAGTGAAAGAACAATTGAATTTTTTCCAAGCATAATTTGGTGTCAAACTTAAAAGTTAAAACGAACGAAAAAGTACTATTGGGCATGGTAGAGATGGAAGAGCGGGCTGTCGTGTGAAAAACCAAAGGAGGCAGTAAAGTTGTTGCAATGCATTTTGATATAAAGATGATAAACATGCATTAATCCGATTCGTTAAATACATTGTTTCTCTTGAGACGCCGGATGCAAGCCGATAGGAAGACGGGAGGCGCCAACGAAGGCGCCAAAAGACCTTGGATGAGGTTAATTCAAAGGGGCACTCTTCGATTCGCCGTGACGTCAAAGACCTTGTCAGATGCTGGAAGCCCCCGCAGGCATCAGTTTCGTTGCCATCGTGTTTCGAGGCACATCATTGGTGAAGGTCGGCTCAGACTGAATTAATAAAAAAGTCAAATGAGAACTTAAGAAGCGCAACTGAATTTCTAATTGAGAGTACGCACGAGTTGGAACGGATGTGTTCGCATTGGGTCTTGTGAGTAAATCTTATATTGCGAAAAATGCGTTCGTGTCTTTTCGAAACTTGTCTCAAGTCGTTACGTTGACCAATTTCGTGAGCCAACGTGTTCTTATGCCCTCCAATCACCTCAGACCGGGGATCACATCCTAGCAAGTGGCCAGCAATTAGTATAGTCCCGTAAACAGTCTGAAAAATAAAAATATGGCGGCTTAAATAGAGGCGAAAGATTGATATGTAGATCTGGTTTAGAGAAAATACCTTTTACAGCAGGATCCATTCACAATATGAAGGTAAGTTTGTGAAACGGAGGAACTTCCTTAATGCAGTTCCGTATCGCGTTCCTTTGGTCGATTTAAGAGAAGAGAAATCCTCACGGTTTGGATGAACATTTTAGAAAATATAAGTCACTATGGATGACACAATACTATAGTCGGAGCTTACCTTAAGCCTAATTATGAGTTGAGTTCTTAAATAAGATTCTTATGATTGCTGGCATCCAATAAAGACCCACATGATCAACGCGGACCGCTTACTCAAAGTGGTTGAATGACCTGCGACTTAGTTTATTGACAGCGATATGAATGAAATATCGAGCTGATGATTATGTGTCGACGTGACCATGATCATTGTGTTGAAATACCGAAAAATGACGACGATATCGGATATTTCTTCGAGTAATATTGACCATGTGTATTTCAATTTTTCAGAATTACAAGAGACATGAGATAAGTGGAAAGGAAATATGTCACTAAAGGATAACTACACGTGCAGACATATTAAACTAAATGTTTCATTAGCACAGTTTTATGGATATCGTTATTGAAAAGTAATCGAGATTTGTTTTCTGTATTGTGGTATAGAAAATACGGAACATAAATTTAAATAGACAGCGTAGGCCAGATTGTATTCAGATGTTGTAAATTTCATAATATCTCTTCTAGCATACACGTCGTCATGTGACAAATCTCGTTCATATAAAATATATCTTCAAATGAATAAATCGACGGTTGTTATCTGCTTTCGATATATTGGTTTCTTAAAATTGTCCTTATCGGTCTGGTAGATATGAAACACTATCGGCACGACCTCCATATATCGAAATATCGCACGATCCTATTACAAATCAGTTCTGCAATCGATTTGCCTCCCATTGCCCCACCGTTATAGAACAGCCATATACTATATTGTTCGCCGCGAGCTGGGAGATACATCATATGGGAAGGTTTCAATGCATTAATTTAAAAGAGAGATTTTGATAAAATTACACGTGTAGAATATTACTGTGCAAAATAAAATCCAAAAAATTAGACAATACACGACAGAATTCCAATTTGACGCAACTCTCAAATGAAATAACTAAAAGGACTATAAATGAATAATATGATCGCGCCAAATAGAGAGTGACGTCATTATGTTTCCGGAAGAAATGAAATATAAAGATGCAGGACATTTAGAAACGTATGGTGAGGCTCCATGGTGATTTCATTCCAAAATCAAACGTCGAAAAGAATTAGGTGCTGCGTTAATCAATAACAATATGTTGAGAGTGATGTCATCGTTTCGTATGTTGTAATGTGACGTGAGTATGGTGACGTCGTGGTTTTCCTCCAATGATGAAGAGATCATGAAGAACGGAGAGATCAAAGTTTTCAAGGGTTTCATGGAATGAATTTTAAAATGGGGATTTGTTAACTACGAAACCATTCCCGACTGTCTTAAACTGAAGCTAGACTAAATAATCGTTTTGAATATACCTACCCTTTTTTTGAATATTCCATTAAATTACCCTTTCGTATAAAAAATTAATAAGTGGCATAAAAATATTTTAGTTTCAACAAGGATATCCATAATTTTCACGAAGTCGCAGCTAATTGTGTTGAGCTTAAAGTATTATATAACAAATAAATTGTGAATAAATATTTAACAGGTAAAAGTGGCCTTGAAGCAAGCGGGGATTTTATGATGTTTAATCCATATACTTTGAGTCAATGCAATGGATTATTGTGATCACGTAATTACGATGCAAAAAAATCTTTTTAATTTCACGGCCTCATTTATATTTCACGGCCAACCCCTCTCTCCACATGAAAAACACAAGTTCCTTCAAAACGTTTTCATTTCGCTATTTTTATTGCTTTACCACGGAAGTCAAACTTAAATCAGTCACTTTAAATTAAAATACGTATTTCCAAATTCTCCGAGACGACATTTCACCGAGTGAATAAGCGTGTTCCACGCCTGATCCTCAATTTTCCAATCTATAAATTTACGAGACGCTTACGATGCATGGACATTCCGGGCAACGGCAATTTTATTCCTCGAATTCACATCAATGGATCTCGTTATGACGCCGTTTGCCATAATTTGACCGACGGACTTCGGTCTTTACTTGATGAAAATTATGAATATTAGGAAAGACGAACTTACTATCCAAAAAAAAACCTTCAATGCGCAATCCAGTTTGAACTAAAAAATGTCACCTGAAAGAGACAGTTCAGCATACAATAGTATGCCTCTGACAGTTGCCCTGAGACATTGACGTTTCGGTGTTAGTGACATGTCTCTCTGAGACAATGATATCTTTCACAAAAAAGAGAATATCTGGTAAAAATCTCTGAGACATGTCATTAAATTGTCTCCCTGAGACTGTTCACTTCTAAACAACTTTCTACGATCTGTATGTACAACGAAGATCAACATTGAGACACTTTCAAAAATATTCATTTTCATCTATCCCCAGACGCTCAGGAAAGTTATCAAATCAATTTTACCATATTGGGCAAAAAATTACTACAATTGACCCAAAATACTTTCCCCTGCTAGCGCCGTCGGGCAACGTTACTCTAATCCCTTTTCGCTCGTGGGAAAAATGGCATCTTAAATCTATCCGTTCCACACTTAATCTCTGTAATTTTATTAGCATGATCTCTCCTACCGTAGTGCGACGGAAGTAATAATACATTTGCAACATCATTGCTAAATAGACATCCTTCCAATCTACGCGAAAGATTAAATATGTAACTTGGCATTCACTCTGACAATGACTCCCAACCTCTAATAATTTTGATACGCTACTCAATTGGTAGTGACAACGTTCCACAACTCCACCTCCTCTACTCTGCGCACAATCTAATCCAGCAGTCTATTGAACTTCCTATTTAAACATTAATCCAACTAATACTGGTTGAATGAAAAATAATGGAATGCATTTAAGACGTTTGTGAATTTCAATGCCTTAGAAAGGAGAGTTTGACCACTAATAAACCAAATCATTACTTAGTACTCATAAGTCAGGAGTAAACATTTTGGATATAATTTTATCAGCAAATATGGAGCACCATACAGAAAATTTCAATCAAAAAAACATGATGATCGACATCGGTAAAGCCAAATATCATCGGAATACACGTACATCAGGGTTTACAGTAATACAGGGTAACCTGCAGAGTTCGCTAAGATAACATGCCAGCAAACGGAAAATATCAAAAAAATATTATGAAGGGAAGAATAACGCAAGAATAGAACACATTTTTTTTTAATTTATACATGCCCTGCTAGTCACCGCCAGGGCGTGTGGCAGGGGGTGAATACATATCAGCATAATTTTGACCCGAACATGGCCCTACCACGGTCGAACCATGTTGCTATAATCCCCTATGGTTCGTGGAAAATATGGCATCTTAAATCTATCTGTTCTTTTCGTAATCTCTCTAATTTTACTAGCATGATTTCTCCAACCGTAGTACGATGGGGGCAACAATACATTTTCAACATCACGGCTTAAGAGACCTCCTTCCAATTTATGCAAGAGCTTCAATCTGTAACTTAACCTTCGCTCCGTGAGTGATCCCCAGCTTAGCTGCTCCAATATTTTGGATACGCCACTAAGTTTATCATAACAAAGTTTAACTAATCTGCCTCTTCTCTACGCTACACGCGATCCAATTCTACAATCAATCCAACTTCCTGAGGATCCCATATACTTGTGCCATATTCTAAATGAGACCTAACCAACGATAAATAACTTTTCTCTATGACATTTTCATCACTATTATAATAAATCCCAATTTATTGTTAGCTGGTCCACATATTCCCCGTATGTTTCACCCAGGAGAGATCGTGAGTGAGGGCAACGCCTAGGTCTTTAATTGAGCCTACATACTACCTTGATCAAAACGTTCCCGGAATAACCACCGTGTGGCGCTCCCATCGTTCCGATTTGAGTTCTGTTTTTTTTGTTAAATTGGTACATCTGTTGTTGATATTCCCTTTAAATCGTAGTGTCATAACTTGACATTTGCAAAAGTTACGTAGCCAAGAGTACATCTATCTCTGTGTGTGTTGGCGATTTTTTACAATTGCAGAAATGGATTTAAATTTGCAACAACGAACTTGTATTAAATTTTGCGTAAAAAACGGATTTAGTGGCGCACGGACGTTGGAAATGTTGGAAAAGTGTTTCGGCAACGATTCTCTAAAAAAAAACGGTCGTTTACCAGTGGCACGAGCGGTTCAGAAGTGGTCGTGAGTCAATCGAAGATGATGAACGCAGTGGCAGACCATCGACATCGAAAGTCGGTGAAAAAATTGATAAAGTAAAAGAAATGTTGGTCAATAACCGCAAATTAACCATCAGAGAAATAGCGGAGGACTTGAACATTGCCTATGGATCCGCCCAAGACATTGTGGTTAATGATTTGGGTTTCCGTCGTGTAGCAGCAAAGTTGGTGCCAAAAGACCTCAATTTCATGCAAAAAAGAGACCGTGTTGACGTCGCAAAAGACATGATTTGCGAGGCTGAATCCGATCCCACATTCATCAAAAGGATCATTACTGGAGACGAGACGTGGGTTTATGAGTACGACACGCAATCCAGACATCATGCAAGTGAATGGCGTTCACCAAATGAGCCGAGACCAAAAAAACCACGTCGTTTTCAGTCAAAAAAGAAGGCAATGCTGACGGTTTTCATGGATTACAACGGTGTAGTGCATCATGAATTTTTGCCAGAAGGCCAGACAGTAAACAAAGAGTATTATTTGGGCGTTATGAGACGTTTGCGTGAAGCAATTCGCCGAAAGAGACCAGAGACCGTCGCACAGTGCTATCATTATTCGTAATTTTTTTCGAAAAATGCAACAAATACCATCCAACAGCCACCGAATTCACCTGATTTGGCTCCCTGTGACTTCTTTCTGTTCAATCGAGTTAAAAAACCATTACGGGGAACGCGTTTTAGCAGCCGAGAGGAAGTAATGGAAAAATCGCAGGAAGCACTGATGGGCATACCGAAAACCGAATATAAAAAATGTTTCGAGGATTGGATCAAGCGCTGGCATAAGTGCGTTGCAGTCGATGGGGATTACTTTGAAGGGGACAATATAGATTTAGATGAATAAACTTGTATTTTTAATTTTCTGAATAAATTCCGGGAACTTTTTGATCAAGGTAGTATTCCATTTCGGTGTTCCCAATGCAATGTCCCCAACTTGAGAAGGAGCTTGAAAAAAAAGGGGGTCGAAGAGGGAAATTCTACGTGAACTTTCCTGAATACACTTCTCACCGTATTCGGTGGGATAGGGGGGGGGAGAAAGGGGTTAACCTATCATTTTCCGCACCGTCAGAAGGATAAGCCGACGTGAGTGAAAAGAGAGGGAAAAACACGCTGGAATGCATCCGATATCACCCAAAGGAGCGAAAGGATTCAACGTGCATGATTGCGGTAATCTTCGTGGTTCACAAAACACACGTTCGTCCGGTGCGAAATTTGAAAAAATAATCGATAACTTTGATACATATACGTTGTGTTTTTCGAATCGCTATAAATAAAATGTAATAAATGCAAGGGAGAATGTACATTTGGGTTTTTATTTAAATTTTAGTGCACGCGAAAGTGGAAAGAATTGTCTTGGTGAAAAAAAATATTTTCACCAAAATGCTTGTTTCCGAGACCCTCGGACACTTTTGGGTGACAAAACTGTGTTACTCTTTTTTGGGGTGTTGCCAGTGTAATGAATCAAAAAAAGAAGAAAAACAGCATGCGGAATTCCAAATTTTATGCAAAATATTTGTCATGAAAAGTAATAGAAATGGCTAAATTGCCTCACAAATGAGAATAAACGCCAGGTGTGATATTTGACTAAGGCTAATTTTACTTCATTCACAATATTTTGGCCGATATTTCATAAAATTTCCAATACAATTAATTTGTTATCATATATTCCTTCCTTTTTCATATATTGAGCTCATTGTACCTCAATCCACTTTTTCTTCTACTGAAGTTAGTGGTTTACTTTTCCTTGCAAAATATACGTAGTAATGAAAGAGTTTGTTCAAATTTATATTTTGTAACTCTTACGAGATTTACACTCATCTTCACCCAGTTATAGAAAAAAACAAATAAATGTCTATCTTAATTCAAGCAAAAAACAGTTTATGAAAGTACTTTAGCTCGTAAATTATGACCAAATCGACAAAAAAATGCAATTAAAAACAATAGCAGTAAGTCTCTAATCGAATTACTCGAATTGTCAAATCGAGAGTCTTAACGAAAAAATAAGATTTCATATTAATTTCCACGCAAAGATTTATTGAACGGATCATTTTGCTAATTTTTAATTAACGATTGAAGGTTTACATACCTGAAAACAAAACAAGTGAATGGTGATCATGATATAAACAATACTTCGTCGGACAAATTGAAGGATTATACCGTCCATAAGCCTATACATGTATGGTCCATATGGTTAGATCGATAAGAACATTCGTGTCAACATATCGATAATATCTATCACCACGTCGATAGTAGTAGATATCGTCATGTCAAAAACTTCGTACGCGTAGTCATATTTAAACTATTGCCTTCGTGGTCTAATAAAAAATATCGTCATGCAGATAGTAGAGTATCGTCAACTTCAAAAAAGTCGTTCACATTGACATATTGATTCGATGTGCAGGCAATATCGATATGCAGTCGTATCGCACACGATTTTGAGAAGCACCATGGGAAATACGTACATTCGGAACTTTCCCGCATCCGGGCGATTTGTTGAGGGAGATGCGGGTGGGCAGAGTTGTAGGAGCAGGAGGGAAGGTTTTGGGAAGCTCCATCTGATGGTGGTGGTGAATGTCTATGTAGGTTCGCAATAAAATGAAAGCGAAGAGGAAGAGACGGATGTCTGTCCGGGGGAAGGGAAACCAGGGGGAGGGAGCGGTTTGGAGGAAGCAGAAGCCCACCCGGCCCTAGCACGTACACATTCGGTCGCCGTGCATCAAGACCACCGTGCGTACGTGCGTGGGACGACAGTGAGAGGCAGGCGGATCGATCAGGTCTGTTTTGAGGCGAGGGTAAGCTTAAAGTATCAGGGTCGGCAACTGCCGAGCTGTGTGCGTTTTATCATCATTCATGCTAGGTGAGTTGTTTGGTAAATTCCATGCAGCATCCGTAAGTTGCAACACATCCTATGGGTCAATTCCTATATGCGTTCCATCCGATTTATCAGGCAGGTCCACACATGATGAGTACCCATTGCAATAAGTCTCATCTAGAGGGATTTGCCGTAAAGCACTATTGCTAGTGCCATCAGGGGAGAGTAATGGGAACATTAGGATAAAAGTGGAGCTAGCGAAAAAGAATTCACAAGAAGAAGAGTATTGGCGACAGGTAAACTATGTAAAGATACGAAGAAAGTATGCGTAAAAACATCAATATAGAGCGTAGAATGGAGTCTTTGAGTCGTGATTTTTGGAGGAGAATCAACAGATAGTGTTGGACAGAAAGTGAGGTAAACGTCGAGGTTATAAATAAGATGGGGGCATAGAGTAATTTACTGAGAGGAAGTTATCCTGAAGAAACAGAAAAGCTGACGGTAGAAATATTGAAATATAGTGAGGGGTATTCTGTTGATAAGGACGTTATGTAGAAGGTAGAATGCTTAAGTAAACCGTTATTCGAAAGGGAACTATCAAAGACTTATTTAGCCTTTGAACAAAACGGATTGAAGTAAGATCAAGGAGTCACCCACACTAGCAAGCTATTCTTAATACTGGGTGAGCCAAATACAGAACCACAGATATCAAAGCGAAGGTCAGTTGCATATGTGAGGGAAGAGTTCACCGAAAACTAAACCCTATACGACGTAAGAAATTCACACATCGGGGTAATAAGTGCCAATACCTTTCCCTGTGTCACCTGTGGGTTCCCAGGAAGAGCTGATACCCGAAAAATCACACAGCTTAGGGTGAACCGTAGGGTGCCCAAAGAAATCACTTGGAATGGATTCTAGGAACTCCGGCAACTAGCCCAGCGCTCTATACTCTGGACTACTACACCCCTGGTGCCCTTAAGCTCGCGTGTGCTTACGGGCACCAGAGTTGTGCGGATGACGTTCGAGAGAAATATCCCCTCGTACCTCCACATCCATCTCCTGGAGATGGATGTGGAGGGTGAATGGATCCTCCCATCACATCCACCGGAGGCAATGACGATGGCCTCCAACCCAAACGCCGTGAGATGGACGAGCCCGAGGTGGCTGTGGAGAAGAGGGCGCGGTCGCTGCTAGGCATTGAGGGTGCGGCCCCGGATGCTCCCGTCGGTCCCCCGCATCACCCTCCACTTGGAGGGGAATGTCAGCGGGAGCAAAAATCGTCAACGAAAGAAAAGGATCCGAAAAAGAAAAGGAGGGACGACCCCAAGCTCCTAGTCTCTAATACCGATCCACAAGTAGATCACGTACCTACCACCTCGCCTAGTCTCACACGACCTTCGCCCCCCGTCTATGTGACCACGTCAAATTAGAAGGGATCATCTTTCACCACCCCTTCCCCCCGCCCACGTCATAGATGCCCTCGCCTCACAATCCTTGCATCACGTGCTTGGAACACCCAGAGAACCTCTGGTGACAGGTGAGGAGGATGTATCTCATTGTTTTTTTTTCTCGTCCCCAACAGCTCGCCCCTTGACCTCTTTATCACTGACAATAAAGATAGCGTCACCGACCCCGGAAGTCGACACAAATAGAAGTTTCCCAAAGTCAAAAATCCCAGAAACCCGATCGTCCTTGTCCGTTGAGGACAAGCAAGCTTTTGACGATGCTCTCAGCGCTCCTCTAGAGACGATCCACATGGAACTATCTCCTCTGATTTTTCCCGCCCATACCCCCTTGGCAGATGACCCCCAGTCCTCTACTCCGACCTTCCCCGTGGTGGCCCGTGGAACACTGCCGAATTACCCACTCTTCGTGGTGACCACGGCTGGCTCTTCCGGCTCTTCCTCTTCGGGCGAGGACGAGGGGGGGAGGGGGCGATGCGACGACATGCTCGTCGACCCATTGGACGATGCGTTCCAGGAAACGGCGAATCACACGTCGCCCGGGTTCGAGTCGCGACCAGAACTCTGTCAACTCGCAGCCCACCCGGTCCCGGATATACTTCGTCCGACGTTTAAATTTTTTTTCCCAATGACTGTGGCATCATCGATAATCTTTTACAATACATAATGTTTTATTGCTAGTTTAAATATTTTCCCTAATACCTGTGGACCTTGTCTTCCTATGTTTTCAAATTATTAATGGCCACTTATACGTGTATGCGTCTGAATATAAATGTTTATATGTGTGTTTGCATGTGGTAAAAAATATATATATAATTATATATATATATATATATATATAATTATATATATATATAATTATATATATATATATTATATTTCTATATATGTGTGTATATACATAGATATACACATACACGCGGGTCGTGGTGGTCCAGTGGGTAGAGCGTTGGACTACTGACCGGAGGGTCCCGGGTTCAATTCCCAGGCGAGGCACTCTGGGCACCTGCAGCTCCACCCAAGCTAGTTGATTTTTCGGGTACCAGGTCTTCCTGGGAAACCATAAGCGGCACAGGGAAAGGAACTGGCCCCCCTACCCTGATGTGTGAATATTCACACGCCGTCGGGCTTAGTACATGGGTGAGCTCTACTACCATCACCTACTAAACAGACCTTCGGGTTGATTACTGTGTTTTTTATATACACATACATATAGAAATATATATAAATTTATTTTGCATATATGAGGGTCGCGGTAGTCCAGGGGGTAGGGCGTTGGACTAATGACCGAAGTGTCCTGGGTTCGATTCCCGGACAAACAATAACCGGCACAGGGAAAGCAACTGGCCCCCCTACCCTGATGTGTGAGTTTCACACACGACGTCGGGCTTAGTACTGGGTGAACTCTACAACTCTACCACATGTTAAAGGTTTATATATATATGTTTACATATAAATGGTTTATGTATACTTATATATATACGGCGAAGAAATATTATTTCACTCATGGAAATAGAAAAAGGACAGGGCATCCGAGAGCATCCGCCCAGCAAGTGGAAGATCCGGCGTTCAAATCCCGGATAAGGAAATATTTTTACATTTGTGATCTGCTCAAATCCGCCTTCCCCACCTTTCCTGTGCTTGTCTTTTATGTGTTTTCCTATCCCCTGTCCTTATATCTATTTTCATGAGTGAAATTATATATATATATACATGTACATGTGTAAATATATATACAGGTACATACACACGCATATAAATATGCGCTTGTATAAAAAGCTTGTTAATATTTATGTCCCAATGTACCTTATTCACGCCGTAAGTCATTCGAGATATTTTCCCTTAAAGATTGTGTGAGATTCAGACAACCGTAAGTCCCAAAATTTTCAACGCAGGGATATCTCCTCGCCATCACGTCTGCGAACCACAACCGCCAGTCATTCTTTTCGGAAAATTTTCGCGAACGCTACACGCAAGAGAGGGGGGTGCGGGGAAGTGGGAAAGAAATATAAAAAAATATGCGTGCACGGGTAAGTTCCTCCATTCAATGGGGTCGTCGTACAAATCCTCCCTTCCGACCGCAAGTGGTGTGGTGCAGGCGGGTGCTGGCGCACTTTCCTCCTCCCTCCCCTACCCGCCGCCCCCTCACTTTTTCCCGTCCGCTCAGACAACACGGCCGAGGCCCGAACGAGAGGCGGGACTCCCTTTCTCTGGAGGAAAAAAAGTGGGGTGGTTAAGAGGGGTAAGGGAAAAAATCGTCGTCCTGGAGGAGGGGGTGGAAGGAACAAGGGAAGGAAGATGCAGGGTTGGTGGAGTGGAAGAGGAGGGGACGAGGGAATGAGAGCGAAGTTCTTGTGAAGAATGAGTTGCACGGAGTGCTCTGTCGTGACGGGGGTCGGGGTGGAATGGCCGGGAGGGGTGGTGGAGGGGAGGGTGGTGGTGATTCGGGGCTTTTTTCCATTGTTTGTGTCCCTCGGTGTGGGGTGTGTACGTGTGTGCGCGTGAGCGAAGGATATGAGGGTGGTTAAAAAAGGGAAAAGGGGATTAAAGTGGAGGGGTTGATGCGGGACACGAGATGATGGGGGAAGGGTTTGGAGGGCGGGGGGGGGGGGGAGGGAAAGATTCGTGAAGGGAAAAAATGAAAGCATGAGAGATACCGTAAAAGGGGAGAAGAGGGTGGGCGCTCTGGACACGAATTAAAGATGGGAGGGACGGAGAAGGAACTGGTGCGCTGTGCTAGCCTAGTGATTAGATCCTCCTTATACTCGTATCAGAACGTAGGTTTTTTTATTATTCTCATAGAACCCTGTAAACCACCGCTGGGGTGTGTGGCGGGGGGTGATGACAGACCACATAACTTTTGACTCAAAATACTTTTCCCTAGTGAGGTCGGACATCATTATTCTAATCCCTTGTCGTTTGTGGGAAAAATCACACCTTAAATGTATCTATTTCTACACTTCATCTTTCCAATGCTAATAACATAATCTCTCCTGCCGCAGTACGATGGGGCTAATGATACATTTTCAGCATCATTACTAAAGAGTCAAAACCGTTCAAATTGCTAAAGGTTTTAGATCAGCCAGATTCCTGTCTGGACACTCTTAAAACAAAAATTCAAGCTCTGTGAAACTCGTGGTGCCAAGTCCCTGTTCATCACTGATACAGGTCTGTTTTTACAAGTTGTCGTCATTTTTATCTGTAAACGAGAGCTCACAAGTTGACGAAAGCGCCAGCCATACATGCAGAATTGAGAGTCAATGCATGAATTTGAACACATATTAGATCATGCACAACTCTCGTGCGCATAAATGCCTTCCCACATCATGCAATAACTGTTGCATTTTGCGTTTATTCAATCTGCATCCATTCAAAATTTCCCTTAAACAGCTATACAAGTACAAATCGGCACTACTAAACGGATGAAGCGTTGACAGAATATCACGCATTCGATAAAAAATATATTAATAAAAATTTCACGCGGAGCACGTCTATTCAGTCACATTAGGCACTAGAAATTTTTTGTCAACTCATGTTCCCTTCTAATTTACAATCCCCTCCCCATGTCACTATAACCTTGAAGACACCACTCTTTTTCATGTTTTAATAGTAATAATAATACAATTAATAACATATTGAAAGTATACTAAGAAATGGGATTTATATCTTTATTAATCAAATAGAATTTAATGATCGATAAATTTTGGTAGTAACATTTCAGAACAATGTATAAACATATCATTCGTGTAGCTACAAAAATATTGACAGATCATGTCGATAACTTCCGCCCAATGAAATTTTAACTTTTAGTTATGTTGAACGAAAAAACATTTGCAGCGGGTACCAAGGTGATTGCCACAAATATAATGCAGTTTTTTAGAATAATTAAGGTACCAATATTACGTTTAACAGCTGAAAAATAGCTAATGTACCTATCATCGGAAAAAATATAAAAAGCATGCTTATTCATTTCAACGTTCATTCATAACTTTTGCGTTCAAGTTCTCAGCCTCTGCTTGCGTTAGTTCGTCTAAAAAGTTTTTAGACAAAAGCTTACTTGACTGCATATTTTAATTACACATATATGTCTACAGTACCACAACAAGGGGACGAAGAGTACTCCCTGGAAACATCCTGTCTGGCTCCAACAATAGAGTTGCCTACCTATACTTCCAGTGTCACTCAAGTGTTTCCGCCGCAACCTTCGTTGCTGGACACATTTTCGGAGTAGATATTACATCCATCCACCTTACAAGGCGGAAATTTCCTAGCGCCATCCGCGCTCCTCTCTACGTGTTGGAAGGGAAGAGCGCTCGCATGGCGGGATCGAGCTTGTGGGAGTCGAGGGCCCTGGTTGCGTCACTCACTTGTCGCGCCAATTTGATATATAGCTCATTCCGATGCCCGCCTTTGCTCTCGTCGCTCGCCGTTATTCATCAACGACGAGTGATCCTTATGGTATTAAAATTTTATGCACGTCTGAACCGATGAATGAACGTTCAGAGATTTCGGACCTATTTCGAATACCAAACGAATATATCACAAATCACACTCGGGAGGTATCTAACAACGTCTTCAATGCAACGCATTATAAAGGGAACTATTTAAAAGAGGTTTTTGGACGGTCTCTGAAGATTATTTACTCCTAAATGTTGAATAATTTCCTTCTTTCACTGTCCTACATTATTTATATTTTCATTTCATCGTAATTTCTGTCCGCCTTCATACTGGTTAATAAAGAGCATCCTACTCTATTTATTTCTCTACCCCAAAGCTTACCCAAAAGTTCTATCTTCTATCTCGACCTTCCCTGCATATATCTTCTATCACGACATTCCAATATCCCTCTTAATATCTCCTCCAACCGCTTTCTTTCCCTTATTCGGATTCCCCCCACAGCAAATTCCTCTCCTGTCCCGCCATGTTCACTTTTATTATTTCACATTTTTAACCTTTTCTTTTGCCATTTTCGTATTTCCTTCAGTCACTTCCTCCCTCATCTCACATCTTGTTTAAAACATCAGCGTTCTCCTCACTCTTTATCCAACTTATTTTATTCATTCTCCACCATCAAAATCCGCCAATCTGCTCTCATCCTCTTATTGCCTCAAGGATCTGGTCTCACGTCCACTATGGCACGACTCTGTATTTTAAAGTACTTGTCTATCTTTTCTTCGCATTTTCAATCAGTTAAGTTGCCGTCAATCATCTTCTTCTTGCAAATATCTCTTTCGATAACGCAGTTCTTATCCTAATTTCCATATTGCATTTTCCCTTTTCCTCTAAAACACTAACCAATTTCATGAAATAACCTGCACTGGTTTATCACCTACCACTTCAATGTTTGACTTAGCTTTCCTACTCTTCAAGACTCTCAATAAAGTTGCTTTTTTTATCGTCTATCCTCATCCCATACCTCTCGCATTGCTCCTGTAAATCAATCAATAATGATTACAATAATTTCTCAACTGTTTTCTTCATTTATATTCTATGGCCCTGGGTAGTAAAGGAAAACTCAGCCAGATAGCAAATCAAACCTGATACCACGGGACTACCAGGCGATTACATAATCCCAACGCAAGCAAGTGTTATAATGTCGAAGTATAATAATTTTCAACAGTCTGTAGGCAATCGCCAATGATTGGGGAAAGGTGAGTGAACATTTTCCTTATTTTTGTGGCATTTTGCATTCAGTGATCTGCTGAAATCTTTGGGTAGCCCCAAAACTAACGAACGTTTCAACCTTCCCTAACTTTCGGTTCCCCTGATGACTACAGAGTTTAGGAAAATATAGTAGGTTATTGATTATTTTGCTGCAGTTGACTTAAAACAATGAACTTTTCCCAACAATAATTATTACTATTACTACTCGATGATTTAAATGAGAATTTTTTAAAAGAAGCTTGAAATATTCGTAAAAAAATATGGTTATTTCATCATTCGGATGGGTTTACAAACTAAATGTAATTTTCAAGCACGTCTGCCTGAAATACAAGTTAGCCTAGAGCTTGGCCGTCCATTAATGTTCAATACTAATTTTAACCCCAGATGATCAGTACTACCTATGTTGGCTCCAATTTATGCCGATCTTCATATTTACTTTCACATATAAAATCGATTATTCCATTGAAGAATGTTGACATGGTCATTACAATAGCTCATTACTATAGTCATAGCTCATCGGTATTTAGTGACGTATATGTGTTGCTCACTAATGCGATGCCAAAAGAGGTGCGAGTGAGATATCCAACGAACTTAATCGCATTTTTTCACAACTGATAACAAAAAAATAGCAAGTGGTCTTCTTACTGAGTGGAGGAATTATTTGTTTTTAAAAATTACCTAAATCACTTACCAGCGCTTTCGTACGGACTGTTATGTTTTTAAGATTAATTTTATGCGTAATATTTATAACATATAATGTGTTAGTTGTTAATCACTAGTAATGGTCGTTGTTTTATTCTCAGATAATCAAAGAAACCTTGGAAACGGTGAGTGTAATTTCAAAATATGTCATCAATTTAGTCGTATTACGTGAATTTTATATCCACGTTTTAGATAATTTGGTTAATCATTTCCATTATAAAAATCCAATTATAAAATTTAGTGAAGATATCTTTATTTTAATTGAATGCAAACAAAGCGAACGAGAAAGGCCAATGGTCTCACGAAGTCGTCTTTATGACCTATATACATGCAGTAATCACGATGCTCAATTGCTGCTCTAATCATTAATGCGTTTCATTATTTTCATGGCATGCCCAGTAATTATGTAACAACTCGAAAACAAACGTAAACCGTCAGTCAAAATGAGACAGTTTCTCATTTGAGTTTTAATGTGAATTCAAGGTGGCATTTAAGAGGGTTATCATTCATTTTTCAGTTCGCTGTTTGCCAACCGTTCCCTTACGAAGCGGTTTCGCGAATTCCAGAGGAAGATTAAACTGAATACATGGAAAAAGAAGAGATGAATTCGATGCTCATCCAATTGTGCCAAAATGCATCATCAATCACTCCAATGTCCGCAGAAAAAATCTTCAAGCGCATGTCATTTGTCGTCGACCAAAAAAACATTGGCGTCATGCGCGCACGATTTTTTTATCGTGAACATCTTTCAGCCATCTCGGATAATTGCAATTTGATTTTCAAGCAAAGGTTTACCTTAATTTATTTCAATATAACGACCCTAAAGAGTCCATAGCATATTAATCATATCCAGTTCTACCGTTTAGGATGTTGTTCTTCGGATTCCATGACATATCTTCCTCATTTCCCTCAACACTTGACAGTTTATTTCCATATTATGGTAAATTAAGCTATTATTCTGTTCCAAATTATACCTGAACATTATAAATACTTCACTTGAGCATCTTCAAATAGACACGGGAAGTTTTAATAAACTGCATTCTATTCATTAGTTTTCTCGTAAATCCTTTAGAATATTATCAACATGGGCTCTTAGGGACAATTCTACCAAATTCGTTTAATAACATTGTTTATGATATGTAGACATGGCCGAGTTATTTCGAACAACTAACATTAGTATGATATCTGCGATATATCCGTATTAAAAAACCTCACGCCTTCACTCAATGTGGAATACACAAACGGTGGAATACCTGCATAGCAATAAGAATAATCAATAAATAAATATTTAAATGGGTAACGCAGACATTCCCTCGGAAAGGTCGGCTATTTCATCACACGTGCAACAGGCACGACGCATATACCTGTATGCTGTTCAACTTCCGGGGGATCTATCAAGTTAGTATGCTCAAGGGAAGGTTTCTATGGTTTTAAGTTTCTGAGCTATATGTTTTTATTATAAATTTGTCTTCCAGTTGTATCGAAAATCCTTTTCTGTGTTTCCCCAGTTGGCGAGCGAAGGTTACACTGATACAATAAAAACTTAATACTACGCAGTAGGACGAAAAATACTTATAATGCGTAGAATAAAGCCTTTAAATTTAAATCACCCGGTCCAGCCCCTAACAACTTGGTTTGTTTGAATATACAAGGAACGTAGCTACGGTCGAGAATCAATGTAAACAAAAAATACCGGGACCGCAAACTTGATTGGCACTAAGTGATAAGAAAAAACCACCACACACACACACACACCAAAAATCAAAACAAATAATAATAATAAAATAGATAACAAATAATACAACAAACTTACAACCACTCGATCACTAGGGTGTGCTACGAAATAACTTACAATCTCATGAATCACATTCACACACACACACTTAGGGTTTGCAAGGATCCCTCCTATGTCAGTGACCCGTCAATCACACAAATAAATGAAAATCACAAAAGGATGTAAAGAAACAAAAACAACTTACGTGAATACACAGTCACTCAATCACTCAGGTGTGCTCGAAAACAAGGTCCTTTGTGATTCACAAATACTCACACGTTCAGGGTTTACCAGGATTTCTCCTAGGCCAGGGACCCGCCAATCACACAGAAATAACTAAACGGAAAATAAGGGACTTCGGTAAAAACGCAATCATTCAATCACTATGGTATATCGGACCTTTGTGAAACGCACGCACTCACCCACACAGAGTTTACCAGGATTCCTCCTATGTCAGGGACCCGTCAATCACAAAAACAAAATGAAAGAACTATAATTGTGGGTAGGTATTTTTTTCCTTTTTCTTTTTCTTTTCTTTCTTATCACTTAGTGCCAAACAAGTTTACGGTCCCGGTATTTTTTGTTTAGTTGGTTTGTTGTTTGAATTGAAATTTACTATATCTTTGAGCTGCGTTCATTAATTCAAGTTTATGTTTTCCAAATAACGAAGTTGGGTCATTCCTTCACTTTGATGACGTCATTTTATAGAGTTTGTTTTTCTGTCCTACGTTTTAAATGCTACTTTTGTTTCGTTTTAGGTGCTTAAAAATTATCAAACAAAGTTCAGAAAGAAAACTCTGTACCCGAATTGAGAAAAAACCACAGCTAACAATCTCAAAATCGGTGTGATGGTTGAGGGAGTAGGTAAATCAGTCTATTTCTACACACTGGCGCCGTAACATCCTCCGCCGGCCGCCTAAAGGGCGTGTGGCGGGGGTTGTTAGGGCGCCAGTCATACACACAGGTAGCCAGCATATTAGGTTTTACATTTATTTGGATACGCCTAAGCTCATAAAAAAACCATACAGATTTGTACTTGATGTAACACTGTTTCTAGATTGAGTCATTAAATTCTAGTATTTGAGTTACATTTTTCGGGCCCTCGGGTTTTGATTTTGTTTTCATGGCGTATCGCGCGACATAGGAACGAATACTACGTCCTTATACGAGATATTAAATTCACAAATTAACAAGGTATTAAGGAGCAGTTCTTTTCCCTGTCCAGCTATTGCTTTTTTTAGGAAGTTCTGGGATAATTTTACCTACTGGCCCACCACACTTTCACCCAACCCTTATTATTAATTATTAAGAAGAATTAAGAGTAAAGTTATTGCACTCAAAAGTACACGTATAATGTGCTCACTGGATTTCACATGAGATTTAAGTTTTAAACTTTACATTTCAATGGTATTGTGAAAATAGCTTCAATAAGAGGGCAAGTTGTCCACCCGTATATCAGCACGTCTTCATTTTAATAACAACGAAATTCATAAGCGAAATTTCGCTTTGAAAGCCTTATTTTGTTAAAGCACACATTTTATTTTAGAGCACGATTAATCGAAGCTTCCCAAGTGAGTACCTTTTCCAAGAGATCTCAGCTGATACGATAATACACAAGTGAATTTGTTTTACCAGCAGGCAGTTCGTTCGAGTGTCTCTGGGAGGGAGGAAACAAAAGCCAGCTCGTGCCATGAAGGGGTTGGCCCAGGCCAGAGCGGTGGCGTCACGCGCATGCATTCCGCGCGAGTGACATCGATTTCCCCGGGAGTAAAATAACATCAAGATGGGGGGGGGACCAACCGATGGGTCATTTGCGAAATGGGCACAATACCAAAACCCCTCTACGAATAGAATCCTGTGCATACCTAGGAATGGCTGTGCTGGAAAATTTCAACTCTGCAGTATTTGCATTAAATATATACCCTCTGTCACATCTACAGGGTTCGTCCGGAAAATAAGTTTATGATGCCCATTGTCTTTTTTGACAAAAGGGGAGTCGTCCACTACGAATTTGTACCTGAACGGCAAACTGTAAATGTTGCATTTTACGTCCAAGTGCTCGACAGGCTTCGAAAACGAGTCGCCCGCGTCCGGCCAGCGATCAAAAACATCTGGTGGCTGCGTCACGGCAATGCGCCGTCTCACACCGCGCTTGTCGTGTCGGACTTCTTGGCCAAGCACGGCGTGGCAACGCTGCCGCACCCACCCTACAGCCCGGACTTGGTACCACCGGACTTCTTTCTGTTCCCGAAAATAAAGAGGAGTTTGAAAGGAACGCGATACGGGACTTTGGACGCCGTCAAAGAGGCCGTGACGACGTATCTTCGAGAGGTTCCCGATGATGCCTTCGCGGGAGCGTTCCAGGAATGGGAACGCCGCTGGAACAAGTGTATCGACTCACAAGGGTCCTATTTTGAGGAATATTAGCTTAAGAAATGTAAAAGTGTAATATTTTTTTTTCCTGAGCTCAGTACACTTATTTTCCGGACGAACCCTGTACACTTCCTTACCACGTACAGTGATGTCGTTCCTGAGACTTTTTAAACATTTCTCTCTTCTTCAGAGTTCTTTTGACCAAGTTGACCCTCCACCTCCTCCATATCCCCCTTTCTCTCATTTACTAATCCATCTATTCTTCTCTTATTCAGGCCTGTGTGCATCCGTTGGGAAATTCGGCTAATTCATTCATTCGTTCTCCCTTTCTCTCTCTCTCCAATCAAGACCAAATCTGCGAAGCAGACTTCTTACAACACTAGCCTCGGAACAGCGCATCAAATCGAAACTTCTCTCAGAGCCCAAGAAATAGGCGGAAATGAATCAACATATGAATGCCAAACAAGTTGGTTTACCCGGTGACGAATTTTACCAGACTACATCTGCGGTAGTCCAGGGGGTAGAGCGTTGAACTGACCGGAGGGCTCGGGTTTGATTCCAGGGCAATTACTCTGGGCACCTGAAGCTCCACCCAAGCTATTTAACTTTTTGGGTACCAGATCTTACTGGGAAACCATAAGAGGCACAGGGAGAGGATCTGGCCTGAATGTATGAATTTCACACGCCGTCTGGATTAGTTGTGGGTGAACCCTAGTATCACCTACCAAACCGACCTTCGGGTTGATTACTGTGTAAATGGTTTTTTATACATTCATCTGCACATTACCCCGCAAGCCACCGAAACTGTGGCCAGAAGTGGGTGTTAGGGCCTCAGCCATACATGCAGAAATATTAGAGCAATATAGGAAAACACTCGAGCACAAACATGCCAACATACATAATGCATTAATTTAAGTGTTTGACTAAATTCTTAAATTTTAATCTTTAAGATAATATATTCAGAAGCTTTGTTTCCATATTACTATGATTCGGTGTCGAGTGAGGGGAGAAAGTTCTTGAATCTGCCGGCGTCTCTCTCTTATTTTATTTGAGTGTTCCACCTATATAAATTGGCGCCATAATAATTTCCTCTGTGTGGCAGGAAAACTCAAGTGCCCCCCCCGTACGTTTCCAAATTTTTAAGGCTCACTTCAAGAATCAAGTGACTCCCAGGCTAATTCCCACAACATTCCCGCCACTCTGACACTCTTCTCGTAGCATTTTTAAACAAACCTTGCGGATTTCCTCGGAACTTTTTTCCAAATCATCAATTAACCTTTTTTACCATGAATAAATTTGGCTTGTTGGGAAACCGCGATAAGGGCTTGTAAGAATATGCAAAACGTTTGTATAAAATGTATCGGGAACAATTTTTTCCTGACGTGTGATTGTACGTCGCACCAAGCAAGTTCAGTGGCGGAGGGTCTTACTTTCAACAAGCACCAAGCGCATTCGTTCAGGTTAGGTGGTGTTTATAGTGGACCCCAGTCGAGTGACCCGGTGCAAGCGCAGAATTAAGCGTACAATTGAACAGCACTACGCCATCAAATTTTGTGTTGGACTGGGGAAATCGGGTAAGATGATGTTGGGCATGATTCGCCAAGTGTTCATGGATGAAAGCATATCACAAACTGAAGTTTTCAAGGGGCACAAGCTCTTCAGAGATGACCGAGAGTGTGCGGTGGACGAGGCTTGTGCTGGCTGGCCGTCGATATCAAGACCGACGAAAACATACATTGTGAGGGTGAAGATCTCAATTCAGACCGTCGGTTAAGTGTGCACATGATTGCAGATATTATTGGCATTATATATCTGTATATATTTTTTGATACTGCATTCCTGGTGTGTATTCTCCCTTCAACGCACCCTTGCGGTGGCTTGCTGGGCACCATATAGATAGATAGAACACACTGCAGCTTAAGATTACGCACAACCGTCAAATCGTTGCAGACAAGAAAACAGGAATAAAAATTCAGGAAAAAGTAAAGATTTAACAAGTAATTAATTCATGGCTATGTAAAGGCTAGTAAGTTTTTATTCCCCTTAATTTGGTATAAAGTCATATTTATTTGACTTGTAGGATGTGAAAGTTTATTATTTCATGATAATTATCGTTCAAGATCGTATCTAGGTTGTGAACAGTTTCATGTAGGAAATTTTTAATGTCCGCAATTTTGGTTTTGGGAATGAAGGGAGAGGGTGCGATACCGTAGTCACCGAAAAAGACTTGCGAGATGGCGGAAGAAGAAATGCGACTGCCAATATATTTCATTAGATTGCGTAAGTGAGGGCTTAAATAAAATTATCCGATAAGAATCAAATCCGGAGCGTAATTGTAACTTAACAGCGAAGAAGTAAAATTAAAATAAAGGCAGCTATTGGGAAAAATATGTGCACCACTTAAAAATTTCACGGTCCATACGAAGTCAAATTGATCGAGGTAGTGACGTGACAATATCTGCATAATGCCCTTTGAAACCACTCCCCAAATTCCTTGACTCTCATCCAAGTATCTCACAACTCTACCAAAGCATCGTGGTATATCCCTTTCAATCGTGCAAATTTTCGCAGTTCCATGCAAAGAAAACACTTATCTGCCAACCCCTCAGAAAAATCCTATGTGATTTATTCAATCTTCTTCTGTGTATCCCCATGTTAAGCCAATACGAATATTAGCCATTGACAAAAACTCTTCAAAGGCTCACTTACGAAGAGTGAGAAAGTGATTCGTAACCACGGAGATGGATTCCTCATCCTGACCGCAACAAAAACCGCGACGCGATTCATAAAAGAATAAACAAAAGAGTGAAGGTGTGCACTTCTTAATTTTTTAGGCGCCGTCCAAAAATGAGAGAGAGAGAGAGATGAAAAATAATAGAGCTAATCTTGGTCCGCATATCATTTGTCGAGCGGCAATGCATGAATACCAAATGTCCGACTTATCCGAGTGAGAAGGAAGGAGGAAGAGGTGGGAGAGGTGAGGAGAGGTTTTGGATTAAATAAACCCGGCGTGGATGTGGAGAGACGCTGAATTACACTGAGGGGAGGAAAGAGCTGCCACGTTCACTCCCGCACTCCGGAGCGCGTAATGAAAGGAGCCTTGAGATGTCAGATCGCGAGTACCGCAAAAGATTAAAAAAGGAAAGATAGATGGATTGAGACAGGACGCGGAGCGGCGAGACAAACAAATCACCCAGAAGCCGTGAAGGGGAAGTGATGAATAACATTTGCAGCCAATCGTCCACGACTGAATGAAGCGGCGCAGCCCGTCAATACTGTATAGCCCACGTGCTGGCTGTGGAAGGTTGCCGCAATAGGGAAAGAGGAGGAGGAATGAGGTTGGGCTCATTACTACATATTTAAATTCGTAATACAAGATACTCTTTTGAAGAGTGAAAATATTGGCAAATAATCTTCTTTTAGTCGTCGAGTTTTTAGAAATTTCACATATTAAGAATGAATGTAGACCCTAGCGTCCCACAGGGATGCGTTCTCGGTCCTCTCCTATTTTTCATTCACATTAATGACGGGCAAAATAATACACAGCAATTCCACATTTTAATTGAGTTTCACTTTATCTGTAAAATGGAAGTCCACCATGTAACCCCTAAAACAGTTTCATTCATTAGTTTTAAAAATATCTAGCAACGTTAAATTATTCACCAATGAAACCGTCAAACTGTCAAGATGGAGGTAGTGAATCAGACTTTGAGGCTCTTTCTAGTGATCTAAGTTTGATTTTTCAGTATGTGAAGTTCAAGTTAATAAAAAAATAAACTCTTAGAAAATATATGGGAAAAAATCATACAGCATTACCCTTACGGGAAAGGAGGGGTAGACATAATAATGATGGATGGCCAAGTAAAATACCAGGGAATCAAAATAGTATTAGACATAACTTTATAAAAACGGTTCAGGAACATCTAGGGGCCACTTTATAAAAACATTGTTTCAAAAATAAATGTAGGAAAACAACCAATAGAAAATTTAAGGAGAGGTGTTCTTTCTCGTTCGTTAAATCTCACCTTTTCTAGGCGTCGATCATTGAAACCTTTTGATAAATATAAATCACTTTATTTTAACGCTGCTGCGGAGAGAATAGGTTAAGCAGAGCAGTACACTGTCAAACTGGATCATAAATAGAAGGGAAATAGACCGATATACGCTATTTTTTCCCTCATGTAATTAGTGACTACAGCAATTGGAAACGTCGTACACGAAAATTCTAGCGACACAAAAATCAAATAATTCACAGGGCTAATGATCAGTCATCATTTATCAATGAACACTTATCCTAATGGTTGTTGACCTAACCGGTCATTCTGGAGGGTCCAAGGTAAGATATAGGTGAACTGATCATTTATTCCGGAAATTTCAGCCAAGTGATAACGATAAAATGCCCTTACTTTCTTTGTTTTTGGAATTCATTCATCAATAATGGAGCAATAATATCTCAGTTGACGCGATAGAATTATGAAACCTTTTACACTTTCATGGCAAGCCTGAGCTAAGATGTCAGTCTGGTAGGGAGTGTATCCACAATGGTCCCACTATCTAAAATTCATATCAAAATGGTCGGGAACAAATGAAGCGGTGACTCACGAAAATTACTTATGCTTTTCATACAATCACGACTTTATTAGTTCTCCAAACCCGCAAGACGATTAGTTATCTCCATTGAAGCCAAGGCAAAAATTGGCAATCTGCCTCAAAGGCGAGTGGCAGGGGATGCCAAAATAATACTAGAATTGTATAATGCAAAAAGAATTGCTGAAAGGGATTTGCCATTATTTTCCTCTCGTGGTATTGCGGTGAAGATTTGAACCATGGAAAATTAAATTCTTAGAATTCACTATTTCTGCAGCTGTCGAAACGTCTGTGTTTTAAAGGTCTGCCTGACAAAACATCCGTGCTATACTGTGATTTCCTCGCGATCCAAAAACATCATTCATTTGATGAGTGGATAAAAGCATATGTTTATATATATATATATATAAATATTTCTATAAACATATATTTGGATAGATTTTTAAGTTATCTGACTTCGAATAATTTCATCTATAAAGGTCGGAGAGCAACATTCCTCCCCCTGAAACTACGTGCACCATATGGATTGCCTTATGACTGCTGGTCTCTTCTTAATTCCTTGGCTAATGGGTTCTTTAGGGTGATATTTTGCCTTAATTGCTAAAGAAATGGAATTGGATATTTCAGGGTACGAATTACCTAAAATTGCGAGTTTAGTGGGCAATCTGGTCTACTCTTGTCCGTGCAATCAATATGTAAGATCAGTTTTTTTGCTGATGGACCCAGGATATTCTCGTTGGGTGGGGAGTTAGATTAAAATGCGTGCATGTTATTCAGGTAGAAAACATTGACGTTGTTAGACGTTACAGTTGATCATTATTAGAACATATTTGGATCAGTATCAGACACGTGCCTTTGTAAAGATAAAGCTTAACATGGCGAAGTTCAAAATTATTTTACAGATATTCGTCACTATTTCCTAATTGTTAAAATTATGAACTTAATTCTCCTAGCAGTGTGAGTAATTGGCAATGATTTCTCATCATGTGAACCCACATCAATGTCGAGTGTAGCAGCTTAATTTCGTTGCTCCATCTATGGATGAGATCATTAACCGGATGGTCTAATGGCACCTTTTCCTGAAGAGAGGGCTAATAACGGGTTCCCTCCCTCTATGGATTGAAATCCATACCCAAACCCACGTCGTAAGGTAAAATAAGAAGTGAAGGGAAACGAAGTATAAAGGAAGAAGATGTAAAGAACGATCAGAAAAAAAACCAAATGTGTTTTTTGTACCTTAATTCACACTAAAATTGTTAGTATAAGGTGAGATGCAGTTTTTAAAATATTCCTTCGTTCCATGCCAATAAAAATACAATTAACTACAAATACTTCAACAATTTTGTTCATTGTGTAAGCATACATTCAGTAATAAATCTTTAAGGCGCGCGAATAATGCAAGTCGAAGAAATGTTGCCGCATAGAACTACATTTGATAAAATTGTTTACTGCTAATATTATTTAGTATGCATTTTTAAAAAATATCTTATTTAATTCAATACTGTATTTTTCTTCATGAAAATTTCACTGTGTAAACAAAATAATACATAATGATACCGAAAATAGCAACATGAAGCAATCATAAGTTTCACAACGCAGATTGTAAATACAATAATTACGTATGGTTGACATTGTTCATTTGTTATTCAGACAACTGTTTCTTTTTGTGATATCCTACTGCTGTGGTTTAGGTGCATTCGGTTTCTTTTCTTCATTGTCATTCCGGGGCACAGGTAGGCCAGTGGGGGGAGGGTTGGACTACTGATCGGAGGGATTCCATTCCCGGACACCCTTCTGGATACCCTCAGGTTTACCAAAGCTCTGAGATTTTTCCGTACAGATATGCCTAGGAAATCATAGGCGGCAAAGTTAAAAGCCCCCTTATTATCATGATGTAGAAGTTTCTCTTAACTAATAAGTTAACCATATCTTTCGTTGCCGTAACAATTTTTGAGCAACATATGCCAGTGTTCATATAGATATTTTGAAATAATACCTTTAATTGTATACCTCCAAAAAGACACCAGACGAAGTTGTTCATTTTCAATTGCAAATATTTGGAAAACGAATTCAATAACATACGTTTTTCAACATGCCAAATAGTAGCCAATAGTTCCAAATACTTTTGAAGCAAGCTTGGGGAGAATGACTTATACAATACGTCCCTGTACTCACGAGAGCAATATAACTTTTGGACGGCACAATAGAACACAGAATAAAACGGATAACACGTAAAAGGACAATCACACTGTAGATGATTTAAGCTTTCGGCCTACTCCGAGGCCTTCTTCAGGTCAGTCTGACCTGAAGAAGGCCTTGGAGGCCTGAATCATCTTTCCCCCGATCACAAAAACAAATCCTGTCCCAATCAAAATTACCCACCAATCCTTAACGGCACAAATGACCTCAGCTGCTAGTGGCCTCACCTTCAGAGCAACTACTACCTACCGCTGGATGCTCTTATGGGTTCCAGACAGGAGAATTTTTCGTCGTCACCTGGCAGCCCCCGAAACAGAATGAGAGCTTACAAAAAGGAAAATCAGAAAAACGGCTGGGTTGGGGATGGAAGAGGTGGGTGGGTAGGTAACCAGAAACCTCTCGGAGCAGTCCGTTTAGCAAAAGGTCGAATCGATCAGCTGACTGCTCTCTCCGGGGAGCTTTAATGTTTTCACGTGACCCGCTGCTTCCCTCTGCCCACACATGTAGAAAGCTGCTTTTCTGATGGAAAACGGGAGGTGAGGCACAATGGCGGCGAGAATTCACCGGAAGAGAGCTGTTGTCATTCTTACTGTGGAGGGATCCCGAGGAAACACCTTTCCTCGCGAACCAAGGCGGAGGCATTGGTGCCCCCAGGCAGGTGAGTTCCTATGCCTTCTCAATCCGCCATCCTCCAGACTGGAACAGCTGTTTCCTTCCTTTGAAGGCCCCAACCGTTAAGTTTATTTATGTTGTTTACAGACGTGTTTACACATGCAACTATACATATATACACTACCGTTACTCTCTCTATCTCTCTCTCTATATATATATATATATTTGTATAATGTCAATGAAATTAGCACTAGTAAACAGGCAAATACGTCCTGATTGTATTCTATATTCCTCTCGATTAGTGATCTCATTACTTCAATGCCATCACGCGTACCTCTTCCTTTCCTAAATCCAAACTGATCATCCCCTAAGTAATCATTTGCCTTACTCGCTATCCTTTTGTTGATGATCCTGAGAATAACTTTAGCTGGGTGAGATATCAAACTTATTGTTCTGTAATCCTCACATGACGAAGCCTTTGCCTTCTTTGGAATAGGAACTAACACCGATCTCACAAAATCTTCCGGCCAGATTCCTTCCTCATAGATACTACGAATCAGTCCATATATGGCCTTCTTCCCACCTTTCCCTAACCACTTCAACAGTTCCACAGGTATGTTGTCCACCCCCACGGCCTTATTTGCTTTCATCTCCTTTAATGCCCTTTCTATTTCATCGTCGAGTATGCCTGGACCTAAGCTATCTTCTTCTACGTCATGTTCCTTTTCTATGTCTAACCTTGTCGGCCTAAGTTCTTTACCGTACAGTGTTTCTATATATTCCTTCTGTCTCTCTTGGATTTTTCCTGGTTCAACTATTATCTTACCCCATTTATCTTTAACTGTTAGCACAGATCTTGCCTTCTTACTTCCCGATAATAACTTAACCTTGCTGTATAGAGCACCAATTTCACCCTTATTCTGTAAACTTTCCATATCCTCGCATTGCGTTTTCCACCATTCTATTTTTATGATATTAAAATTCATGGTATTATTATATGGTATATTGGTATTTATTTTTTCGTGATATGAAAAATCATGGTTTTTTTAATCTCATTAAAGGTGAAAGGAATTATTATTATATACAAGTATGATGAAGATCGGTCAATATTCATCTAAATAAGATATTCCTTTCCTGCTACCTCACCATCTTCCACTTTCATTCTGACCTCATGTTTTCTACTTGGAGTAGTTAGATATAAATTATTCTTGTTTCCTCTCCGTTTTCGAATTTAAAATATTTTTATTATTTGAAATTATTTTAATTTAAATTGTTCCAAAGTCTCCCAATTTTTCTCAGAACATAAAGTAGAGGGAAAGACAATGTTTAGCTTAAAATCCGCGATAATACAACAAATAAATGAGTGTATAGTTTAGTGCTTAGCATAGCTTCCGCTAGACACAGAGACATTTTAGACACTTAAAATGGCGCCTTTTAGAGTGAAAGAAAAAAGCGTGTATTCGACTATATTCTCCACTTGCGGGGTTCAACGCCCACATCTAAATTCATCGTCAATTGAGTGGGAGACATACGTTGATGGTGTTCTTGATATGTGTATGAAATGTGCCTTTGTGAGTACTACAGTCCAATGAAGGCCGCAAATGAAGGTGGCAACGGACCCAAGAAGACGCGGGTGCGGATCACCCGGCTCTACTAGTGGGAAATTAAGCACCCATTTTACAGGACCATGGAATAATGAAATCGCCTTGATGAAAAAATTTGCAAGTTTCCTGGAAATTCATGTAGAAAATAAGCAAAAGTTTTTAACTCTATGCAGTGAATGGCTTTTTCAGAAAAATATTAGAAGATTTCAACAACCTTGTACTCACTTCCTTTTTTTCTCTCTGTTTCTTATTTTATGCCTCTTGCTTAAGGTTGAATTTCCCCTTCTTGCTTTTCAGTTCTGCAAAACTTGTCTTGCTTTGGTGAAAGTCTATCTTTTAAATGTTTTTGGTTAATTTTTATTCCATTTTTTTAGTAAATAACTGATTTGATGGGTGAATTAACGCTTGTGTTGAATTGGGTCTTCCTCCAACATGAATACTAGTTTCCACGTTATTTGATAGTTTTTTAGAAAATTTTTCCCTTTTCCCTATCCCTCCTCCCTTATCACTCACCCTTACCACCTGGTGCTTGCACCCCCTGCCACGCAACATTTTGAGGATCGCGGGGCATTTATATCGATGTCGATGGTGGAACTGTATGTTCGATCATTCGATAATCGAAATCATTTCGTTCTCTCTTCATTTCCCTAATATTTATAGCAAATAATTCTCATGAATAATCCATTTACACTGGCTATTGAACTTTTAAAGATCCAATATGCCCTTAACTTAGTACTTAACTAATAAATTCAGCTCAATACGATATAAAATTAGCAGAAAATTAATTACACTAGGTAACTTAAAGAGTTACCAAAAAAAGTACACACCAACGCATGCTGGTTTTATGCGTAGTGTACTAACCCAGTTTAATTACATGTGCATCTATTCAATATTCTTACGTTGCCCACTCATATCGCACACACACTATCAGTCCTTTTTTACCAAAAAATCTCCTCTAAGCATCCGAAAACCCATAGAACTCATTGTTCGCAAAATGTGTTGCAAGGGAACATCGCTTTACGACCAGCGATAGTGCTCATATTAAAAATAAAGGCCAAAGAACACGCCCCAGGTGTTCCAACCGAAAGGTCACGGGAAGAGGACCGATAATAGAAATGAAAACGGGTCAAACAGCAGGATACATTCCCAGGAGGGCATGTCTTTTCGATTTTGGGGTGATCGAAGCAAAATCACCAAAATGTGGGACAATCCTTGCTTTCGGCCTTAAAAATAAACTTGAAATCCTTATTGGGGTATTTGGATAACGCTTGACTTCACCCGCTCAAATGAGGGCAGAGGTCAACAGTGAACTTGGCACCGATAAAAATATGGCTCTGCGTGCAAGAGGGGAAGTCAAAATAATTCGATCTAAAATCCACAATAAAATGAAAGAGCTACTTGAAATATAACAGGAAAATTATTTAAATATACACCTATCTCTTTTTATCAATAAATTTGAATTTTTGAGGGGAGCTCTAGGACGTTGGTTCATAGAATAGCTTTTATCCAGCTCGTTCGGCAGGAAAAATTTAATTCTAAAACGAATAAATAATTGCGACATATCATTATGAGTGTGACTTGAATTTTGTACCTGACAACTCGGGATCCTTCCAATCGATTTGTCACAGGTAATAAATGAAATTAAAATTTATTTAAGCTTAATGCAACAATTTCAGAGTGAAAAAATCATTCGCCTTGACCGGGATTCGAACCCCGATCTCTAAATGTCCGGCCGAGTGCTTTAGCCAGTTAAGCTATCGAGGCGTCCTCTTAATCACCGTTAAGCATCGAGGGATCTGGGTTCGAATCCTGGTCAAGGCGAATGATTTTTACTCACTGAAATTGTTGCAATGAAATGCAAGTTAGTGGATGACTCCGTTAAAAGTTACTGTTGTGGCATCTCCCGCAATTTCTTGGAATTTATTTATGCTATTGTGATTATTAATTTCCTTTAGATACTCTTGATAAAATGCCCTTCCTACGGAAACCTCCTGACTCCTTAAACCTTAAGTTTTGTCTAAAATTGAAATAAATACATCTTTGCTCAAATCTCTTGGTTTTATAGATTATTTCATTCGTGATCGCGCCCATTCTAGTTTCCAGAGCAACTCGTTTGGCATAGCGTGCTTGGCACTGGCCGTCAGAAGGAGCTCTGAAGAAAAATTTCCCCAAAATACTTCGCCCATGTTATCTCCGAACTGAATCGCGAATGGCGAAACCGCCGACGTCGATGGGGAGTATTACATTTTTGGATTCGTTCCGATACCAGGGGCTATTGCGATGGGATTCGAGGCGATTTCTGCGAGAGAGGTGCGTCGTAATAGGCGATGTGCTTTCTCTTTCGGGTCCGTTTGTTCCGGGAACGCGATGTTTTATGAATCCAGCGATAAGAACGGAAGTCGGGCGTTGTGCGAAAGATACTCCCATGCTGGAACTTCGTAAAACCAGGTCAAGGATATGTCCCCACGAATAATGCCGAAAAGCTAGGATTCTTGCAGATAATGCGTGTGTGAATTAAGATAGCTCGTAACAGAAAAGGTATTGCACGCAAGGACATTGCTTCAAAAACGACTTCTTTTTGCGTGCAATCATGAATTGGGGCAGGCTTGCAGATTCCCACCGAATTTCACTATCAAGGTCGTCTATATGACATCAGTTTTTGGGTGTCAGCATTTGAAATCAGGATGGTCAGCATGTGCTACGAACACGGTACAAGGTCTCGGCAGAACCCTTCCACACACGATTCAACCCTCCTTGCGACTTTCGATATTTGCGCATTGGCACACGCTTTTGTTTCATGATATCTTCCCGAGGTTTTTACGCTTCAATTCAAGGAAGTAATAATTTATCGTATTTACAGATCCCGTCAATAGTTCTGACAAGAAAACGCCGTGACTTTAGAGGCAACATTAACTACTAAACTTTAACAGCTCCAATAAAGGCAAATGGGAATATAGGAAAGTAATTGTATTCGCGGTGGGGACGATAGGGAATGGTAATGCTATCATCAACAGATTCAGGCGAGATGTAATGGAAGCTCGTAATTACGAGAAAAATAAACTTGCACTTTCCCACACACTTATTTTTAACGTACAACGCGTTTAAGTTCATCGAATCATCTTCAGGAACAAGACCTGAAGATGTTTCGTTGAACTGAATCCACATATTTCCAACCTGACACAATGAAATATTAGAAGGTTCACGTGCAACCTAATGATATATTATTAAATATTTCATCTTCGAGATGATTCGAATTAAGTGAAAATCAAAAAAAAAAAATACGAGCACTCCGTTGAAATAAATTTCACTCATTGAATAATTTCTGTTGCAATTGAAACTTGTGATTGGAACGTTGTTCATACGTAAAGCTACACGAACATATAAAAAATAATGAATGTAAGTGCAGGGTAGTGTACATAAAGTTGCATAGAAGTGATTCCATGCAATATTTTACGGAATCGAAACGTGAGTGCGCATGCCAGGATAAGGGCAAATGTTGAATGAATATGCTGGGCGTTTGGGGTGAATAAGTTTGTTGGAAAACCGGATCAAAAGGAAAGTTTGCCTCTTAAGCTCTTTCAATTCTGTGGACGGGGGAGTTTATTTCGAAATCTATCCTTTTTTGTTTAATTCGATTAATTTGGAATTAATGTACGTATCTCTAATGAAGTGTTTTAAAAATATTTTATTAACGTATGTAACTGAAAAATCTGAACGCTGTTTTTATATGTACTTTTCCTCAAACTTCAAAACTAGGCCCTTAAAATTTGACGTGACCTCGAGCTACAGTAATTTCGAACGCATTTGAGTAGCCAGTAAATTCCAGTAGAAACTTGTTACGTCACAGCAGGTAGGAAAAATACAAAAATTCCGTTTTTGACCGTGCCTAAATTCCTTTTTTCCTCTTCTAAATATGATGAACCAGGAATTCACCCCTGAACCAATTGTTGCTCCCTGTCACCAGATTAATTCTTACAACTAGACAAAGGGGCTTAAGGACAAGAGGAGACTGTCTTCATTAAACCTCCTTTTCTCAAAAGCACGTAGGATCATTTCATCCCTTCTTCTTTCAGAGTATTCATTAGGTAATCTATCTCCTGTCCTTCGTAGAAACTCGTCATTTATTCACTTCCGTCATTTCATATTTTACGTTCTCAAGTGGCGCAGACCAAACTCCATTTCCAATGATTTCTATCTTTTCTCTTTCAAAGCCGCCACGTTTTAAGCTATAGGTATATTCCTTTGTCAAAACCGACTAAATATTTCATGGAAGGCCTTTTTTGTCAGTGAAATGAATATGCAAAGAGAGAATGTCCTATACAAAGAGAGAAAGAAACCTGAAGGTAATGTACGAGTTGAGATCCGATCGAAACGTTGGCAATGCGAGCCAATGAAGCACTATAATTCTGGTTACTTAGAAGTATCAAGTTTGGTGACGGACTGCCGTGCGGCCGAAGGTCAAATTTAATAAAGCCAATGTGTTTTAGGTCGTCTCTGATTTAAAATTAGTTGGTCTATCATATTTTACAAAACTTTTTTACGATATTTTTCTTCTTAGATTAATTGGCCGATGGCTACGAGAAAAGGAAATCCCTGATTGTTGACATCCGACACATCCTTAAGCGAAGGGAAGGGAGAAATCGTTCTGGATATTCCATCAAACTTTCTAACCCTCTCTCCCCGTCTACCCTCCCTCCCCCCCTAATCCCTTAACCCCTTCATCCCTCTTTACCCCTCCCGACAAGCACGCTAATTTGAACAATGAGCACCAACTATGGGGCCCGCTCCTATACTCCAGTGCTGCCCAAAGTTTTCCCAGAGGTGACCCTTAAAAATGACAGGTACTCCAATCACACGTAACCCTATATATTTTCAGTAGAAACATCGGATAAAATATGTCATTAGTTTCGTCACGTCGAATAATATGTCATAGATGAAAGAGAAGACGGAATCCTTGCTGTGCCAAAGAATATGAGAACAATCAGGTTTCTGATTTTTGTGCTTTTATTTGTTGTAAAATTATTTGTAAATAGAGGGATAAACTAGCTGATTAAATGGCATGAAGGAATGAATCAACATTAAGATTTTATGCTCCTTAAACTATGCCAGTTAATTATTATTATTATGAATCGAATGCTGTAAAACATGTACCCGTTCAAAGTGGCAACAGGACAGCTATTGCCGTAACAGAATCAGAATATACAAATTTAAAAATAAGGAATGGTTAAGACATAGATGTCATAGCCAAACCTTTTATTAAAAAGCCAATCCAATATTTCAAAATTTTGCACTGCATCTATTGCGATAGATAAAAAAACGAGAACTTCGTAATAGGGAGATGCAAATGAATAAAACATCAGATAATACCGCGTTGCCAATGGACAAAGAAGCTATTTGTACATTATTAATCGATCGCCTTACATCCAATTTCATATGCTTGGTTTAAACTAAAAAATCATACGGTATCGTGTGGAATATCGTCAATTTGTTACTGTTTTCATTTCCATAAGTAGCATCCGTCTATTCAATTAGGCTCCCGGAATTGTCGTCCCTCAACAATGCCGAGGTTTCGACGTCACTACCTCCCATGCATTTCCGATTGTCGAGTGCGCCACCATTGTGATTCGACGAGGTCGCGATTCAAAATCTTCTTCATTGTCGGGAGTAGGCAGAAACGAGTCCCGAAGTGAATTAGTCCCAGGGCTGCGCAAGGACGGACGCAACCGTGCAATGAACACGAGGGGGGGGGGGAGAGGGTTAGTGAACATGGCGTGCGCGCTCACGAAATTGCCCAACGGGGAGACTTATTGCGCGAATCACCCGCTTGGTCGAGTAAAAGGAACGCTGTGTGCCCCTCCTTTGTTTTAAATTGTGCGTGTGCAATAAGGCGCGTGCCGGGTGGGATTCATTCCGACCGACGATTGCTATCCTCGACGAAAAGATCGCTATCTTCTTGTTCTTCGACCCCTCCATTCAGTAATGACGGGCGGGGGTGGAAGTGGGGGATGGGGAAGGGGCTATATTGTGCGCCACCCCCTCCTTCTCTAAGGATCGTTGCCCAACGGTTGGATCGGGGGCCTCGAATCGAAAGTATTAAAGACAATGCCGGAGAGCTCGTCGCGATCCAAGGGCGCCGGAAAAATCGAGGTCTTTGGAATAAATCCTAACGCAGGCCATCTTAATTACGTGGAAGCTAAAAAGAAAAAGTAAGGGAAGGAAAACATAAAAGGCGTGGAAATACATTTTTACAAATAATGATTAAGTGATCTAACGACAAAACTGAATCTGGAAGACTTCATATAGACTTTAGTTTATCAAACACCTCTACCAACCTGCGTGCCTGTAAAGTTTGCTTTTCGCAAAAGAGACATTTAAGAGCTCAAACATGAACTTTGATATTGAAATTTGAAAACATATTCATGCAATTGTTCGAGGTGATTTACGGCCTGTTCATTGGGCGCAGTTATTATCGTTGTTTAGCTTTACTCTTGAGTGTTCCTAGGAACCTAACTTTCGAACTCTGTAGAGCTGCCAAACCGTTCACATATTTGATGTTAGGACCCTTAGAATAAAAAATGAATTAAATTGAACGAATTGAAGTTATTAACATTTAAAGTTGTCCCCACAATGCTTTCCTTAAAACCACCAAAGCAGTTTCTATGCACGTCGTACGTGCATAGTCGTTAAAAATTCGGCAAAAAATTACGGAAAATAATCGATTACAACAAGAATACATTACTCTATGAAAGCTCCAAGTTTCTTCCTTTCCCGATGAAGTAATGTAACCACTTCACACCTAGACACCGCAGCAAATGAGTTTTCTAGGTCAGGAGCTTTCTCAATCACTCGAAATGCCACAGTAGAAATGAATAGGCAGTACTATCTCGTTAGATACGCGTTTGATTTTATTATTTAAAATAGTGATACGCTCTATCAAAAAGGGTCTCAAACATACACACTTTTACTGGTCAGGGGAATGAAAATAACGTCTTACTTAAGCTTAAAATCGTCTGAAATTAGTTTGTACATTTTAATGAAGGTCCTCCATTATACACAGATATTTAGACCGCAGGACTTCAACGCACTAGGTGTTTATGATGAACTAACAACAATAAAAGTTTCAAACTTCTCTTTATTTTCATCAAAGTCCCCTTTTACAAATGAACATTTTCCTCAACGTCGATTCCACGGCCGCGTAGAACGCTTCTATATTTTGGTTACCCGCTGAAAAAACCGGCTGATCCGTGGCGGAGGTTTCCTAGGTTTTGTTGCCACGCTGCGACAATCGGGCTTGTTTGAACTGTAGTAGTATATTTTTAGGGGAGGCGACCGACAGCTGAGATCATTTGCGCCATTTGGGATGGACAGGAAAGGATGAAGGGTGGAGAGAAATCCGGTGTCGGCATTAGCCTACTCTTAGCGAAAGGGGTCCGCAGCTTAACGTCCCATCCAACGGACGGCGTACTCACTCAAAGTTCTATCTACAAAGCACCACAAGTAGGAATCAGGATACTGCTGAAAAACATCTCCCGCCTTCGGGATTCGAACCCGGGCCCTCTGGGTGGAAATCCAGCACGTTAGATACCGCACTATCCCGATTCCTTGCTTGAACTTTCACGCGCCCACGGACACAATATTTCACACACATCCATAACATCGCATGTCAACATAACAACTCAACGACGAATTTCGATTTTGGTGTTCAACTAAGAAATTTGAGAAAAATTAATCATCACACTCACGGTCTTGCAATAAAACAATTCATTTTATAAGAACCAAAAAACGCTTCTAGACTTAACGGCAAACCATTAATATCCACTACGCTATTAGATGTTCCTATTTATGCATTTTTTTAATTTAGGATGTCCATGTATTTAAAGCTGAAACATAACTTCCTGTCAACACCCATTTCTGGGAAAAATTTGTATACTTTACGATAAGACTTGAACACACCCCGTATTGTCTGTGGTTTCCCAGAATATCACAGACAATCATCCTCCCAAAACCCTTCAGCTAAACCCATACTGGAGCATAATATATACGAGTACATGTATGTACATAGCTTTGAATACAAGAGTGAAAAATGGCCACGCGATCGGTAACAAAGCACTGATTTCTATTGTGACATCGGGCCTAGAAAGACGTTGGATATTTGAGCGACTTGATTATTGACGATTATTTCATTTTGACACACGAGTCATTATCAGAGCCACAAGTCATATTCTCTAATCACACCATTCGCGTAAAAATGATAAATGGACTCCGATCCCTAACGAAAATAAATATAATTTTTTGCCCGCCCCACTCTTTGTCATAGAATCAGTACTTAAGTTGGGTACCCTAGGAACTACGTTTGCCGGGTCTAATATAATTCCGAAGTCGCTGCCGCGATCTCATCACGTACACCCGAATCCTTAATTACAACCCACTGCAGGAGGACATCCTGGATTCGGAGATCCATATAATCCAATGTTTATTTTAACGCTTAAGTTAACAAAGAGACATGACTGAGTTGTGAACCCGCGACCCTCACTGTAAAGTTCGCCCTTCCCCCTCTTGAAAAAATAGCACATTAGATTAATTTAAAAAATTAATACATTGTCATATTTCCTGATGTCACAAAAAGATCACTTTTACTCAACAATTCACTTTGTTAGCAATAACATAACTCTTCGAAGGTCTTGGTGTACCCTTGGCCAAATCCAACGATAACACTTTGAGCAGCCGCATATGTCTAACAATTCACATGTTGAACTGGGAAACCCGAGGTGAGGAACTGCAGTATTAAGACTGTTCTACATGTGTACTTTAGTATTAATTCTTGTAGTTAAAGTCAAATGAATGGCGTGAATCCTTTAAACGGCAGATTGCTTACGCTGATTGGCTCAAACAGAGATTGTTAATTAGTCTTCTGTCTCAAGAGGTACAATTAAATCATCTTCTGCCAGGTTTTAAGATAAGATTCGAGACTTCCTTCTCACAGCTGTGAAACAACGGAAGATTTGGGAACTTCGGACATGAGAATCGAGATTGAAGACGGCCTATTTTAGAACGACCATCATCCCATTCCAAATAACGGACATGTAATGGATGAGTTTAAGACGAGAAAATCAACTACGGAATGTTTTTCAATGAAAACTCGGAATATAGGGTATGATGTTCTGAGCCACTCATCAGGACCGAAACTGAATACCTGGAAAAGGATGCCGCGATAATGATAGTGATCTGGTCCGGAAGAACATGACGCGTATCAGATGACGGCAGGAGAGTGCTGGTCATCGCTGGAAGCGCACTCCAATCACCAGGGACTTTTCAATTAGTTTCCCAATAATGGATGAGGAGTGTCCAACCCAAGATCCGCTTTAAAACTTTCTTTAATTAGGCGAGGGAAAAAATAATGAGAGAAGAACAGAGAATCGGCGGATGTTTCTCAACGGTGAGGCCACATATTATTTAGGACAAATATTGGGAACTCTTGGGAGAAAATTATTTTTAACAAATTGGTCAATACTTTTCACGAAAAGGCTAATGGCCTGACATAAAATCTATGATGGGTGTCCTCAGAAAAACGATAAGACCAGGTACAAGACTTTCAAAAAACTATCAAGTATACTTGTGCCCCACATTACAATTACAGATCAGGTAAGGCGGATTATGAAATCTGAGAAATCGACAGTCTCAAGGATTAAATTGAACACCATCCTAATATGCAATCATACGCTCTCCAACAGGCTCATTATTATTCTTTCCATTGGTTTTTCTTGCTGGGGATGTTAAGGTAATGACAATGAGTAGATCATCTAACAATGATGTCTGTTAATTATATCTTCTACTAGTAGCCCTCGTGGTAACTTGTAGATGTAATCAGCAAATTCTTCCTTGTAACGATCTTTAAGATCATACAAGTTCAATAAGTTATCATTATGCCATCGTGCTAGACATATTTATTTTTTTATTCATAAGGTAATCTACCGGTCAAGGCAGGTTTTTTGATGGACACAACTACCAAATAAATAATTTGTGACTCCAAACAAAACCCAATCCAGCAACCTACTCTATATCAATCAGATCCCTCTTCATCTCTGTGTACTCCGTTCATCCCGTCCAACATACCTATCCAGTTCCTGCCCTTTCCTCGCTAGTCTAAGATTCTCCCCTCTATTACAGTCTTCAACATCCCACTGCCGATCAATACGCCTTTCATCCATTTGCACGCTATACATATGCGCACATGAATATTTATGTGAAGACGACGAGGCAAGGTTGTTCAAAATGTTGAGAATTCGCATGTGAAGGCGACTGGAGGAGGAGGAGTGCAGTGGTTAGCGTGCGAGGCTGATATTAGGTTTCGCATGGATCTTTTCCGCGCGAGAGATCACGTGATTTCTGGCTTTTCGCGGAGCGCGGTGGTAGTTGCTAATTAACGGATGGTTCAGTGAAAGGGAGATCCCGCCTCGCATAAAAGGCTATTAATTAATTATTGCGTCACTGCGCGCGGCGAGTTGCGATTGTTGGACGGGGAAGCCGATTACATGAAAATGGAGCGAGAGAGAGAAAGGTAGAGAGAAATAGATGGGGAGAGATTGTACGACAGCTGCATGTTATGAGTGTAGGCTAGGGGTTGGGGATGGTACCGGGATATCGAGAAAAACTAGGATTATCGCCTAAGGTTCTGCCCCTGAGATATCAGTTCTTAGTCCTTATGCCCTAGGCATAAATTCCTAAAACTTTTCATAATGTTATTGAACACTATTAATTGGAAACGGATCCTATTTGCTGAGAAACAAAAAGTCTTCTTTGCCTAGGTACAAATACTTAGGACTATAGGATTTGGTACTCTCACCTACGAACCGGTAACAGGTCTGTATGTAACTTCTATAATGATACCTAGGAAGAGTTAACTAGAATGGTAACGACTTTCGGGCGTTCATCCGCGTCAGGGTGTCTTTTGGTGCCAACAGTTTCTCCAGTCATTCTGCTGACATTTCCAGCTAATAATACTCCTAGTAGCACGCTGATTGCCTAAAGTCAGTCAGTTTCTCCAGTCAGAATGACTGGTAAAACTGTTTTGACCTAGAGACTTCCTGACGCAGAGAAACCTGTGAAAGCCGTTACCGTTGTGGATAAAAGTTGCGGAAGCTTCAGACTCAATTTCGCCAATTAACAAGATTTGTTGTTCCTTAGTACAAATCTTAGAATCATTAAAATACCAATCAACAACAGAGAAGCGTACCTATACATTTGTACCGACAAATAACTACTGTTCCTTCCCCATATAACTTCGAAGTATCATTGGATTACCTTGGAGAGAGCATTTACTGTATATAAAATTAGAGATATTGAGTGTGGATCAGATATATATAAGGCGTCATTTTT
Source organism: Hetaerina titia (assembly GCA_037158775.1). Lineage (NCBI taxonomy): Eukaryota > Metazoa > Arthropoda > Insecta > Odonata > Calopterygidae > Hetaerina > Hetaerina titia. Next base: position 35,721,833 of record CM073768.1, on the reverse strand, counting down.
CATAAAAACGGTAAGGGTTTGGAATAACGTTGTCGAACCTCAATAGAAGGGGAGGGGTATTTTGTGTCAAATGGTCGTCTAATGTGTGATCCCTCCCTCCTTGCCACATACCCTAGCATTGGCTTGCAGAGTATCATGTATGTATGAATGAATGCAAGAAACTATGATCCTTGCTCTATATCCATCACTATCAAGTTACTGGTGCCTGTGATTATTACCCCAGGCACCGGTACTAAGGTAGTTTTCTTGCCCAACGCACCAATCCCTGGTTTTGATCGGGTGGTGGCGCCCTACCGATAATCGTCTTTCCCGGGGTCGGGGCGGGGGAGGGACCCGGTAAAAGCGAACATTGGGTGGGGGAGAGAGCACGAACGGCGGAGAGTGGGACGGAGAGGAGTGATTGCAGTTGAGTTTGAACGCGAGGATCAAGGTCTACACCACTCCCCCCCCCACCCATCAACCACGGACCCGTACCCTCTTGATCGCCATACCCCCCAGATACACTTTCTAAAAAAACGTAAACGAATTACCACTCGCCACTTTCAAAATAAGAGACATTATCCACGTGCACATGCACCTATCCTTACAGACCATGCATGCATGAAGGAGTGAGCGAGGGAGGAAGTGTTTAAAACCCCATAAAACGTGCTGAGCTGTGACGGAGGCCTTTCGCTCTTTCGACATTGGGCATACAAAATGAGTAGTGCCCATGTACCGATTTCGATATATCGAAACCAGGAGACCGTTGAACGTCAAAACTGCCAAATACTCTAATGTACGAGGAGTTATGGTATTCTTTTAATTATGGCGAAAAAATAATTGAGATGAGACAAAAGTTTGTTATTCTGAAGACTTCACTACAAAATCACCTTTCACAGCTAAACATTTTTCCCAGCATTTTCTGACTTTTGGAAAACCGTCATTGTAGAACTTAACAAATAACGACGAAAAACCTTGTTAAACCTCTTGAATGACGTCATTGACGATGACGGATGTGGCAACATTTCAAAGCCACATGGCTTTGATTTGTAAACCACACCTCGAGATGAGTGAGCAGGTACATTGTTGGCCAGAATGCCTTTGGTGACCATAACGTGCCATTTCTTTTTCAGAGCATTGCGCAATTTATTCAGTAGTGTGCGGTAATAGTCAGAGCAATGGCCTGACTCTTCCACAGGTAATGTTTTAAGTTGAGTCCTAAAAAAGGAAGCATGGCCTTCCCTACCGGCTTCTGAACCTTAGCCTTCTTGGGGGTAGGTGAACCACGGTGCATCCACTCCTTGCCCATCTCTTTGGCCTCTGGACCATATTGCTAAATCCAAGGTTCATCCATTGTTAACAGACGACTGAAAAAGCCTCTTCCCCTTGCAACAAAAGATTCAACTCTCCCTTGAAAAGTTTTGCTGTGTTCGCTTCTGAAAAAGAGTCAGTAGTCGTTGCACCAGGCGTGTTGACACCTTTGACATGTGCAGTTATTTGCGAATAATTTTCCACACACCGTCGCAGCAAAGATCAGTCTCGTTCATGATCACTTGGATGGTCAATAGGAGAAGTTCCGGCTTTCTTCACTGTGGCAGCAGCATTTTCCGTAAGTGATGGTGTTTCATTTCTCGGATCTTACAAGGGACATGTGGCGATTTTAAAAATTCCTTTTCCACCTCTTGTTGTCGTGGATCAACTGGGTACTGTAACCTCCCCAATGAAAGAACTTGATTACACTTGGAGCCTCTTTCTTCTTCATAATACGAGTTACTTCAATATAATGCTTTCCGAAACAAAACAATGCAACAATACCTGTACCTTCCAGGAATCGTGTCCCGACTGGCAGGGTCGCTGGCATCAGTGTGTTGGTGCACAATGGTGCTATTTTGAAGAATTTTAGTAAAATGAACTTTGACCTAAAATGAATATTTTTCTCGGATTTATCCTCTTAATTTTTGGGACAAACCCTGTCCATGTAGGAAACATCTTTCATATAACTTCAGGCTTGGGTGGATTATATAAGGGTTTCTATAAGATACACTCGTACACAGAAGGCCCTTTTTGCAATAACTCTACATTACACGTACTGCGTTAATTCTTTCGACAACAATCGATCTCCGACAAAAGGAACGCTATAAATATTGTCGTTAGGGCAGTCAAATTTTACAACCGTGTTTCTTTCATTGTTATAAGCGCAAGGTGAATTTTCGATTGTTGAGAGGTCTATTTAGTAGACAAATGAACGCAACAGACATAACATCAACCTCGGGTTCTCTTATTTATTTTGGGGACAGTCAACGGTTCACACAGGGTTGGTCTTGGCGCGAGATCATCCATCAAATTCAGCCTTCCTTTAACCATATTAAGAATTTATATACCGTTTTTAAAGGGGTTTGGAACACCCTTGAGTCTCAATTCCTAAATTTTCTGAAGAGAGTTGCCTCGGCGATATTTTAAGAACATATGGGGGCAATCAACTTGTAGGCAGATAGACCCTAAGGACCTTTAAGCCCAGCATAAAACATGATACTCTTTATTACTCTTCACATATTAATGGCAGCTTTTCTGGCAGCGGCTGGGCATATAATTTACTACAAGCTCGTTATTCACGATTGCATTAGTAAGATTAAAATCATTTTCTTCTCATCCAATTTCGGATGAAATACCATTAATAAACACTCTTACTCGATTGAGATAGGTATTCTGGTGTTGCCGAAGGTCACATATGCAAAAATAACCATGTTTAAGACTACAATTAACAATCGGAGGCGGTACCTGACTAGATAATCTTAATATTAGGCCAAACTAAATTTACTGACTTTTAATAATCAAACCACTTTACTTTTCCACATAAACTTTTTAATTTTTACAAACCAGGTTTCGTTATAGCATAACATCTTCAGACCTGATGATGTTATGCTATAACGAAACCTGGGTTGTAAACATTAAAAAAGTTTATGTGAAAAAGTAAAGTGTTTAATTATTAAAAGTCAGTATGAAGGTTTTCCATCAAGTTACGCCAGAAGCTGTTTTATTTATCAAACTAAATTTAATTCAATTTCAGTAAGGCGACATCGCCTGAAATTTAATCAACTTGTTGAATGCTTAAAGTACAATATATTGTTCGAATTGTTGTTGTATCTGTATATCATTTAGAACTAATTGCATGCAAACAATCAACCTTGTTCTACAATTCTTACAACCGTATTAAGAATCAACAATCACATAATACAATTCAACAGATCGTGTCTCAATTGTCAATCACACTGCAAATCTAACGGCCACTATGGATCGATTGCAAAACATTGGATGGATTCAATAGGGTTGGTTGGTTTCGCATAATGCAAGGTTGCTATTCCGACTTCGTCGACAAAATCGTTTACCTAGTCTAGTTTCATTTGCGGTAAACCTTTCAGTTGTTCATTTCAGTCACGTATGGAGGTGAAGCGAAAGGTGGCTGAAGCGAAAAGTGTTCACTTCGAAACATTCTGTGATTTTTTTGCGAAGGCATTCCCTTCGATAGAGTGATGAAAATCGATTATAAAAAAAAAGAACTGGCGATCATTTCTCTCTTTTGTCCCTTTGGCGGTTGCGATACGCAGTGGGACATGGAGCGTTCTTCAAAACCGAGCGGCGTGTCCGTCTGTGCGTTCGCTCAAAGGATAAAAACCTTAATTTAAAAGAGTAGCTGGTGCACGCACGGCGATTTTTTTTCCCAGTATCCGAAAACCAATAATCCGTCAGGAAGTCTTTGCTTTCAGAGAGTGCCTATGTCGAGTCTGCGGCGAAAAAACACAAAACGCGCTAAAAGAGTACACACCTACGTAGAACACGTGACAAAGAGTTAAAAAAGCGTTAGAGTTCATGGCCTTAAAGTGACAAAAATAATAAAGTCATTATGCTTACATGAATTTATATTTAAATTGTCTGTTCCCAAATGACGATCATTTTGAATAAGAATGAATGGCTTTGGACTTAATTCGCTGAGTTAACACAATGGGGCATAACGCAAAAGAATGGTATATTCTACTCAAAGTACGACTACTCAAGTGAGAAAGCACTAAAGGAGAAATCAAAATTTTGCAATTCAGTCTAATGAAAGATGTATTCATAATTGATAACTAAAACAATAACTGAAACATTTTAAATAATTGCCAGATAATATATTGTATGCGAATATATGGATACATATGTATATAATATTGAATATATATGTATATATAAATGTATATTATGAAAACATATATATTAAAAAATACATGAATGTATATATTTCTATATATGAATGTGTTTTCATTTTTTATTATTATTAAGTAATCTACCGGTTAAGGTAGGGTTTTGGATGGACACAACTATCAAATAAACCCAATCCAGCAACCTAATCTACATCAGGTCCCTCTTTATCTCTGTGTACTTCTTTCCTCCCTTCATCCCGTCCAACATCCCTATCCTGTTCCTACCCTTTCCTCGCTTGCCCAACATCCTCCCCTCTATTACCTTCTTCAACATTATACTACCGCTCAAATACGCCTTTCATCCATTTTTCCTGCCTCCATAAGATTTATCTCAACAAACCCCTCTCCTCATCCACCATCTCCAGTACTTGTATATATATATATATATATATATATATATATATATATATATATATATATATATATATATATATATATATATATATATATATATATAAAATATATATATATAAAATATATATATTTCTTTAATATATAATTTCTTTATATAATTCTTATATATATATATTTATATATATAAATATATCTATATATTTTTTTTTTCATTCAAACACGAAATCCCGCCATACGGCGAATAAATATTCATTCACATAGAAATAGAGATAAGGAAATGGGAAAGGAACACACACAAAGGACGCACACAAGAGAGGTGGGGATGGCGGATGTGAGCAGATCACAAATGTAAAACTATTTTCCTCGACCGGGACTTGAACACCGGATCTCTCCACTTGCCGGGCGGATGCTCTAACCACTTGAGCTATCGAGAATATGTACTTTACACTGAAATCTGCGATCTTATAAAGCGCCAAAGTGCTCCGAATCATTGCCCAGAAGATGGCTTTAGGGAGCTGTTACACCCACCAAAGGAGAATTAGACAAACACAATAGGAGAATGGACAGTAGGTTAGCAAGCATACAACATCATAAAGGATAGGAACGGTACGTTTCATGGCACGCATAGCCAGAAGAAGAGACGAGCCACATTGGCAAAATAATCAAATATTTGTTCGCCGTATGGCGGGATTTCGTGTTTGAATGTGTATTTGGTGGTAAAAACAGAACTGAGTTCAGAACTGAACTCAGTTCTGTTCCTAACTCCTCTTGAGAAAGGTGGTTGCACCACCGAAAATTCGAGACCCAGTGGGTCCCTCTTTTATGTGCTTCTGTGTTTGTGTTCGTGTCGACTAGTCTATTTACATTATTGTAAACATTATTGTACATTATTGCGTACGGTGCGTATGGTGCCAGTTATTTCAGTTTCCGTTGTCCTTGTTTTTACTGTTTGTCGAAAATGGAAATTGATGATATCACAAGTTTTTGGTGAAGTGCGGTAAAGGTTATCAAAACATTACTAAAATGTTGGCAGCTGTTCAAGGTGGTAATGCTCTGAAGAAAACATTGTTTTCAAGTGGAATAAGCGTTTAAAGATGCCCGACAAGACGTCACGGATGATGCAAGGCCGGGACGGCCTTCCAACCACCTGTGTCGATGACAACATTGATCGTGTGTGGTTCCTTGGCCTTACCGATCGTCAAAAAACTCTCCGAATGACAGCTGATCAACTGAATTTAGGAAAATCAACAGTGCACACAATTCTAACCGAACATGATGGATGGATCCTTCACCGTGACAATCTGTTTTCATTATAAGTAGCCTGGTACTTGGTTAGTAAGACTTATTTTACTGTCCATTTTTTGCAAGTAACTCGTTTTTTATGTGTAGAGGAGTGTTTCACCCGTAAATACCTTAGTGCATGCACCTGTTATTATCAATGTTTCCATGATTTAATTTATTGTGCATGATATTTGCACTTTAAATTAAGTAAAAATGCTTTTTTTTATATACATGGTGAATCACTCCCTGCCACACACCTTAGTGGTGGCTAGCCGGATACCTTGTCAATGTAGATGTAAGCCACCTCAAGGGCACGTGGAAGACGCTGTTAGGTCACCATTCATTAGAACAATCGCTAATTACGGTCAGCCGTAATTATTTTATTTTAGGAGGTTCGGGTACGTGATGTTCGTTGCTCTTTGGGTCACGGAATTCGCGAGTGAAAAAGTGTTTCTTTCAACGGTCAATTGACCTCAAATTCTCGTTATGGCCTAGATTACCGATGTTAATCGTCTCTAATATTATTTTCCCTGGATCAGGATTACATTCATAATATTTGCATTAAAACTGTAGTTTAACTTCACCACATTCCAGTAATCTTCCTGTATCCAGGTATTCCAAAGCCCAGGTTTCCATGAATAACGTGACTCTTTCTGTTTGTTCACGATTTCCCACGATGCTGACAGCCTTATTCCGTATGTAGTAGTAAGGTGATGTTAGCAAGCCTTCCCATCTCCTTTGGAAATGTCCTTTGGTAGGATCCGCCGCTAAGGTTGGCTGGTGGTTTTCAATTGACCTTGCGGACGACGAATCGTCTCTTATTATGCGATGTCCTTAAGATTAAGGAGGTAGGCATTACGCGTGTTCACTGTCGTGAACGAGGTTTCATGAATTCATTTTTTCGTTCGTTTCTGGTGATTAAATTCACATTTCCTCTGAAACGAAAACTGCTGAGATCGAGGACGCGTGGGAAGAAGGATTCCTGCTTAATTAACCTGGCATAGTGACAACAGATGAATACCATTGCGTTCCAACCATCCTCGGTAAACAAATATTAAGAAAAGTCGATAATCAGGGTATGTTCCACGTTACAATTATGTCTAAATAACGTGAGTAATCAAACTTGATGCCAAAAATATGGTCGTGATAAAATCCAAAATTAAAATACGGTGAAATGTTTCCATCACTACTCATTTAACTACGTTGCTCTTTCCTTGACGAAGTCTTATTCTAAATTTTGTTTACAACCCTAAAACTATAAACACAGTAATCAACCCGAAGGTCGGTTTAGTAGGTGATGGTAGAGCTCGCCCATGTACCAAACCCGACGGCGTGTGAATATTCACACGTCAGGGGGTAGGGGGGCCAGTTCCTTTCCCTGTGCCGGTTATGGTTTCCCAGGAAGATCTGGTACCCGAAATATCAACTAGCTTGGGTGAAGCTGCAGGTGCCCAGAGTGCCTTGCCCGGGAATCCAACCCGGGACTCTCCGGTCAGTAGTCCAACGCTCTACCCACTGGACCACCGCGACCCACACAACCCTAAAATGCACTGAAAAATGCTTACGGGTAAATTACACTTCACTCGTAATCTGTGGGATGACATGTCTCTGAATTCGGTGGCTGGTGAAAGTCCCATACGAGGAGGCTGATCACAATACTGTTGTATGATGTAATGGTTGGACATTGGCTAGGAAAATTTTCAGAGGAAAAATCTGATAAACAATGTTAGATTTAGTCAGGTTTTTGATGGACACAGACTGAACACGACTTCAATTCCAAATACTTCCATCCTCTCTTCACTCCTTTCGACACACCTATGCTCTTCCTACTGTTGCCTCGATTGCCTGATAATCTCTTATAGTTAGATCCTTAGAGGTGTATAGTACTCTTAAAGTTTTCTTTTGACACCTAAATTTCAGAGTGTAAGAGGACGTCTCGGTAGCTTAACTGGCTAAAGCACTCGGCCGGATATCGAGGGATCCGGGTTCGAATCCCGGTCAAGGCGAATGATTTATACTCTCTGAAATTGTTGCATTGTAATGCACACGTAGCGGATGACTCCGTTAAAGTTACTGTGGCGGCATCTCCCGCAGTTTCTTTGAAACCGATTTATTTATTATAACACTAAATAAAATTGATATATTCGTCCTCTTTCGATAAAATAAGAGAGAAGAGAGAGCGTGAAAGACGGATTCAAATGCTTGTTCTTCCCTCGCACGATACGCAATCATCACCAACGTGAATCCAAGCGCACAAATATATTTAGTCAAAGATTCAAACATAATGATTTGATCAAACACAAAAATAATTGCACATTTGCCAAAGTTTTCATAAATTAGCCAATATATGTATCCAAATGCATTCTTGAACTAATATTTCTTCATGCATAGTTGGTACCCTTAAACCCCCCGCCACTCACCTTTGCGGCGGTTTGCTTACTATTGTATGGATGTAGATCAAACCTCCAGGGAGCATCGAAACGTGAAAAGCCCCTCCCCAAAGTCAATGTCTAACTTGATAAGAAGGGACATTATAGGCATAGTAACAATGTCGAATATGAATAAGTGGCAGCTGTAGGAAGGATTAGGGCGAGGCGCGAATTCCATCTGCAAACTGAGAAAGAGGAAATATAAAAAAATCGGCCGATTCGAAGGGGAGCGACCGACTGACTGCCAGACTGGCCTCGACGACATTCAAATCCGCTTGTGACCCAAAGGAGATCGAAGAAAAACGTTAACCTCGCCTCGTCGCCGAAGCGGAAACAATTGATTCTCATCCAGCGAAACGGGCACGAGAAGAAATAAGTCACCAGTAATGACGCAATCGAAGTTTCTGCTAAGAGATAGATGGATAGAGAGAGAGAGAGAGAGAGAGAGGGAGCCGAGGCAATGAAAGTTGTTTATTTTTCTTTCCTGAATCCGAAACACGATCCTCCTTTTGTCGTTCGACAAGAGAATGGTGACTAACTGGATCGCTATCGCTTTTTCAATTCGTCGACGTTTTGAGAGCAAGCTCTGCATGGCAGCGGAGAACGAGAGGTAGGTCTCCGCATTCACTGAATTAATGGAAAATTGCGACGATTAAAAAAAAAGCATCGCCAACTTTTTTTTTCGCCTCTAATTCGTCCCATTGACACAGTTTTTTTTACGACGTGACCTGGCTTCCAGCGCTGAGCTCCTCCTTCCTGACCTGACTCAACTGCCCTGATTACTTCGCGTTTATCCGCTCTTAAAATCTGCGAAATGTTATTCCGCGACTATTTTTCGTTCCCACATTTGTTGCCATTAAATGAACTCACGAATTCGTTACACATAATTTTGTGAGTGGGTGCGTGATATATATGTGTATGGAAAATGTTCACAAGAGTGAATAATATAAGTAAATTCACTTGCTTAATGATGACACAACTGACAAAAAAAAGGGCACTCGTGGTGTTGTTTTCTTTTAAATATTACGTTGGCACAACCACCATTTTCAACGGTAGGAAGAAGGTGCACATGCATATTTGTAAGCATGTGAATCAACATTGTCATCATGTGTTTTTTTAATCCTGAGATTGTTTTTACCGAAGCCCTCCCTTATTTTCTATTCATTGTTAAAACCCTTACCCCCGAGTAACTTCCCTGTTTTAAGTCTTTAATTTTCCTATATCCTTGTATCTCTGTCTTCCTCGCTGGATCTTCCATTATATTTAACCATCTTTTATATTTCTAACTAAGTCATCGTGTATCTGGGTGTGTCCAATCCATCAAAGTCTTTTTTGCAACAGAGTTCTCTCCATATGATCTTTTCCGCCTCTGACCTTATATATATATATATATATATATATATATATATATATATATATATATATATATATATATATAAAACATATATATTTCTATAAAAATATATTTCTATATAAATATTTATATAAATATACAAAAAATATTTCAATGGATAAAAATAATACTGTTCTCCTCTTGAATATATAACAGTATATATTTCTACTGTTTCCCTCTAGAGCGCCATGTTTCAAAGACTTTTATGTATTCCTCGCCGGTCCACTTTTCCAATGTCTCATGTCTTTGGTCCTTTGAGGGTCATACTCCAAAAGAACATTTTCATGAAATGCATTCTTAATTGCAACCATATGTTCTTTAGATTATTAAAATTATTTGAAGTAATTTCTTAGTGTAATCATCGAGGCCCCATATCTATTTGCCAACTCATGTACCTCAGCAATGTGAGATCTGTCTCAAAGACGGGGATGAGTCTATGAAGTAGTAGGCTTGAGAGGAAATAGACCAAATAGTGACATTGAGACAGGAGTACAAATCAAATACAATAGTATGTCAGATAAAGGTGACGCGTCCGCTTATTTCCCTAAAAATCTCTTGGGAATTAAAAACATTGAGAGGCTCTAAAAATGCTGTTTCACATTGGACTTTACGTAACGATAGTTTGAATTCCCGTGAAATATATCATGTAATGATCATGTTTTCTTTCATTATTTCCCATTGCTTTCCGTTTCTCCCCTATCCGATGAACGCGAGAGATGAACTACTGCCCTAAAAGGCACAATCTTCGGCATCAAGCACTCCACTTGAGGACACCTTTTTCCGTAACCTTACACCCACTCCCTATTCCACCCTGTTGACGAATGAGCTGACTCCCCACCGTGCCCATTAAATTTTATTTATGACGTTAATCTCTCTTTCTCCCATCACTTGTCATAAAAAGGAGAGCTTCGTCCTGAAGACTACTTAAATTAGTTTAAACAATAACACTTAGTCACGAAAAGATACAGAAAAAAAGAATTTCGTGTAACTGACGAACGGTGAACGTTTCGGGAGTCCAGAGTGAAGCAGTTGCTTCGTCAATAGAAGAAGATTCCAAATTCCAACCGCATTAAGTTTCACGAAATGTGTTGCGTGACTTTTCGTGTACCTGTTCTACCTTACATCTACATAAATACCCTGCGAGCCACCAAAAAAGGTGTGTGGCAGGGGGGGGGGCATTAGAAACCATAGGTGGCACAAGGAGAGTAATTTCCCCCCTTATGATCCTGTCAATGTGTGAATTTCATACTCGCCTATCAAACCTACCTTCGGGCTTGGTAACAGTGGTTGTGGCGATATAGTAGTTAGTGTGTAGCTTAGCTCTCCTACACCCTCGAGTACTAGGTTCGGTTGGAACGAGTCGATACTAGTTAAGACAGATTAAACGCTAGTAAGCGATGATACACAATAAAAAAATCTTGGTACAACTAATACAAAAGAAAACTTCAACAAAACACGGGTTTATGCGTTCCGACATTCTAACTGCCCAGGCTATTCGACAATTGGGGAAGGCAGGAAAAAACACCGCCAAAACGGATAAAATTCATTGTCATGTTTTCCATGCATTAATACATGTCATTCGATGTATTTGTATGCATATCCATGCACTCAGTATACTTTATCTTCCATAGGAAGGCTACCTGCCCGGAGGAAATGCAAAGGCCTGAGTTATTAGTGACCATTTTTACGTCTTGTTCTGTATTTCTTGTTACAACTTCTTTAGTGGTATAGGTGTTATATTTGGATGATGACAATCACCTGTCCGTTCTATAACAAATAATAGTGTGCAATTTTCAAAAGAACCTTTCATTTTAACTTTTAAAAAGATACAGTTAAATTTATCAAAAACTTACATTCATGAGCTTGTTTTTGGGACAAAAACTCAATTGGCATAATATTAGGGAAAGTAAGCGTCCATATTTCCTCATTCGCGCGCTGGATTTAATAGACCATCGGTGCGAGTAAGTCATACGATAAAAATCTAATGAGAACGGGAACAGGTGCCTCAACTTCTCAATAAGGTTGGTCGGCGGTGAGTCAGCTCGTCGAAGACGGCAGACTCCTTAAAGATTCCACACCACTCTGGGTTTTAAGAAAGGCGAACTGTTCACAATTTTATGACGCATAACTTGTAAATACCTTTCATTACATATCTGTCGAGGGAGTAGCCAGGTCAATGCCAATGCGTGGAAATCGCGCATTTAATTTCCCTAAACAGAATAGAAGTAACTCGCTGAAAATGGCGCACGAAAGGATAGCCTGGAAATTAATTCAAAACCATCGGTACACCCACACATAGAGAAACGGGGTTTTTCAATGGAAACGCCTTAATGCAGAACAAGAGGAAATGTATGTTCAGCTAACTATCTTAAAATGCATAAATAGTCAAAATGTTTAAATGAAGCCAGACAGATATGAAACCGCTGGAAATAGTAGCCAAACGGGTGAAACAACTTCAAGAAGTCTATTGTGCAAAGGCATTAATATACTCACACTACTCTAAAATTATTTTTTTGCAATTTAATTCATTATGACACGGTTATCTAGATAAAGAACTTGCATAAAACGGAAAAGTATGCCTAACAGGTATATATGGATCCAAAGAACCAATTCGTTTATGTTTATATAACTATAGGGTTTACTTTTGCACCGTTTGGAGACATTAAACCATAGAAACAGAAGAACAAAAGAATATTGGAGGTGACGGAAATGTGGTGTTACCAAAGTGTGCTGAAAATATAATTTAATAGAAACGGTTATAAATGAAGAAGTACTTCTAAGAGTGGGTGAGGAGAGAATAAAATATTAAACAAGCGTACCAGAAGTAGAGGTGGTTACTTATCCTGATGCACAATAGCTTATGATAATCATAAGTTAAACAAAACACGGTGGTAAAGAATTACAGAGAAAGTCCAAGGATGAACTACGAAAAGCAGGTAATCAAAAACATTGTCGCCAGGAAAAATGGGGATATAAAGAAATTGGCAAGGAGCAAAATGTAGATTGTAGAGCTGTCATGAACCAATACTTGGATTGAAAACCCTCAATTAAGAGGGAAGTGCAACAGGGCCGCTAATATTCTTTTATACCTTAATGACTTATGGTCGCAAATTGGTAGCGACCTTAAATTTTTTTGCAGACGACACGGTAGTATACAGCGAAGTACTCGTATTGACCCCAGCAGATTACCGGCTGCTCTCTGGATACGAGTTTAGACATAATATCGGATAGGGAATCAGTACTTAAAATAAGCAACCGCACAATTTTGAAGCAAAGAATATAGTATGATGAACAGGACATGCATAATAAAATAGAGGGTGCAGAGCTAACTACGGTAGATCAAGTGAAATATTTGGGGGGTTGTTCTAACACCACGCCTTTTGGGGAGCAAATATCAGGAAAATCTGTGAATTCGCTTCAATAAAATCGGCTTAATTAAACGGAAGTTGGGGAAATGTAATGGGAAAATTAAAAATAGGTATTATTTCGCTTTAGTTAGGCCAAAACGAATATGCCGCAAGTATTTGGAATCCTTGAGAGAAAGCCTTGATATAAGAACTACATAAAGTTCAGTGAATATCCGCCAGATTCGTCAAAAACATTTATGATTATAAGACGAGTGTGACAAGTGTTTCAGATAAATTAGGCTGGGAGCCGCTTGAGATACGAAGAGAACGTACCAGACATAGACTTTTACAAGAGTTCAGAACAAACAAGGTTAACAATGACACAAAAGGAATTATTATGGCCCCACACCACTTATTTTGGTTAGACCACACGAAAGGGAGATAGACTCCAGTAAAAATAGATACAAGTCCTTTCCTCGGACAATCAGGAACCATAGTAGGAAGAAATCAAGCCATTATAGAAATAGTAGACATTCGATTTAAAAGCGAAGACAAGATTAATCGCTACGTAGACATCTGGTATATTCGTAGGTGCATCTGCATGCGTATGCTAGTTGTTAGTATATGCATTTGCATGTGTGTAATTCAAATGAGTTTTGAAAATGAATACGTACGTCTCTCTGGAAGTAGATTATCGTATTTTGTTAGTTTGTGATACGTACTCTCTTTTACGGGTGGTGTCCTAACACCCCCCGCCACACTCCCTTGCGTGGGCTTGCGGGGTATTCTGCATATGTCTACATCCACACAATACCCCGAAAGCCGCCACAAGGGCTTGTGGCGGGGGTTCTTATAGTAAGTGGGGATCTGCATCAAATTTACGCAGTAAATTAAACCTGTATTTAAGCCAGCGGTCAGCTAGTGCCTCCCATCCTAATTCTTCCCATTTTATCATGACACTGCTACCTTGTTCATGAAAACGTTCATGAAAACTTCGCTACTCTACGTTGCACTCGATCTAGTTCCAAAATTAAGCCTATTTCATGAGAATCCCATACATTTGCAGCATACTCAAGGTGAAGCCTAACTAGCGTGAAATAACGACGCTCCTTGACCATTTCATTACAATTCCCAAGTATTCTTTTTATGAACCCTAACGTTTTATTAGCTATGCCGAAAATTTCACGAATGTGTTTTCCCTATTGTGTACTGTGTCGATGTAAGAGGTAGAAGATAACCCGTTGTGATTATATGTTTCCCGAATGACACCATTTTAGGCACATTACCAGTACTTGATACAGATGTGTACAACAAATCTGTTCGAATTACAACTAGGGTGAATTTAGAATAATTATTCTTTTGAATATTTCTAATGTTATTTGAAAATATTTAGAAGGTCAGTAATACCTTTCACTATTGATACTGTTGCTACAAATATCCCTTATTCATTTTTCCTAAATTGTCCTTATCTTGATGTGATTACAATATGTTCAACTTTATGTGGTATTTGTACATTGCTTGTACTTAAAATAATACTTCCAACTCATGAATATCGGACATGTTCTGGGCAGGGCAATGCATAATCTGAGATATATATTTCAAAGCTATTTTTTACGTTTACATCATAACGTTCATGTACTGTATGCCTGCGCCGAACGAGGATCTTTTAGTTCACTGTTGGCTCGTTTGGCAGCGACTGCAACTACTTCTCGCGACATAAAATTACAATTAATGGCACCACCAGACATCTGATTTGATTTTCACGTGAAATGACATCGTTCCCGGCTGCAACGATGACTAAGTTGATTTCGGAATAAAACCTTAATCTAATTTTACGAAGCGCTGTTCAAAGTTTAATCGTGAACTTCCTTTTGGTGTCGAGGAAAACTTTGGGAAAGGAAATTTGGCAAAATCCGCTCAAAGTTGGAAAACATTGTCGTGTTACCGACTAGTTAGTGTGAAAGATTGGGTAGGGGGATCAACTCGACACTCATTTCGTGGAAGGAGTTTCTTAGGGGAAGGGAGGGGGGTAGTGCTTCAATCCCCTAGTGACCTCATAGTTTCCGTTTCTATCCGATTTTCATCGAGACCCTACAAGTTAGGCAGGAAAACGCTTAATCTTCCCTAGAAAAGGGACCGAAAGGTCGATTCATACCATAATTAATTGGAGTATTACCGAAAAATGATTGGTCAAGGACGTTTTTCTTTATTCTGATACAATAAATTTCACCATTGTCCATTTAAAACGCAAGCCTAATTAACCAAAAATTGGTCCCAAGGAACATCACAAGCAAAACCAAGGAAAAATGGAGCGGACGAATAGTTTAAACAATGCAAAACTCTATTCGCGTACACTTTAAAATAAAGGATAAACTTTTTTTTTTGGAATCGGAATTACTGATAGTGGTAAATAGATCTATAGATTATTGTTCATAACCCACATGCGAAGTGACTGAATTTGTAAAAATGTAGCCTAATAGTGTGTAACGTTTTCCACGTTCCAAAAGTGCATTTAACAAATTGGTATGCAGTTGTTTCAAAACGGATGAAGACATCTAAAATCAGAACGAAACAAGTTATCGAAGATTTCTCTTTTCCAAGAAGGTCGGCTTATGTTACAATACCCAGCACCGGAAGACGGACACTTTATGAGTTTCACTATTCTACAAAATGGCCATTTGTTCTTGGCCTCTTACGCAACATTCGGCATAATCAACCCCTTTGTCTCTGAAATAATTCAATATTGATGAAGAATTTTATAAATTTTAATGAGTATGATCTCCTCCGGATGGGTGGAAAGGAATGAGAGAAAGCATTACGAAATACGGGTCATTTTTTTAAGGCAGATATTTTATAGTTATTCAGTAGACTACTGTTTAAGGTTAGTTTTGGAGGTTATGGACTGAACACGCCTGCATTTCTTAGCACGCGTCAATCAAGACGCTCCAAGTTGTCCCAAACTAGAATAAACACTTTTTAAATTCCGCATTATTTCTCTCTTCATTCAGTCCGGCATCCTTATCCTTAATGTATTAATTATTCATCCATTTTGAACTAAAAGACGAAAAAGAAATTATCGGCAGGCATTTATGAAAAAAATATTAAAACCCGCACTGCACATCGGTAGGAGATATTATGATAGTTCGATTTGATAGACAACCTGTAGAATAGACTGATTGGTTATGCCATTATAAAAATGAAGATAATAGATCAGAATGAATGTTTACGATTTTTCCCGAAAAAGAAACTTTGAGGATTCTTAATCTATTTTATATCCAATAAAAAAATATGATTATTTCATTGGGACCATTACTTTGTCGCGCGTCTCATGCTTAGATAGGAGTTCGAGCATCCTTAGTCAAACGATCAGATAAACGTAATATACGAGGGTCCTTTCAAGTCATGAGATCACATAAAAATATTCTGATATACATTTACATCAGAAAGGACAAATGCCTGATATTTCTCAGCATAATCTCTTTGGAGATGAGCGCAATTTAAGAACTTTATCGCCATGGTTTCATGGCCACAAAGATCCGTTTTGTTGGGGTCCCTTTTGCCCCTGGAAAAACCGGCTGATTTGGGTGACCCTACCATATATACATATATAGACCCTACCTATATATATATATATATATATATATATATATATATTCATTCATATAGAAATGGATATAAAGAAAGGGGATAGGAACACACATGAAGGACGAACACAGCAGAGGTGGGGAAGGCGGAATCAAGCAGACCACGAGTGTAAAAATATTTCCTCGGTCGGGGCTTTTTCTTCCGGGAAATATTTTTACACTCGTGGTCTGCTTGATTCCGCCTTCCCCACCTCTCCTGTGTTCGTCCTTCATGTGTGTTCCTATCCCCTTTCTTTATATCTATTTCTATGTGAATGAATATTTGTTCGCCGTATGGCGAAATTTCGTGTTTGAATGTATATGTATATAACACTTATGTGAAAGTCCCACGGACGTGAATAATAATGTGAATGGAATTAACACTAGAGGACAAAGACCAAACCACAGAAACATATAAATACCCAGTGAGTATCTCTTTTTCATGTGTTTCATTGTTTTGGTCGTTGTCTACTAGTACACTCACACAAACTAATAGTTATTGACTGGCTGGTTCCTTATCATTACCAGCCATACTGCCTTACGGCGACTTGTGGATAATTTAATAATTGTAGACGTGCTCGCCAATTCCATTGTCTCTTCTATTGTCGTCTTTTTTCACTTTAAAATTCATTATTTCTTAAAAATTATTTTTGAAAATCTCTTGTCATTTAAACATTTTTTTCATCATTCGAACGTATGAAAAGCCTTAAGATCAGTCGTCATCCAATTACTTCATTCTCGATTCGCCGCTTTTGAGAAATTATTGAGGGATTACATAACTTCACAGTCGGTCTCAAGGATGTCACAAATGGAGAATTGGCATACATTTGGCATTGGAAAAAGATTTAATTTTTTTTTAAGAATTGGCATCTTTATGTTCACGCCTAGTAAGGAATAATCCCGTGCCACAAAGCATGGCATATCACGTAGAGAGAACTTAAATGTTATCCTCGAAGGGTCAAGTCCGCCTAAAAACAATCGCCAATCACGGTCAGGTGACGGATGTGAAATGAAAGCGATGCGAATTTCAGACGGCCATTTCATCGTCGCTCGAACAATTGCTCAAGCGTATGGCTCGTCGTGGCGACGCTCGCTTCTGGTTCGCTAAGACTGTGGGCACGCTAGGGATATAGGTTGCCCTCAATGCATGCCGCGGAATCCTGAAGGGCCTCGTGAACCGCAGCGGTTTGAGAAACATCACTCGCGCGGATGGGTGTCAATTTAATGTATCCCTAACCGCCACACTCAGGTTACGTGTCAAACGGGAGTTATATGCACCTACATATTTATACTTACATTTATAGGTAGAATTCTATCTGGGCTGTGTTTAGGACAAGAATGGTCGGATTAGTGTGGACAGAAGAAGAATATTATTTGCATTAGACAAAGAAGCTTTCGCAATGAGGAAGGAATTCCTGACAGGGATGTTGAGCAGGGATTTTTATAAAAGGCTCGTCAAAACTTTGATATGGAG
This sequence comes from Hetaerina titia, assembly GCA_037158775.1. Lineage (NCBI taxonomy): Eukaryota > Metazoa > Arthropoda > Insecta > Odonata > Calopterygidae > Hetaerina > Hetaerina titia. The sequence goes on along the minus strand of CM073768.1, from coordinate 35,703,715 downwards.
CGTGGTTTTATGTGTCGTGGATATACGTTTGTTAAAGCAAGGCGATAGGCGTATGTTAGTAACTTTTGAAATGTGGGCGTGGAAAAGGATGGAAAAGGTGAAATGGACAGAAAAGAAAACAAAAGATGACGTGATGGTAAGGTAGGGGAGGAGAGAGGGAGAGGAGGGCGTGTAAGTCGGAGATGTCGGCTGGAATGAAGTGAGGGGGAAATTATGTGGAATTGAGAAAGGTTTGATGGCAGTGTCGGATGTTAGGTTGTGTACTGTGAGGTGTGACTAAGATATGTTGAGGCGCTCAGTCGGTTTACACGCACACACATATATATATTCAAAAACAGTAACCCGCCAAATAGCGAACATATATTTACATGGACAGATATGAGGACCATTTACGTGTACATGCAGAAGTAAATACTTTTTCATAAACGCTTTAACTCAACATCCCTGCGGCGGTGTTTTGTGAATGTATAGCTTTATATGCATTTGCAATTCATTGAATAATGGTAGCACAGTTTAAAATAGCATATCTGCGCCATCATCAGATTCATACAATATTATAAAAAAATCAAAATTCACCTTGTTCAATAAGTGTAAAATGTTAATCATTACACATTCATTCAATACGTAATTTATCGCTTCGAACACTCACCCGGAGAGTGAGGCCAATGCATTTTTTTCACTGGGTGCCGAAATAAGCACGCATCCGCATATGACGCGGGCAACGGTATGCAAGAGGTCCCAGAGCGAGAACATGAAGAGTTTCCCACCGCCACCTACTATCTTCTTTTTACCGAGAAAATGAGAGTTTTTTTTCCACGATCCTCCCCCTTCACCCTCCCTCCTCCACTCTTTCCTCACCCCGCACGTCCCCACTCCCCTTCCGTCTTGCTCTCGACACAGAGAGACCGGCGGACAATGAGGGCAAGTGGCGTATTGAACCAGTTCCCTTGACCCGCGAGCGGGGTGGTGAGAAAGGGAGGGGGAAGAGAGAGAGAAAGAGAGAGAGAGAGGGAAGAGAGATAAGGAACGCGATGGGGAGTCGAAGAAAGCTGAAATGGGGTGAGTGACTGAGGGCGGAGGGGGAGGGAGGTTAGGGGGAGGTGTTACGAGAGAGGGCGAAGGAGAGTCTGGGGCAGAAAGGGAGAGAAAGGGAGGGGAATAGGGGAGGAAAGAGGATTTCCTGTCCGCCCCAACTCAGACAGGTATCTACATGCATGCACACGCCAGACGGAAATGGTTAAGTAATAGCGAAAATATACAGGAACATACAAATAACATTTACCCTCAACTTACTTCATGGCTGGGGTGCCCAAACGTCCCAAAACTCGCTCCTTTGGGCCGTGTGGTGGAGCGTCTTGTAAATAAATATTTAGAATATATATATATATATATATATAATATAGTATATATAATATATATATATATAATATAAATATAGCGGGTCGTGGTGGTCTAGCGGGTAGAGCGTTGGACTACTGACCGGAGGGTCCCGGGTTCGATTCCCGGGCAAGGCACTTTGGGCACCTGCAGCTCCACCCAAGCTAGTTGATTTTTCGGGTACCAGGTCTTCCTGGGAAACCATAACCGGCACAGGGAAAGGAACTGGCCCCCCTACCCTGATGTGTGAATATTCACACGCCGTCGGGCTTGGTACATGGGTGAGCTCTACCATCACCTACTAAACCGACCTTCGGGTTGATTACTGTGTTATATATATAATAAATTCATTCGTGTATTGTATATCCCGCATGAGTGGACCGCTACCTGATAGTTGGTAGCTGCGTTGCATGTTAGCCCGTCTCTACTAATGAATTTCCAACACGTCTTCTTAGTGTAGTCATTGGAGTCCTTCCACACACTCTTTCGGCAGTTAAAGGGGTGCCATGTTTATGGGGGAGTAGTGGAATGGAAATACGTGTAGAAGGGCTGGTGACCTAACACCCATTGCCACACGCCCTTGCGACGGCTCGAGGGGTACCGAGTAGATGTAGAGAAACATAAGCTGTGTTCCAAACGTCTAACTATGCGCCCTTGGAGGGCCCTTCGGAGGGGTCGGCCATCTTGCGAAGGGTGTCCCAAACGCCAAACGGTCTGAGAGAAGGGGACTTCCCCTTCCACGAATAATGCAAGGAATGCACACGCACTTCTCGTTGCGCTCTGGGCCATCTTGAAGTGGAAAATTATTGGATCACGTTGAAAACATCGTATCCTATGAAATAATAAAAATTTAAGTAATCCTCGCGAAGAAAATCAATTTTAAATGAAAAAAACCATAAAACTAAAAAGATCAAACTGAAATTTTTTAAGGACTGCTGTGATATAATACTTTCACAAAATTTATTATAAAAAATGGGTGGCATAATTTGCAAAGCATGGCGTTTAAATATACAAAATTAATTATTCTAACTAGTTTCTAAATTAAGTAGGCAAGAATCATACCAAACCATGCAATACCGGCCGAAAAGCGTTCATTCGACTACTTCCTAATAATCATGAATAACGAATGATAGGATTCCTTTTTATATCCGTGACCAAAACATTGAGATTCGTTCTTTTATTTTCAGTACAGAATGTTGCCAAAAGCTGGCTCTATCGTAGACCTTCAGGACTTAGGGAATCCCCTTTAAAGGACACGAATGTACCAATGCGACCCCTACGCCCTTCTTTTGGAATACGGCTATGACCTCATTGGGTGTATTTGAAGGTCTTTTATGCAAAGCGTTCCGGTGAGGTGTGACCCACCGCTGTTACCAGTTTATTACCATTTGAGCAGATTGAAACTCGTTTAAAATGAAAGCAGATTGAAAGTTTTACGCAAATGTTTGAGCGACATATGCATGGAAAGGAAACTTGTATCAAGACAGATTGATGATTGTCAATTTTATCCATTTTAACCGTATTTTCTATGGCCGTAATTTAACCGTAATATTTCTTTTTTAGATTTACTTTTTTTAATTTTTTTATTCTTGCTGGATTATTTTTTTTTCAAGAAACTGTAACAGTAACTTTAACGGAGTCACCCGCTATGTGTGCATTATAATGCAACAATTTCAGAGAGTAAAAATCATTCGCCTTGACCGGGATTCGAACCCGGATCCCTCAAAATTTCAGAGTGTAAGAGGACGTCTCGGTAGCTTAATTGGTTAAAGCATCTCGGCCGGATATCGAGGGATCAGGGTTCGAATCCCGGTCAAGCCGAATGATTTTCACTCTCTGAAATTGTTGCATTACTCGCTGGATTATTTTGGTGGGGCGTGGCAGTCCACTGGATAAAGCGACGGTATACTGGTCATAGGACCCGGATTCCATCCCCGGCGAATAATTTGGGTATCCGCCCTATCCTAATGTGTGAATTTCATACTGCGTTGGGCTTAATACTAGGAGAGTTCTACAATCACCTGACAAACCAATTGTTGGGTTGATTGCTTTGCGTTTATATTGTTTTTCAAATATTTTTATTCATTTCATAAAATGCGCTTTGTTATTTTTTTCAATTTTTATTCGTTCAATTCATATAGATTATTGCGATGGGTTTCACAGCTTAAAACTGGGAGGATCTCGGCTCGAATACAGGAAGCGGCTGAACATTTCAGTTTAAGTCACATTCCAACTTAGGATTTGCATGAAGATTACTTCAGGTGCAGTGCTGCATCCGTCAAATGTGACGCTACATTATGTAATCACGTGGCGCTTTTCATTATGAAGAGTAGATTTATGAAAGTAAGGTCAAATTTGACCGAAGGTTGATCTCCACACTTTCTAATTTTCTTGAAAGTCATATCTTCGCTAAATTACCCTCCTATCCCTAATGGTGCAAATGACTACAACTGCGCTTTACAGGGCAACAGGTTGAATGAAGGTACTTTCAAGAAACAAGCTCTGAATACATTTCGAAGGGAAAGATAGCGAACAGAATCGTGGGGTATTAATATACTTGTGTGTGGAAATATATATATATATATATATATATATATATATATATATATATATATATATATATATATATATATATATATGATTTCTTCTAAGTAACACGGAAGTGTTGAATTAAAAACTTAGACAGAAACACACACTCACACGCTTTATCTTGATAATTTCGACGGACTCGAACTACGTCTTCTTCGGAAGATTAGTTAGGACTCAACTAATCTTCCGAAGAAGCCGGAGTTAGAGTCCGTCGAAATTATCAAGATATAACGTGTGAGTGTTCCTTTTATGTGTTCCCATGTTGTGTGTTCCTGTGTTCGTCCTTTATGTGTGTTCGTATCCCCTTTTCTTATATCTATTTCTATGTGTAAATGCATATACATATATATATATATATAGTTAAATTATAAAAGTGTGTAGAGTTGTTTGATTACCCCAGAAGTCACACAGAGTGATATTCGATATTCGTTCCAATCGATACGGAATAATGCCCCTACACAAGATGGTCGCTCTCCACACTCCGAATGAGGGTGTGAAAGTTTCTTACATTGAATCGGGTTTTTCATGCCTTAATCGCCACGCTAGGGATTTTACCTTCGATTTTGAACATCGATCGTGATCGAATGTTGCGGATTCATCGATGCGTACAAAACATGAATACGATTTCATTGACACCGGTACGCAGGAGAGTTTTCCGATTTATGAACGCAAGATTTTTCTCGTACAATTCGTCGATAATTATTAACTATCGACTTTTATGTCAACCTTTCCACTTAGCTCGTAGTTAATATCAAATTAATCTAACAATTAGAAAACCTTTTAAGAAATTTTATATTAAGATTTTTTTACTGAATTTTGATTACCCATTGCTCTCTAACTAATTAACGAGTCAATTTAAGCACACGTATTCTGAGCTTCGTACGCACGTTTTAAAACTAGAGGCGTTACCATTTAAATCTGATTGGGCAATATTTCTACGACGCATTCATTCCGATTGTTACGTTCATTTCCAACGATAATTTATGATGCTATTGTCGGGCTTATTCTGTTTGAAACGTCATTTTTGCGTTTCAAAGAACATCGAATGGAGTTTTCCAATTGAATAATGACTCTAATGGCCGCGTATTAATCATTGGATAAACATTAAAGGACAATGAGTAGGCTTATATTTATTGCCAAAATTTTTGACAACGTGGGAAATTTCAAATCTATTAAACTTGTACATAGTAGTTTGTTTTTCTCCTTTCAAGTGTGAATAATTTTTAAAATAACATGTAATATGTCTAAAAAAATTTCTATTGCCTGCCATTACTTATGTAGAAAGGAATTAACATCATGCCAAAAAATATCATCACGGACGATTCAGATGAAAGTAAACTAGATTGGTGATATTGCTAAGGAAGCAATTTCCCGAAGAGGAACCATAACAGAACTACTAATGTGACAACCATTCCAGGGATTATTTACTTAAATAATTGAAAAAACATCCTTAAGACATACCCGAGTGCGTGATGTTCAGGACCCAGCGGGAAACGACGATCCATCCTGGAAATAAATTAGTAAAATTTCAATCCAATTTCACAAAAAATCGAAAAAGAATTGCCTTGTAAAATGTACAATTACTTTTTCATTCTGAATTTTTCCAAACAAGGAAGGATACTACGATTAAAATGTAAATCTGATTTAATCGCATGTTCAAAATAATACTGGGATAAAGTGGGTTTTTAAAAATTAGATAATAAAACCGTTAACGTTCTTTGTGACATAGCTTTCGGAAATGTATGATTGTCATACGGAATGATTAATTATGTCCACAGAAAAAACTCAGCTTGGAGAAAGTGCAGACTCGATTGAATACTTAAGCGTTACTCACTCACGAACACTCCTGGTCAAAAAAAATACACGTGGAATATATAGACAATCTAAACAAAATTAGGACGGATTAGAAGAGTGTTTGGGAAATGTGATGAAAACGTTTAAGAATAATGTAGTAATCTTTCGTTGGTTAGGTCTCATTTAAAATATGCTGCTAGTACATGGGATCCTCACGAAGTGGGATTGATTGATGAATGGAAACGCTTGTAGAGTAGATGAGGAAGACTTGTAAAACGTTTTATGCTGAACTCAGAAGCGGATCAAAATTATTAGAGAAACTAGTTGGGAATCACTCACGGAGCGAACTTTGAACCATAGATTAAAACTCTTGCGTACACATTGGAAAGAGTTCTCTTCAGCGATGATGCTGAAAATGTACTACAATACTACGACCAGAAGAATCACGCGAATGAGATTAGAAGTTGAATTGTAAAACAGATTTTAAGAATTCATATTTCCCGCGCATGATAAGGGATCAGAATAGATGTAACCGACAGCCCTATTAGGGGGAAAAGTACTTGACATTCTAAGTGCCTTGTAGATTGTCATTTTTTCATTTAACTGTATTCATTGACCTTTCGTGACTAGCAGCTCATCTCATATGCGTAGTGAATAATATTACACTTTGGTGCTGTGGTACATGCCCTGTTATATTTTATCTAACAAAATTAAGAAAAAATAATTTTCATGCTGCATATTTGTTGTTGAACCACACTCTCTGTCACACACGCCAGGGTTGAGTTGTAGGGTATTATGAAGATGTAGATCAAATTTATGGGTAATACTATCACCAATTTGATATTTAAGTTCAACGCTAAAGATATGAAATGAGAAACAAAAACGAACTCGAAAACAATCGGATGCTCTTTGGCTATTTCTCAAAGTTGTTCGTCTCTGCCTCTCAATACAGAAACATTAATCTTTCCAAATCACATTTTGCATATTTTAAATGCTCTAACAGGCGCTTCTGGACATGGCCATCCAGTGAATTTCAATATTTACTCTTAACTTTCCGGATTTTCCCGATTAGTTTTTTTAGTGTTAATCCTTCCACTGCCATTTTCATGCTAAGGCAATGAATTTTCAGGTAAAGTTTGCGGGAAAATATTTGAGATCGATGACTAATGGAGGAGAGTCTGATGTGGGTTTTGGCATAAATTTCAGTTTTATTGAAAGAAAAGGGAAACAACAAAAAAACACAAGAAATATTTTGTTTACAGCCGTACTCAAAATGAAATGTCTCACAAGCATGGCAAAAAAATTTAAGGTATAAAAAGACAAACTATAAAAACCAAAACAGGGTCGTAACAGGCCAGGTCCAACTGGATATCAAAACTCAAAGAAAGCGAGCGTGAGACTAATGTGATGCAATGTCAGCATCTGAAAAAGATTTTAAAAATTTAAATTCACTAAACCCTTTCAAAAATACGAAAGCAAATTCTAGCACCACTTTCTCTCCGGCAAGAACTTTCTTAATGGCCAAACCTCTTCATCATCAATGCGAGCATCATTTCTCCCTGTGGCTTCGAAAAGTGTTATCTTTTTCTGGTTTTCTGCTCCATCTCACTTTCATTCAAGCCACTCGTTTATTTATTTCGTGACATTTGTGAGGCATTTTCGGCAGCTGATAGTGCCGCGTACCTTGTACCCTTCGTAAGCACTCAAGAACCTACGAACAATTACTGATATACCTGACCTCACCAGCCTATATTATCGCGTCATGAACAGTGGTAGTGATGAAGAAATCCCTATCGGCCTAAATATCAATTTTCCCGTTGATTTATCCAAAAATATTAAATATCCCTGTGCTTTCCCGAGTTTTTCAAGATTTTCCACTTTTACAGGTCTGTGGGCAGCATGTACAGGGTCGAACCAAAACGTGGTAGGACTGATTTTCTCTGGCGCGAACGGAGGGGTGGAGGGGAGTCTGCCTGACAGGGTAAGGTGGAGGGGGCTCTTAGCAACAGGCCGACACCAACCTTAGTCGCCTGCGGGCTGTCATTGAGTGAGGACACCGTTTTTAGTGAAGCAAGGTTTTTGTCCGCGTCGAAAAACAAAATGAATCTCCATTTAGAGCAACGTTGTTCCGTGAAGTTTTGTGCGAAACTCGGGAAGACGGCAACTGAGACCCTCGATATGATCAAGCAGGCTTATGGGGGGACTGCTTTAAGCTGTTCCACAGTGGCACAAGGTGGGTTGTTTAAAGAGGGTAGGGAGCTCGGTGAAGACGACCATCGCCGCGGACGGCCGTCGACGGCCTGTACGTATATCATCTATAACGATCAGCAGAGAACATGTGGATGTAAACGGTCTGTGTGCATTGTGATCGGACACGAGCACTTGTAACCTGGCCGGTACTTATGAAAAAAAAGACTAGAACCAGAAATCCAATTACTTTAATTTATGAGAGCCATGCCATTACATCGTGATGACTCCTAAAATTATTTCTGCAGTTAGGTCGTAGCATCAATATTCCTCCGAAACAGACAGGATACTTCACACTAAAACTGTGAGCATTTAATCAATCAGAGGAGTGCTTGACTGTAGTCAGCTAATCCTCATGTAATAATATATTTATGACTAGTTTAACATGTGTTTTCAATTAACTATTAACTATTTACCTATGTTAAAAGTAAAACCCACTTAATTGAATTTGATTACTACTAACGTTTTATTGAACCCTCAAAGTTGAATAAACAGCCTTCGCAAAAAGTCATGTACAAAAATTGGTCCGATTCTTTAAGTGACACCAAAAACGAGTTAATCGTAAGTTATAGATTATGGTTGACAGTTACACTTGTCTAAAATAAGGTGGAAACACCTTGCTAGAAGTCTTCTCATTCTCTCCTTTAACCTAGGAGCTCGTAGCAACCTGGAATTACTCTTACAACGATCCTCTTTCGGCTGACGAATTCATTTTTAATGCACCGATGTGTTTTATTGCGCGTTAAGACGAAGTTGTAACAGAATAGCTAACAAGTTAAGAGATTTTCGAAAAAACAAATGTTTGAACTCAACGTATCAATCTTAAAACACATTTATCACCCAAATATACTCGTGGCGCATATATGCGACAATTATCTACACATTTCAATGGGAAATCCTTCATGCATCAAGGTGTGCATTAAATTCGATTTATTCTTCTTCTCCGTAAGTGCTGTTCCTCTCCGCTACTCTCTCTCTCTCTCTCATATGTCTGCCATTTCTCACTTTCTATATCTTTCCACCTGATCTACAGCATTCGCCTCCGGCACCAGGTTGCGAATATTTCAACTCTTCCGTTTTCACCGGAGTATAATAGAAGGGAAAATGATGTTTGTGGCACAGAAACCACTCCAAACGAGCATTAACTCCTTTGTGAAGTTACACCAACGCAGATTGATCTCGCGAGAGTCGAAAGTGAAAGTGTTAGGACATCCCTTACGCATCTTCAATTGAAGTTGCATTTCTCGATGCGAAATCCTCCCAACAAACGTGCCAAAATTTAAATCAGTCCTAACACTAACCTTCCTCCTAACTCATTACCAAATGCATTGAACATACACTAAGTAAATTTCAAGAAACTGCTGGAGATACAAGTACCTGTACCTCAACAGTAACTCTAAACGGAGTTATCCACTACGTGTAGCATTACAATGCAACAATTTCCGAGTGTGAAAATCATTCGCCTTGGTAGCTTAACTGGCTAAAGCACTCGGTCGGACATCGAGGGATCCGGGTTCGAATCCCAGTCAAGGCGAATGATTTTTACGCTCTGAAATTGCTGCATTGTAATGCTACACTAAGTATCTGGAATGTGTCGGCGAAAGTACCGATTATGGCATTAGGACAATGTCGAAGTTTGAGATTCTCGCATTCGTAAAAACTGTCACGTGGAAAAAAATAAGTGTTACAGAGTGAAATTTAGAAAAGAGAGGAATGTAGGGCACATCTTAAATCCAATGCGGCATAAGCAGTAGCGGATCAATAAAATTTCTCAAGGGTGTGTGGAAATTATTTTCCCATGCACACAAAAATACTTTTATAACCTTTATTACAAAAAAAAAAACCTTTTAAAGACTAGCACTCCATTATTGAATTCAACGTACGTACATTGTTTTGGATGAGTATATGCTGGCGAGGATACATATATTGAAAAGTATTTTCGGGAAAATATCATACATTTTGAACTCTATCAAAGCAAATATATTCCCAAAAAGTGGCTGTACTATTCACCCCACGTATTCACCCCACCCCCACCTTGATCCCCTTCTGGTCATTGAGAGAAGATTAAACTAGAGCACCGATGTTTTGATCAGCAAGGTTAGAGAGGAGATCCATGTGCAAGCTACCACTTTACCTCGGGCTGAGATCTGTGAAAGAATACTGGTCCCTGTAAAGCGGTCGATCAAATCAGTTCAGATCAAATCAATGTGAACACCAAACAAAACTTCTTACACATCCTCTTTTGATTGAAAAGAGTAATTACTCTGGCACTTTAAATAACTGCAGTGCACGACTATGTACCTTAAGTCCAACTACATCCAAATTCACGAAAATGAAACCTTTCGTCTAGTTATTCGTCAACAATAAGTTTACCTTGCACTACAACCCACCAATGGAAAAATTGTGACTATCGGCATAAGGCATTCATTACATTGGTATTGTGGACGTTAGACATTATTAGATTTAGTTATTATTGGCATAATGTATTATTGACATAAGGTATTATTAGCATTAAGTACTTATTTTATTTTAGTTCGCATAATCGCGCCCCTTGTTCCGTACAGTTGTAGTCACGAATGTCGTGAGGGAAAAGTGATTCCTTCGATATGAGTCCTTTCGGTATTCTCTTCCCTTAATTTCTTTTTGTGGCATCCCTAGTAGTGCTTTGCGGTGCTAGATTTATCCCCTCTTCCCAATTCTGAACGGATCGGTGAGTTTTCTAAGTCACAATATCGTTTAACTCCGAAATTCGTATTTCTGCGTTCTGTTAATGGCTTGGGTGCAATAACACAGGCCTACAAAAAAATTTTTTTTTTGGTGCCGGGAATCTTTGTGATGATTTTAACTATATTTGTAGAGCTGAATCCAAATATGAAATCCGTTTTTATTTAACAGCTCTACTTTTTTAGATATGGCACATCTTACGATTAGTTGTTTTAATATTTGATATATTCCGGAAAAAATTTTCAAAGTTAAATAAATCTATAAGTATACTAATTTATAACCACTCTGCGGTGTTCCTTTTATTTTCAATAAACTGTCAATAAGTTTTATGTATATTTCTATATTGTAGGCCAATGAGATAATTATTAATATAATATTCCCATATCATAACGTAGAAATTTTTTTTACGTAAGTAACAACATATCTATATCTTGAAAACTATAGCTGATAGGAAAAAACTAGTGTCATAATTGGATTCAGCACTCCAATTGTTCTTTAAATCAACATTAAAAGCTCCGGCACCAAAAACACTGTTGGCCTGTGTAATTTATGAGTTAGTCCGAGCCTGAAGAAAATATATTCTTCCACATGCCCTCACGATTCTCGTGAAGAATTCACTGTTTGCATTATTGTCATATGGTGTTATATCTTTTAAGGTAGGTTTTGGATTGGCACAGAAAGAACACGCCTACATTTATTAGCCTCGTCACACAGGACACCGCACACCGCAATAAGCTGTTCTTCAATTCCTCACACTTTCATCCCACCTGCATTCCGCTCAATATTCCTTTAATTTCCTTCTCCAAACATCGCTTGCCTAACGCCCTCCTTTCTCTATCATTCGGCATTCAATCGCCAACCAAAATACTCGGCATCCACATCTCCTGCCCCCTTTGGCTTTCTCCCAACAACCATCTATCATCCTCCATCACGCCTAGAATTTCTTCACTTGTTTTCCTTTCTGTCCAGTTTGCCTCTCCTATTCCTCTGCACACCCGCATCCCAAAAAACTCCAATCTATGCTTAACATCTTTTCTCAACGGCCAAGTTTCTGAGCAGTTCAAATATCGCATCAAAGTTTGCACCATTCATTTGTTAACTGAATATTCTGTCGTAACCATTGTGTACGTAAATAATTGGTATACGTGTATACTTATGATATTAAAGAACCATAGTCTTTCCTGAAATGTGGAAACACTTTTTTTTCCAAGCGAACCTCATAGGTGACCAGCAGTTATTCCTTTAGAAACAATATGGCGCCTTAATTCACATTGAAATGTTTCCAGAGGCAGACTCTCCTAGAAATACACATTCTATTTCTAATGCAACACAAATCATCGCCCCATTCTCTCAATCGCTCTCGGCGGTGGAATGAGACCCCGTTTTGAGGCGATGCTGCAACGGTAGAAAACTCTCGTGACCCACTTTCCTTCGCGTTTTCGTGAATGTGGAACGCGCAGTGGGAATTATACAACTCCCCGCTGACGAGATATGGAAAGAAGAAAAAAAGACCCGAAACTAATTCCGATATTTCCGCCCCTGTTTCTATCTTCTCCGGGTCGGAACCAGCCCTACCCGCGAGCCAAAACTTCTCTCCCTAACTATTAAGAGATGGAGATGGTGGGGAAGGTGAGAGGTCGCTCTTGACACAAAAATTCACGCGCGAAGAGCACTGCGCAACCAATTAAAGGCATCGAAGGCGCGCGCTTGGACTCTTCAGGGTGGTGCTTGGGCTTCCTGCTTTCCGCTCGGGCTGATTTCGTAGTAATGATGATCCCATTCCACTCATGTCCACGCCTCATTACCGTATCAGTCATATGTACCCACGCATTACCCTTAACGAACTGTTACAAGGATGTGTGGCAGGGGATGCTCTGTCACCTGTCACAATTGTAAATAGAGCAATTGGTGATAGTAGATTCGCCCAACATACGTGTATAGAGGAGTGACATCTGCTATTGTAAGTACCCAGAATGTAAAAGAATTTGCTAGTTTTATTCCTGCCATGCAAAAAAAATTCACACAGCTGGTGGAGCTGAGGGCGAGACTTGTTTGGGAATCGAACCCGGATTCTCCAACGTCAGTAGTCCAACGCTCTACCCCGAGATTACTACCACCCCCACATATACGTCTACAAACATACATATATTTAACACTTCAGTGTTACTTCGAAGAAATCATCTATTTCTTTAAATATATAAAAATATAGTCCTAACTAATCTTCCGAAGAAGACGGAGTTCCAGTCCGTCGAAATCATCAAGATATAACGTGTGAGTGTTCCTTTTATGTGTTCTCATGTTGTGTGTTGCTGTCTAAGTTTTATATACATGTATATATATATATATATATATATATATATATATATATATATATATATATATATATATATATAATATATTATATATATAATATATTTATATATTATTTATATATACATTAAAATGTCAATGGAATTAACACTAGTAGACAAAAACACATAAACAGAAACACATAAAAGAGGGACTCACTGGGTCTCGAATTTTCGGTGGTGCAACCAACTTTCTCAAGAGGAGTCGGGAACAGAACAGAGGAGTCCTGTTCCTACTTCCTCTTGAGAAAGGTGGTTGTACCACCGAAAATTCGAGACCCAGTGAGTCCCTCTTTTATGTGTTTCTGTTTCTGTGTTTGTGTCTACTAGTGTTAATTCAATTTACATTATTGTTCACGTCCGTGGGATTTCCAAAAAAAAATATACATATATATATATATACAGGGTGCGGCAACATAACTTCCAGTTTTCAAACGTAAAACGTTTTCATTTATATATATATATATATATATATATATGGGGTCGGGAGAGTTCCTTTGAATCTTTGACAATTGCTACATCAGCGTTATTTCCTAACGTGGATCCCAAATACTTGCCGCGTATTCCAAATATGGTTTAAACAAAGCGGAGAAGTACCTCCTTCCCTCGCTTTTTCCTTACATTTACATTTTTGTAAAACCTGTCCAATGAAACCTAGCTTTTAAAAGTCTGACCATCACATTCTTTTGATTTTTGCGCTCCATGAAAAGATTTAGGTCAGCTTTACACTTAAGGATTTGACGTTTTCCGAGATGGTTAGATAGGTCTCATTCAAATTACCACTTACGTCTAGAATCACCTGTCTTGTATTTAAAGGCTACGGCTCTGTATATAGTCTGAAGTTTAATTTTTAACCCCATTTCATACACCACTCCCGAGTCGTAGGAGAGAGTAGCCTGCTATCCCTTGGCGTTGTTATTTAGAACACGATTAGGAATATACTCATCCAAAACCTGAAAATGTCAGGTAAAAATATCTATGGAAAACATTTAAGTACATTGCAATTAATGACAGAACTCTTAAACTCTGATATTTTGGAAACAAAATCATTGATATCTATGTAATCGACCTTTATTTCCTTCCGAAACCCAGTTTTAATAGGTAGATTTATCAGGAAGAAACTGATAAAACATAATTAATCAGGGCAAAAATAACCGATTAATATTAGGTGTTTACATTTCTACCCTTCAAAATAGCTAAATATTAATCTTGAGTGGAATGGGGTCTCTACCCGAGAGAATTCTGCCTTCGAAACTATTCAGGATAACCTGCTTGGGCACTCATTTTTGAAAAGCATCAGATAGATGCTACAGCATCTCGCTAAAAATGATGAAACCATTCACTTCCCTATCTCTCTTGCCCTTTCGCCCCTTTCTCCACCCCTTCCAAATCCCCCTAAGAATAACGACATCCCTCCCAGGGCGTGCGCCAAACCTCCCGACGACGCACGCTCGCGGGGAGGGAAAGCATTCCCCAAGCAACAACGCACGTGTGCCCAGAGAACTCACACACACACACAATCTAATATATATATAAATACGCTGGCATACAACACATACACACACACTCTCTCTCTCTAACTCCCCTTTTCTTCCCCTAGGAGCACTCGTGAGTCAATAGAAAGTGGAACAGGTTTCTGAAAGTGAGAGGGACGCAAGTTCTGAGACTCCATTTGCCCCTCTTGATAGACGTAATTTCGCACAAATATCCACGCGGCGTCCGGGATCATTGCATGGGCGTTGGCAGGCACTCATTTACCTCTATAGGCGAAGGGGAAGGGAGGAATATGAAGACAAGAGTCCCCCCCTTTACGGAATACGAAAATAGCAAGCAACCGCTAGGTCTCAAACCGGTAATCCTCACGTTTTTCGCTAGAATTTTCTCAACAAAGGTGCCGAAGTCAACGTCATCCAGCCCTTGTATCATCAACAATAGTAACCAATAATATGAAATTAATAACTGTTACTTGAAAACAAACGCAATTGATTATCGTCGTTAAATGATTGTCAATGCAACTGTGAGTGTTTTTGAAAATGGATAATGTGGAAGCGGCATGTCTGATTTGAACTCAAACCCTACTTCACACCCTTGTTTGCTGAGTGTAATGTAGATATGTGTAATTGTAAAAGTAATTGGATATTGTACAAAAATGTTGAAGGCGCAAAGCTTAATCAAATCAGAAATATTGATTCATACAACATTTTAGTTTTTAAATGTTTGCGAAATGGCAAGGATAATATTGAAATCCGTATGCATCAACTTCTTGATAAATGTAATAAGAAGCATATAGTAATGCACACCTTAAACTACTTACGCATAACATTTTCATATACATGGACCACAGTGAGAGTGGAGCACGTAGGATGTAAAGCCTTCCATTGTGGATGGACCATTAGCTCAGTTCTTAAAATAGCACTTTAAAAATATGTGGCGAAATCCAAAGGCCCTGCGAAACGATTGTAATGTACTACACTATACTGCTGATCTGATTTCCAAATACTCCGTATTTAGATTGATGTACTGCGCTACCTTATTTGCAGCTAACACAGTTATTTACGGAGAAATGAGGATTCCAGCAGCTAACGGGAAAAATCTTGCGACTTTAAAACCTGATAGTTCAATGAGCAGAGCGTTGGGTTACCGGAGGGCCCGGGTTCGATTCCCGAGCACACCTAAGATTCACGGACATCCTCAGCTTCAACCTAGTTCTGTGATTTTCTGAGTATTAGAACTTCCTGCAAAATCACAGGCGGCGCTTGGAAAGGGACTGGTCCTAATAAAGCGAGCACTACCCTCATCTATCACAACAACCTTCCAGTTGACAATGGTGGTTGAGATTAATGTTACTGGCATGTTAGACAGCTAGAATGAAATAAGTGAGAAGGAAATTAAATCTGACACATTCACGAAAATGTTCTTCGCTTGAGCGACACGCAACAAAATCAAGCACCCGAACGTTTTAACGAAAAAGTGAAGTTCAAAACTTCCTCCAAACTCACTGAATGTTGAATACTATGGATGAGCATTAACGTTCGTAAGTTTACGTGTCATTATTTAAATGCATGTGCAAGTGTATGTTTATACATAAAATATTAGTGCTCTAACACCCTTTGCCACACGCTCTTTGGGAAAATTTCTCGTGGTGTAGTGTGGATGTAGAATATTTGCACTGGAAATATCCAGTTTAAAATGGCAGCGTCCACAGGAGCGACGGAAATACACACCGCTCTGTTGTGTTCTCCTCATGCACTGCACAAGTAACGATAATATATATAATATCCACCAGATCAGTTCTCGAGTGGGCATCGCCTATGGACGACGGAATAATTGAAATTGAGAGACTTACTCAGAGACAAGATGACATCCCAACGGTTACCTCCGCAACTGGTGGTGCCACGTGCGGCGGAAAGGGAGATATGCTAAGTTCTTGGAGTACTAACGGCCTTTGAAGCTTAAAGGAATGAGAAGGTCGAATTGGCTATTTTGGCGCGGGCCTCACACGATCGGAGGATATGCCTCACGAATGACGCAAATCGGATAAGGGCTGCGGATGCATCTGTGGTGGAAATTTTTGGCTCCAGAGTGCATAGGGCTCTCCATGCCAGTAGAAAACTCTGCTAGAAGAGCTAGAAAACATGTTTTTGGAGGCTTGAAAAGGTTTTTGTGCATTTTGAGATTTTTCACGGAGTTAACCTGGACTTAAAGTTGGAAGTTTTAATTTTCCCAAAGATGAATTTGATGGGGGCGAATTAGAGCAATATATATATATATATATATATATATATATATATATATATATATATATATATATATATATTCAAACTTGAAAATCCCGCCATTTCAAGTTTGAATATGTGTTTGGCCAATGTGGCTCGTCTCTTCTTCTGGCTATGCGTGCCATGAAACGCACTGTTCCTATCCTTTATAAGATCGTATGAATGCTTTTCTACTATCCTTTCCCCTTCTTGTGTCCCGTCTATTTCTCCTTTGGTGGGTGAAACAGCTCCATAACGCCATCTCTCGGGCAATATGTATCGGAGCACTTTGGCGCTTTATAAGATCGCAGATCTCAAGGTAAATCAGGTTTCCCTATTAGCTCAACTGGTAGAGCATCCGCCGGAAAGTGGAAGGTCCGTGGTTCAAATCCCGGATAGGGAAATATTTTTACTTTCGTGATCTGCTCAAAAACCGCCTTCCCCACATGTCCTGTCTTCGCCTATTATGTGTTTTCCTATCCTCTTTCCTTATACCTATTTCTGTTTGAATATATATATATATATATATATGTGTGTGTGTGTGTGTGTGTGTGTGAAATTTGAACATATGCCGACTTATGTCATAAATAATGTCAGGAGCTTGCGAACCACTCTCTCACCATTTAGACCAGACAGGAAAGGAGGTTGGAATTAAACATTAGAAAATACACCGTATTAAATTTTGGAATAAAAGAAAAGAATATCACGAAGTCAAATTTGATATGGATAGGATCGTATTGACATCAATACCCCACGACCCACCAAAAAGGTGAGAGGCAGAGGGCCAAATCCAAAAGAATATCACGCATATCACGCCTTTCAGAACCTAGGTTCCGTAAGAGGAATTTCAGGAAAATGAAATGAAAAAGTAAGAGATTAGTGTGTTATTACCCTTTCCTCTTGCCACATTTGGAAGAGGCGGCAGGTATCTGGGGTCTATAACAGAAAATTTTAATCAAGGCATTGGAAGATGTTCAGAACAAAAGCGAAAGATATTTAGCACGATCGGTATGTTGAAGGGGTCTATGATGTGATTCACGAAGAGAGGAGACAAGACTGACACATTTTAGAATAGCGAAGGTCACATAAATTTGCTTGTTTAGCTGGGATTATAATTTATCAATATCATATTAGTTTATTCGACCATCGAGAGAAAGTAAGCGACAGATTCAATTACTCGGTCTTCCCTTGCACGATACGGCATTACCGATAGTAGCATAGTATCGTTACAGTTAGTACATATTCCAATGTCTGTTACTATAGACTTTTCCGTTGCTGCTCTTCATTTCTTCCAATCACAGCTTAATTATACGCGTATTTAATGGCCTTCGTATTTTCACCCTCCAATTTCCGTATTGGGGGAAGTGACAGGCTTCTGGGGTTATTTGTGCCATTAAGGATAGGCTGGTGGCTTAGTAGAGACAGGTAATTTCGCAAATAGAGGAAGAATGGGTATGGAGCGAAACGTCCGCCTGCGTCAGCCTGTTCTATTAGTCTATTCCGATGACGAAAGGCGCAAAGGGGTCACAAAATTTGGCGTCTCATCCGACGGACGGTGCATTGGTTTCAAGTATTCACCTCTAGAGAAAATTGAAAAATCTATATTTCATTATCATCTTGCATGACTTGTCCTATCAAATGGGAATATAATAGTGGATAGGGAAACTCAAGCAACTCATTCATGCTATCAACAATAACCGTTAGGTCGACTATGGCGTCAAGCGCAACAATGAACGCGCTTCGTAATCCACAGATTTGGAAATGGCGGGCTAACGGCACCCAAAGGAAGGGAACGTGGCGAGTGGGAAGACATCTCCGGGAAGGAAATGAAATTATGCCGAAGGCGAGGCGGAAGAGGGAAGAGTCTGAGAGAAGATGGTGGAGATGATTGTGGAAGACGCCCCGTGGGGAAGAAGATCTCGCTCCTTAAGAAGAATACAGCGGTGTTGCAACCGCCATCTTCATTCAACGTGCGTTTCGCAACCCAGCCCAGGGACATTGGGGCGGAGTTAGTGGACGATTTGTTCAAAGACCATTTGTCTCGTAAGCTGGAACGTGAAATCGATAAAGGGAGATAAATCTTAAGATACAGAGGTGTTCCACCCCTTAACTTTAATGACTCATCCCGCCTCCGCATCAAACTAATCCACCCACCCCATCTCACCAAAGACGCCAGGGGGTGGCACAGTTTAACGTTCCATTCGATGGACGTTACACTCAACTTTGACATTGCCTCGCAAGTGGAACCTAAAGTCTTCCGATAAATTCTACCACTTTGAGAGTTTCGAACTCGGGCCTTGGGGATTGGAAGCATGAACCCCTAAGTAATCGGATCTATTAATACTACCAGAAAAAAAGCCGTTTTACATATGATGTTACGTGTTAAATGAAGTGCATACGATGATAAAACGAATTCAAATTGCATTTAGAATCACCGTGCAAATGGTAATTATCGCATTATAAGCAATTTCATAAAGCAATCAGAAAATTTAACATTTTTCTAATGTATGACGTGATTAATGACAAGTAATATTATTTTTCAATTTCTCATATTAGGATTGTGATTTTTGTAACCATAATTGCTATATTGCTTAGACATAAGGTATATTCGTAGGTGAATGTGCTTGTGGTACGTTAGTTGATAGTATATGCATTTGCATGCGTGGAAGTTAAAAATGTTTTTGTATGAATATCTATGCCTCTATGAGTGGAGATTGATATGACATTTTTGCTTGTGTATGCTCTTTTATTCTCTTCAACGGGTGGTGATGTAACACCTCCCACCCTTGTGGTGACTTGGAGGGCATTACATAGATGTAGAAGTATACACACGTATTCGTAGATATATTTGAAGTAGTCAGGACTATATTTAACAAAAAACATATTATATTTGTTGCATTGTGTAGCTGGAAATGGTGATGGGACCATATGAATTCCTCTCGAATCCGAACGTAGTTTATTGCACCTCGAAATTTGTTTTCTGTAGTTGTTTGCGCATTTTTTGTAGTTGCTTGTTTTACTTGCATTGTGAATGACCTCGTCTGTTCGTGTGCTGTGCATACCTGCTATGGATACGCCCCCTGCCACACATCATCCCGGTGTCTTACGGGGTATTACTTAGATGTAGATTGCGAATTTCACAAGCCGCTGGGCTTAGTAATCGGTGAGTCCTCACCTATCAAACCAACCTTTACATTGATAACTGTGTCTCAGTATTGAAAATAACTGTCACTCAGTAATGAAAGAAACATAGTCAGCTCCGATAATTTCTTAATCTAGTTCCATTCCGATTATTTCCAAGACTGAATAAATCTCTGACATTCCCCTTACAATAATATTTAACACCGAACTACTTTCTTGTGGTAATTTAATCAATTTTTCTCCAGTTTCTTTTTCTGGTGATTCTTATGGTAATTTATTTGATAAGACAGATCCATTATTTTACATGTTCAATTAAACAGTATGTACTCGTGTAATATTTCTCGCCTTATCACATTCTTTCAAATACGGCAGATTTGTTGGTCAAAAGGCTAGCGTGTAGGAACGTGACATGCTACGGGGTCATTAAAAGTCTTCATCCGAAAAAAACTCCAGGAAAACCGCAAAATCCTTCAAATTACTTATAATTTTTCACCAAATTAACCCGATACTCAGTCGGTGTTTCCAGCTTCCTTTTTATGAAAATTATACTCTTGGCGCGGAGTAGAGGAATGAGTACGTTGCAAGTCTAATTTCGGTAATGATCAACTGTCACGTCTGGCCAATTATATGGCCTTAAATGCATTTATCTTTCAAGAACGGCTTCTCATTTGCTTCTCATATGCCAATTTCTACGTTTCGGTCGAATGAAATGACGTTTTGATGACACGTCACGCAATAAAGCGGAAAAAGGAGGGCATATACTTTGATCATTTGGAATAACTCGCGTATTATGGCGTTGTTGCGGAGGAAAATGGGCACATCGGCGAGTTCATTGGGAGAATAAACGCCTTCATATAAAAGAGGAATATACGAGGCATATAATATGGGTGGGAATATACGAGAAGGGAGTCTGTTTTAATAAGCAAAAAATGAAACCAGT
The DNA here is from genome assembly GCA_037158775.1 of Hetaerina titia. Lineage (NCBI taxonomy): Eukaryota > Metazoa > Arthropoda > Insecta > Odonata > Calopterygidae > Hetaerina > Hetaerina titia. The sequence goes on along the minus strand of CM073768.1, from coordinate 35,682,800 downwards.
CTTTGGAAGAGGAAACATCCATTGGCCAATATTTACATTAAAGAAATCTTTCTCATATGGTGATGATTCGGTCGTCACGGCGACCATCAGTGGGAAGAGAAACGTCAAAATGTAACCGCAGTAAGAAAACTAGAAGCCTATGGCATAGATAAAAATATCCTGGGCCGATTAAAAGACTTTTTGAATGGTCTGGTACAAAGAGTAGCCATATGGAGTTAGTTCCAATTCAGTAGATGTTACTTCGGGTGTTCCCGAGAGAAGTGCTCTCTTTACGTCACGACATAAACTCCGAGTCACTAGCAAGATATGTTTATTTACCGACGAATGCAGAGCTTCACGGATTTACAACTTTACTGTAATGCTGACGGTAAAGCAGCTCTATCAAATGACCTGAATGTAATACTACGCTGGTGCCACACTTGGCAATTATAATTCAACTTAAATAAGTGTATTCATTAATTTTTCGTAAAAGATCAACTCCCACCTAAACCCTTACTGCATCGGGAACACTGAAATAGAATGTGAGAACTCGACTAAATACTGAGGCTCTCACTCACGACCTCTCTTGGGTGAAACATAAGAGGGGGAATAAATATGTGGACAAGTTAACAAAAAAACTAGGATTTATTAGACATATGTTGGGGAAATATGATGAAAAGGTTAAAGATTAATGCAACGTTTCGTTGGCAGACCTCATTTAAAATAAGCTGCTAGTATGTGGAGCCTCATGAAGTTGGATTAATTGCCGAATTAAAACGTGTGCGACGTAGAGGGGTTAAATTTGATGTGTTAAACTGAGTAGAGTATCGACATTTTTAGTGAAGCTAGGCTGGGAATCACTCACGGAGCAAAGGTTAAAGAATAGATTAAATATGTTGCATGCATTGGAAGGATGTCTCTTTAGAAATTCTGTTCGAAATAAGTCACTGGCTCCATAATACTATGATAGGCGAGATCATGTGAATAAAATTAGGGAGATTAAGTGTACGACGGATACATTTAAGATTTTATTTTTCCCACAAACGATAAGGAATCAGAATAAGGTCGTCCGACCACGATAGGGGGAAAATATTCGCGTCAAAATTAGTCTGATTGGTATTCACCCCCTGCCACATATCCTAGCGGTGGCTTTGCAGGGTACTACAAAATACTTAAAAATGACGGAGAAGGCATCAATTGACCAAGTCCTCAACTTGATTGAAATTAAATCGATTTGATCGTGGTACGTACTTAATGACGATTGTCTTCTTCTCCATGATTGGCTACATCATTTTAACTCTTCTCTCCTTCCCTTGGATGGTCGCCGCGACGACCGAAACATCGACATAGGAGTAAGTTTTGTTTAATTTAAATATTGACAAAGGATATTTCTCCGTCTATTAAATTTTCATCAATAACATGCATATTCGATTTCACAGACCAATCAGGTTTTTAATTTGGAGTCCTGTCAGATTACAGATACCTGGTCCTTCGATGAAAGATTTGAGATTCGAAGGGGAACCTTTTCAGATGTGGTGACAGAAGAGTACAGGAATAATAATTTGGAGAATGAGAGGAGCGAATAAAGAAAGTTTTTAAAATGTGTGTTTTTGGAAATATTCTTGTGGAAAAATCAGGAGAGGTTAAATGAATGTTAAAGGCTATATTAGTAAAGGTAATTTTTAGCTTAGCTGGGAAGAGGAAGGAAGGGAATAGAAAGATGGCGGAATTCAAGAGGATGTGTACTTTAGTTCATTGTTTTTTCTTGTCCTCTGTTTGTAGGCACAAGAACAGCTGATAGTCATGTAATATGTGTAGGCATGTTGAATGAATGATGTTCGGTTGCCCCCTTTCCTCGCGGTGTTTGAGTGTGACGCAGGGTGTTATGTGCATGAGGAAATAGAAGGATTGCATGTAAAATGGTTGGTGACCTACCACCCCCTGCCACACGCCCATGAAACGGCTCGCAGAGTATTGTGTAGATGTAGAGCACCATTTCTTTTGTCTATTACGATTCGATTACTAATCGCAAATCCAAAATTTTTTTCTTCACAAAAGTAGCGAAGAAAGATGTGAAAGATTTGGCAATTCTTCATTGAATAAGTCAACACGGAGTCTTAGTTGGTGTGGTGTCTAGGTTGTTGGCTTCCTAGCCAATGATCTTGAGAGGTTAGAATCCTGGAGGTGGTGACCAAATTTTCCAGCCTTATCCTCCTCCCTACTACATGGGTACCACGTGGAGAGCATTTCGAGTGGAGTATGCCGTCCGTCGGATTGGACGCTAAATTTTGTGACCCCTTGACGTCTTTCTTTATTGATATTGAACATATATTGATTGATATGCTAATGTCGACCCCGCTTGTATTCTATTCCCCCACCCACTCTCCTCTCTCATTCCCTGGAAATCATATCCCTCTCGGATTGCCCTTCTATCCAATATGCCGCATATGAATGCGACTGTAGGTCGCCTTCCCCAAATAACCAGCAACTACTACTATTTCGCAAGCTAAGCCCTAATCGCGCAATTCCAGAAGAAGTCTATTAAATCCTGTGATCAAGTCGAGTTTACCACTTTTATCGTCAGATGAACGGTGCGAAATCAAAACAAAAAGAAAAAATTTCGTTTTTAATGGCCATTAGCCATTTATTCCACATAATAAGGCACGCGAGACGATAATGGATAGCCCGGGGATTGGGAGATACCCTTCCAACCAGAAGCAATTCAAGCATCCATCCAAGGAGGGAGTTAAAAAAAACTTTTTAATTGCCAGTGATAAACTCAGGATACTGCCTCCTCGCGATTTAGTTAGTTCACCATCCTGCGCTGTCGTAATGGCAGCTCATCCTCGCCGCGAGTGTTGAAGCAATAATAGGTAAGTCGGCAGTCCTGAGGATTAAAGGTTAACGCGGGTCCCGTGACATCTATATATATATATATATATATATATATATATATATATATATATATATATATATATATATATATATATATATATAAATATATATATATAGATATAAACACACAAACACTAGGTTAATAAATATTAAACACACAGAAACATAAAAGGACACTTACAGTAGATGTTTACGTTTCGACGGCACGGCCGTCGTCAGTCGTCGTCTGATGACGACGGCCGTGCCGTCGAAACGTAAATATCTACTGTAAGTGTCCTTTTATGTTTCTGTGTGTTTAATATTTATTAACCTAGTGTTTGTATGTTTTTGCGTCGCCGGAGTGCGTCGTTTTAAAGTTTTTATATATAGATATATATATATATATATATATATATATGTATATGTATATATATATATATATATATACATACATATAGAAATATATATATGTATATATAGAAATATATATACATATAGAAATATATATATATATGTATATATAGAAATATATATATATATATATATATATATATATATATATATATATATATATATATATATATATATATATATATATATATATATATATATGTATATTTCTACAAATACATCATAAAAATATTTTTAATATATATTTATAAAATAAACGATCGTATATAAATGTTCATATTTTTATGCATATATATACACACACACATTACACACGCACATACATATCTAATGGAGATTCAGTCGGCACATGCCGACGCCTAGGCACCCAACTAGAGCACAGAAAAGGTACGCAGCCTTAACTAGGGCCTTAGCCGTGGGGTGTAGTTCCCCACGAAAGGGTCCGAAGTCATTGGCTACGCGATCGATGTTTTAAAGACAGATCCGGAGAAGAGGGAATGGAAGTTAGCGGAGGGAAAGGAATTTCACTCGCTCAATTCCCCGCTCGTCGATGTCAAACAGATCAAATGCACTTGATTTAAAGATACGGGCTAAGGAATCGCCGTTACGTACACCCTCAAATCTATTAAAGGTAGGATTAGGACGGCTCTTAAAATGCCGTTCCATTACTTAAACGTGACCTCCCGCGTGTTCGACTTTACAAGCTAGAAGAACGTGAGGGTCAGCTTTAAAGAAGTTAGGTTTCATTAGACCGATTGGGGGAAAACGTAATGAAGATATTAAAGAGAAGTGTTACTTCGTTTTAGTTAGGCCACATTCGGAATACTCTGCAAGCGTCTGGAAATCAGGGGAGAAAGCGTTTCTTCAAGGTTTAGATAAAGTCCAGAGACAATCCGATAAGATGAAAACATTTCTGAGAGACAAGAGTATGGGTATGCTGGAGGATTTAGGCTGAGGATCACACGATTATCGAAGAAAGCTGGCTTAAATCTTTAAAGGGACAGTGCATCTGAGTTTTCCAGGAGCACCGAGGAAAGTATTATCGCACCAAATTATCTTTGTATATTCGATCACCGGGATAAAAATAGGAGAGGTAGACGCGTTCACACACAGATTCAAGTACTCGTTCTTCCTGTACGTTATACACTGACATCGAACCCACGAGCCCAAAAAAAATAAATTAACTTGAATACTTGATAAATCATTACATTTATCAAGTATTCAAGTTAATTTAATTTTTTTTGACGGGGACGTTGAGTAGGGATGTTAAGACTCTGATATGGAGCGTAGCTATGTGCGGCGCGGAAACGTGGTCACTGAAGCAGGAGGAGAGATGTAGATTGGAGGCTTTTGAAATGTGGGTGTGGAGAAGAATGGAGAAGGTGAAATGGACCGAAAGGAAAACAAATGAGGAAGTACTGGAGATGGTGGGTGAGGAGAGGGGTTTGTTGAGAGAAATCCTATGGAGGCAGGAAAAATGGATGAAAGGCATATTGATCGGCAGTGGGATAATGAAGACGATAATAGAGGGAAGAATGTTTGGCAGGAGAGGAAAGGGCAGGAACAGAATAGGGATGGGATGAACGGAGGAAAGAAGTAGACAGAGATGAAGAGGGACCCAATGTAGAGTAGTTTTCCTGGATTGGGTTTTGCTTGGAGTTACAAAATGTTTATTTGATAGTTGTGTCCATCCGAAAACCTACCTTAACCGGTAGATTACCTAACAATAATAACTTGATAAATTTGTCAAATGAAAGAATTACGCCAATATATACATATTTGTACAGGCATGCATGTGCACGAGTGTTATGCATGAGATTCGGCGTGCATGAGGTCGGGATGGTGCGGTGGCCAACGTACAGGCTTCTCACCGAGAGGGCCCGGGTTCAGATCCTGGGACAACAAATATATTTCAGTGGTATCGAGATCCCTTCTTGAGGTGCTTTGTGGAGAGCAATTTGGGTGAGTACGACGTCCGTCGGATGGGATTTTAAACTGTGGACCCCTTGGCGCCTAGAGTAGGCTAATGCCGACGCCGGGTTTCTCTCCACCCTTCCTTTCCCACCCATTCCTAATGGCGGAAATGACCTTTGCTGACTGTAACCTTCCATAAGAACTACTACTACTATGAGATAGCATGTATTCAGGTGTATGTATGAACTTATTTTTCTGCATGTAACGCTAATTCCCTAACGCCTCCAGCCTCACGCTCTTGGGGATTTCGGATTTGATGTACTATACTATATATTGTGAAGTAAATACTTATGCCTTCAACATCTTCACGCCTTTCACCTATGTCGCAGTTAAAAGTCGCTATGATTGTTAATATTAGACAGTAAGGAATTAGACCGATTAGACGACGAGACAAAAAACTATACAGAATGCATATTCAGCCGTGCGCACTAATGCGAGGAATTTTACAGTGAAAAAATATTCCAACACCGGGATTAGAACCTAGAGCCTTTGATTTCCCATCAAGTTATTTTTTTCCACTGTTAAAATTCTAGAATATTTGTGAACGACGACGACGGATGGACTACGTACTAGCCCTCGCAGATATTTTCAAAGAAATATGGCGCCTCGGTAGCTTAACGGTTAAAATATCATGTGGTGGGAAATCGGAGAGGAATGGGTTCGAATCCCGATCTGAGCGAATAATTTTTTATGTGGAATTTTTCTCATTGATTGGCATAGATTTGATTTCCCCGAAGAGCTCTTCGAAGAAGAGATTTCCGTAAAGTTTTTCTGGAATTCATTCCCGACGTATATTCATCTCTCGTATATTTTTCGCAAAGGGTATTGCGGTACTGTCTGAATTTTTGGCGCGGGTAATGTCCATAGCCAGGGAGGGTGGAATTAAATCGCGTCAAAAACATCCTTCTATGGACTTAATCGTAAACGAAAATATCGTAAGCCGATATAAATGCGTGGCAGTGTTTTTTTTTTAATGGAAGTCCTCTGCCATCAATGAAATGAATGCGGTTTTAAGTCTCTTTGCAGTGATTGGTTGACCAAAACGCACCTAAACGAATGGGATTACGAGTTCAGCAATCAAATGGAAATTACGCAAATGAAAAAAAATTAAACGAAGGATGCATGAAAAATCTCTCTGCTATGGAGCGCATGGAGTTAAATATGTATGTATAAAGTAAGATCTGGTGCTTTCCCGGCGTATTTGCTGGATGAAGTTTTCTCGGGTCTTCCACCGGGTCAGGGGTTCCATGTTGGCTCACATGGAACCCCTGACCCGGTGGAAGACCCGAGAAAACTTCATCCAGGTATGTATAAGCTGATAGGCGTAATGAAATAGACGCTTCATGAAGGATAATTTCACCACCATAAAAATATTGACAAATTTCCAGGAATTAAGGGGATGGAATTGGAATCGAAGGCATCACAAAATAAGTATTCGCAGAAAAGGATAATTCAGAATTCGAGGGTTTTTCGAAGCAATTTAATTTCAATTTCGGAAGGCAGGTGAACGACAGTAGGTAGCAGAAAGCAATGGAATCTTAAATACTGTTCCTTTGGATGAAAATAAACGTGTCGGACAATAAGGTGGATATTTAAAAAAGCAAAATGCCGAAAAATTCATCCCATTTTTTATTCTTTCATATCCCGGGATAAAAAAGAAAACCTCATGAGCCAGATTTTTTTAAACAAGTGGGAGAGATAATGAACGCATCGGGTTCTCCAATATATCTTCCAATTAACATCCACGATAACATCAAGGATTTTTAATCCGCCGATTCATCCCCCCTGTCGACCGGTAACGTTTTGGTTTTGAATGACTGGCTCGAGCCAACAAAATTTCTTCGAATCCGCATATTTACCCGATTCAAATTCTTTTCATTTCGTCGATGCTCTCAAATCAGACTCCATTTTCCTCCGCATACATTTCGCATCCCCATTCTTAATTTCGAATCCATCAGGAGTTTCATGCACTTACTCCGACGTGTTCATTTTCAGCAATAAACAATATGGATGCAAATGCTGGAGAAACAGATAGATCGCAAATGTCAGCCTTTTTTGAATTCTCACCGAGAGAAATATTTTTAAAAACTCAACAATTCCGAATTGTTGACTTTTTAAGGTCAATTTTACTTATACCGATGAGTAAAATAGAAAATGCCGACAATTTTACACTGTTAATTTTTTAAGGTTTTTTTTTTACAAGATAAAGATAATAGTAGCAATTATCGTACATATGGCGACTCGAAATAATCGTACTAGGTCGCCCTGCGCCACAGATCACGAAGTTAAAAACAGCATTTTAAACCCAAAGGATGTTTCTCTAAGAAATATTCATGTACGCTGCCACAGACGCCGTCACAGTAAACATGGAGGTACCTCACCGTAGTATTGGGAATTGGACATCTACTTCCTTGCGGGTTCGAATCCCGGTCTCTGCAAATCATTTTTTCACCGTAAAATGTATCTCGTTCGCGTGGACACCTTCGGGTGTCTCATCCAAAATAACTTAACATTTCCTACAGTTTCTCTGAATTTATCCTTGTACTGTATGTGTAATGAAGACAACAACTGTTTATCCTTGTACTGTATGTGCAAGGAAGACAACAACTGTTTTACAACTGAGAATTTTTGCAACAAAATTAGGAGTACGAATCGATCTATAAAGATCACGTTCAATGTTGATTCGTACGCTTCAAAAAGTGATAATGAAAAACGCTTCAAGAGACAAAGTCGCGAATCGCCGTTGAAATCAAGACACAGATCAGAGGCAACCCGCAAAACGGAGAATCGAGCTCCCATTATTTCACAAAAAGGATTTGATACAATATATCTACCGATGAATTCGATCCCGAGTCATTCTTGGTTCCCTGCAATTTTCCCTAATTGAAAGACTGCCCATAAAATTGCTCAATGTCCCCAAAATTTCATCTACCGTAAAATCGGAATAAATTTCCAGGAATACTTACATTCAACTCAATATACCTTCGATAAAAAGATGGGAAATTAATATTGAACGTTATAATATGAAATTATATAATTCGTTTAATGTTATAATTCATAATTTAATTTATATTTGAGCGCTGAAAGTTGATACAAAAGTTTAAAAATCGCATGGCGATATTTCCTCACTTCCTCTTTACAATTAACTGACACTCGCGATCTCGTTCCCATATTGTCAATTTAGGAATATTTTGATGCATACATAATAAAAATTCTTATTCTTATATGATCTATTTGCCGATCAATAATTTTTAGGATTCACTTATCATTATTGAAAATAATTTCATATTGATCAATCTCGCTTATTTCATTTCATTCCATTCCCATACAGCTTGACTGAAATATTTTTGCTGATAAAATCAAATTAAGTGTTTTAAATGAGTACATTTTTCATCTACAACCATCTATTTCCTTTTTTGATCATTTTATTTTAAGCCTCTTTCTTCTTCTCCTTTCCGTCTTTTCCATCTCTCCCGGTAAACATCTGATTAACGCAAATGTAAGTGCACGATTAATCATCATTTTCATCTATTCTCCGGAGCCCTTTGGCTCATTTTATTTGAGAATATTTTAAATAGAATATTAGCTAAACGCCACATCGTTACGCAATGGAGAGTTAACTTTGCACTTTCCTTAGAATGCTTGCTGATCTTCAAACTAACGTGAATTCCAAAACTACAGTTTTTGACCTGACTTGTTCAGACTTTGGAATTAGACAGCCAAAACAATTACTCAACTCGAAGAATTTTTTAAAGGTATGTTTCGTAAGGCTCATCTTGTAGTGTGTATTAAGCCGATCGGCGTGTGAAATTCACACATTATCAGAGATGGAGAGGGATCTAGCAGCTTCTTTGCATGTGCCATCGTTTAGTTTCCCGAGAAGATCACTCATTTTACGAGTTTCAAGTTTAAAATTTCTTCGCAACTATCAGTTTCCAGCCTCATCAATTATTATTTAAGTGACAATTTTCCAGAAAATCAGTGTAATTTCTCACATCAGGGGCAATCAATAATATCCGACAATTGTCCATGCGGATAAATTCGTATTCTATTGTGTCACAATTACGTTGTGTGTGCTTGCGCCGACTAATTAAACAATCGTTAACGAACGATAAATGAAAGTACGCATTCCAGTTAACCGAATTCTGCAATTCCTCAAACGATGGCATTTAGTTTTTTAACATATGTGATAGCATTTAATTATTATTATCAATCTACCCCTTAAGGTAGATGTACGATGAAAAAAGACTGAAAAAGAATAAATAGTTTGGCCCCGCCCAGCAAGACTAAGCCTGACACCCCACACCAAAATACTATCTTCTTCCAATCCGCATCCCTTTACTCCGTTCAACATGGCTATACTTTGCCACGTTTGCCGTAAGTTCTTCCCTTCATAACGGTCCTCAACATTCTATCGCGAATCAAAACGACATGCAATCAATTTTTCTTGTCTTCTTAGGATTGCTACCAACTATTATCACACCCCCCTTTTTCCATCCTTTTTCACACCCACATTTTAAAAGCCTCCAGTCTACGCCAAACCGTTTTGCTTCAACCACAATGTTTTCGATCCATACACAACAATGCTCAAAACTAATGTTTTCACGAGCCATTTCTAAATATCCTTATTCAATAAGGGTAAAAAATAAGAGAAACTTTACACTTCCACACACTTTCAATGTTCTACGACCATGGTTTCGATGCTGCGCATCATCATCTGGTACAATATAACGAACTTTTTCAACTTATTTAGTCAGGCGCCAAGAGAGGAGTAAGGTAGGGGAAGTAAGGGAGAAGGGGGATAGTGTAGGTGAAGCAATCAACTGTTAACTTTATCCTTATTCAATGTTTCGGTCGTTAGCTCTGTCCTTGATGTGAAAGATTCTTTACTTTGTTCAAATCTTCTATCTCTAATCGTACTACTTTAACCTTGTTGGTCCAAAGTGCTTCCAATATGGGTAAACTGTTCTACCTGAGAAGTATGAAACCCTTCGCGTCGAGTCACACCAAAGTCTCAGAAACATGGAGCATAGGATAGTGGACCAAAAGAGAATACAAGGCTCCGAAACCTGGTGAAAGAGGTGGATGCTGAGGACCTATGATTATTTTATTAGGGCTAACCTACAGGCTGAATGTGGGCCTCTGATGTACTGTAGGACTTACGCCATACTCTACAACTTAGTCCCAATTAAAGCGGAACAAAATATCCTTAGACCTACTCCATATGCTAAGGGTCTAGTGGATAAATAAAAATTAGAAATGAAGAATTTTTCGGAAGAGTAGAGGAGGTAAAGACACTGGATAGTGAAATAAGAAAAAGGTGTTTTGAATATACCTTAAAACAGCGGATTTGTTGGAAGAACAACTTTCGGCAAAACACCATATGGAAGGTAAAGGAGTAAAATCGAAGATCAAATCAAAGATTGAAATGGGATGGATGGAACAACAGTTCGGGCATGATAGTTAGGGACTGTTCGCATTAGGGAGGGAAACGTGGAGGGCTGTACAAGCCAATCTTGTGTTATCAACTGATAATGATAGTAGCGCTTCTTAAAAAGGTGTCCCAGGAGACAAATAAGGAAAACTTTCAAATACTTCATTCGTTGAAATAGAAATTATATCTTTGGAGTGTAATTGGGCTATACACGTAAGCTCCGCTTCCCTGCACTGTTATGGAATATTGCAGGACTGTGGAGACAGCGGGGGAAAAGTGCTACTTCAAGAATTCAGAATGGCACATGAACCTTGTTAGAAATTAGTAGATTAACTTAATGAGTATTGAATCTGCAAATAAATGTCACTGGCAGAGTAATAATGGTCAAGTTAAAGTGATGGACACGGCTAAGTACCTACAGGTACCAAGTACCTGTATCAGATCCAAAAAAAATATGTATATGTACATAATACCCCGAAAGCCGCCGCAAGGGTGTGACGCGGGTAATAAATTAGTTATTGGTTATACGAAAAATAGAATAAAAGTGAACCTCAACAATTTATAACACATGCCCTCACCATAACAAGACAGGTCATGCACAACTGTAAAGTAAGAAGGGAAAATTCTACTATCACATGAATTGATGCCATAATAACAGCTAAGCCAGAAAAAATCACAACATACGAGCAACTTTCTGCACCAGAAATTCCATGCCTGATGTATTATTTATAACACACTCAATTGGATGCTGGAATTCGAATTTTCCGGATCGAAATAAACAAGAAGCTCAATCATGAGCGCCTGATCTTCATCTGCCCGTCGACGGCGAAGGCCTTGCAAAGGGTTTTAAGAGCAACGGACGCAGTGAACGAACTCCGGGACCGATTCATCGGAAGGAAACACATCTCGAGAACCGAGGTCAGCAAGTGGGGAGAGGTGCTGCCCTTCACTCCTCCCTCCCCCATCTCCCCCACCAATCTCCCGCTAAACACGCCCACTCACTTTGAGACAGCAGGCAGACGGTCGACGTCCGCTTCCTCGAGAAAGAATCGCAAGAGATGAGGAGCGAGCGGAAGATAGCTGTGTGACTCCTAGGTGGGGAATAACTAGGGGAACCGGGGCACACCTACTCTAATTTCCGTGAGGACAATTTCAACTCTTCTAACCCCCACCCCCGGCCCCAAGATCAGCATAATTCCCGAATCATCAAATATATATCACGTCCATTTTACAGGAGAGAAAGTCTTACGTAAGGAATCAAGATGCACACCTGGGAGTCAGTAAAGAGGGTTTTGCATAAAGTGTACGACATTTTGGGTAGGATTTGGAAGAGAAGGGCAACTGGCGAACGGAGACAATAGCAGAGATAGAGGCAAGGGCACAAGAAGTATAAGACGATAAGCATCGCATTGCTTTCAACACCTACTCGTGGCCACCAGGTTTAAATTAAACCCCTTTGTCTTGAAACACGTCTCTTGTTACTCAGGACTGATTTACCGACGATAATCAATGATTGATCAACATTTATTCGAATATGGCTTTCGTTGCATCAACGGAAATAAAGGTTAATTCTTAGCCAACATTGTTAACTTAATGATTATGAAAGCACTCATCAAGCCAACAATAGACGATTATATTGGACTCTAATGACTAATTAGTACTCGTTATTATATTCTTATAAATGTTAATAATAAGATATAAATATAATGACCTCAAATGTCATGCTAAGTGAAAAAAATAGGTAAATGGATTATTAATGGCCAAAGATATATTGCCGAATATCAAAATATGTCTCTTAAATACATTATAAGATATATCTGTTGTTCAATACAATAAGAATGGAAAGTTCTTAACATTTTGTCCACGTAACTGTCCACTTTATTGTTTGACTCTTTCAATGCTGCACTGACGTCATCCATCAGCATACGTAAAAAATATGAGTCACTAATATTGCTATCGAATTATTGGTAAGTCCGGTAAGATCGCCAAATTCGTAAATATGCCTTCTGATCAGGCAACTAGTTATCAGGTAGAGGATTGGGTTGAAGTAGGCCTCCAAGAAATATTCTAAAATATGTCAGAACGCCTTATTTTCCATCTCCTCCTTCTCGTAAATAATCATAGTCATTTGTATTCCTTCCCACTCCTTCATTTATATTTCTTTGCATGACATAATTATTGTTTGATATTCTACCATTAATGGACCATATATGGACACAGACTATGCATCGATACATTTATTTCTTCAACTAACAAAACACAAAGTGACACCCAACGCAAAAAATAAGCTTCAATTCCACATACTTACTTCCATTAATTCTGTACTAAAATTACTATTCTTTGTCTACCCCTTCATCACCAGCCTAACTTCCACCCCTCTATCACAGTCTTTAACATCTCAATTAGCAATCAAACTGCTATGCATCTATCTTTCCTGCATCATTTCGTTTTCTCTCTATGAATAGTACTTCCTCGTTTATTTTCTTTCAGTTCACTTAATCTTTTCCATTATTCTCCACACCCACATCTCGAAAGCCTCCTATCTACGGCTATCTATTCTTCAACGACGATATTTTCGAATTGTACCATACCATACTTCATATCAAAGTTTTCACTAATATGTTCCATCCCCAATCCTAAGCAATGCAAAATTATTCCAAAAATTGTAATTCATAATAAAATACCTCTGAACAAAACGTCACTTCGAGGTGTAGGCATTGATTTTTGATCAAAATGCTAGATTTTCCGAAAATGATGGAAATATTGAGTAAAAGAGTTGTTGGGGAATTAAAATTTTTTCGGGCATGTTTTTCCATTGAGTATATCCGTATATATATATAAGATTTGTAGAAAAAGTTTCGTGAAAACTTTTTCCTGGCATGACTGTTCGTCGCAACGCACTCGTATCGATGTAGTTTTTTAGTGGATCAGGTCGAATGACTCGTAGCAAGCACAAAATTCAGCGAACGAGCGGTACGCCGTCAAATTTTGTGTTGGACTGTAAAAATAAGGTACGGAGGCGTTGGAAATGATTTGCTAAGTGTTGTAGGATGAAAGACTGTCCCAAAATACAATTTTTAAGTGACACCTCTTCAAAGATGGCCGAGAGTGTGGATGACGAGCCCCTTGCTGGATGGCTGTCGACGTCAAGAACGGAAGACAATGTGTGTGTGAAGTGCTAAATTCAGACGGTCGGTTAAGTGTGCGCATGATCGCAGATCGTATTGGCGTTGATGAAATGACAGTACACACAAAATTATCACTGAAAATTTGACGATGGGAAAGCTCTTCGCTACACTCGTCCCGAAGGTGTTGATGGATGATCAAGACCAGAGTCGAGTGTCGGCTTAAGAAAACCTTCTGCAACGTCATCGCGACGATTCCCCAATCCGCCTAGAGTCCCGACTTGGCACTACCGGACTATTTCCTATTCCCGAAAGTGAAATCCTCCCTCAAAGGTCACCACCATGGGACCCCTAAGTACCGTCAAAGAAGCTTACACGCGTAACCATAAGGACCTTCCGGAATCGCCTACCAGGGGGCCTTGGAGTCGTAGAAAAGCACTTGGCCAGAGTGTGGCGACGTTGATGTACTTTGAAGAAATTTGAAGCAGTAGCAACATGTGCAATTTTTCCGATACGTTTTATACTAACCTTTTGTAAGTCATAACCCACACGCAAGCACTCGACAAAAATCATCTTTCTGGAAAAGATAATAAACATCTTCGGAGGACCTCGTTGTTATGCATTTCATTTGCTCTCAATATCCCCATTTCCCCACCCCCATGAATAAGGAAAAAATCAAAATTTGGACGAAATTTGCAGAGTAATCCCACATTGCTAAGGATAGAAGGGTCTCAGTTGATTGAAAAAGTCACCCGGGTAGTATCAACGGATTTTTTTTTTTAATATTGAAGGCATTCACCATGAAATTGAAGATCAACGTGAATCGAGGCCATCCTGTTATCATTAGTGGAATTCATTACGTATGCAGGACACGTCAACCGAAAGTGTCGGTTATTGAACAGGTGATTGATGACACGCTTATGTTACAACCGTTGTTCCTTTTCGCCAAGGCACGTTTTTGAGCACAAACTTCACGTAATTTATGAGGAAACAAGAATATAAAATAAAGTTCATAAAAAACCAAACAAATAAATATCACGTCGCGATCTTAAATCAATGTCAGTGTTATAACTCAACTAATTTTTTGTTAAAAACTATCTAATTGTAAAGTTAAGTCGTTAACTGTGCTATTGTTAATAAAACTTATTGCAAATTTTGCAAATTGCAAAACAACAGGGCCTCAAAACGTACAGTGGTTACTAAAAATTTGTCCAAAAAATGTTTACACCAAAAAGACGTGTTAAAAACTTGATAAATGAATGGGTTTGAAAAAAAACTCTGAGGAGATAAGTTGTTGTCATCCACCTGAAAATAGCAAATCACTTACGTGATCGCGTGATGGGTAAACTGCGGGGAAGGGTGTTTCCATGGTAGTCCCATGGAGGGTACGGGTTTCCATCCCTGATGCGCCTCCTCAGTTTCACACAAGCTGTGTGATTTTTAGGTCCCTCGGAAATAAAATTATGGCACAGGGAATGGAATTGACACCATGTTGCTTCCCTCCTAATGCATGAATTTCGCAAGTCGTGGTAATCCTTAGGGTTAATTCTACTGTAAACCATGACACCAACACTTCATTGGATTATTGATATAGTTCTAGGTGAATTTATGACGATTGTAAGCGCTGTATGATAAAATGTCGTCCATTTAAGTAATAGAGGAAATGTCTGTTTATCAATTAATAGCTTACACCCGAAAAAAGTTCAATGTGGCCCATCTACGATGACCATGGCGTAGGTAGGAGAGTACGAGATTCTTACTCCACCTTACCGAACAATCTTGTTTCCAATCTTACTATTTGTAGAAGAAGTTAAAAACTATTGATTTTTTTACCACGTGTTGTCTTCCAAAGCTTGCTTCTCTTAAAGTGTCCTTTTTCGTTCTTCCTCTTTGCGAATTATCCCAATATATATAAACCTATAAGCACAGTAAACAACCCGAAGGTCGGTTTGGTAGGTGATGGTAGAGTTACCTAGTACAAAGCCCTACACGGCATGTGAAATTCACACATCAGGGTGGGGGGCCATTTCCTTTCCCTGTGCCGATTATGGTTTCCCAGGAAGATCTGGTACCCGAAAAATCACATACAGCATTCTTAAATTTTTGATTATTTAATCAACCACGGATTATTTTAACGCCCTGATTGCAATTTAATCGACCTTCCAGTGGGTCCATTGCAATTGTTGCGAAACTGCCGTATTGGTATTGGAGGTAATTGGATTGAAGATTCGCGGAAGTGGAGCGGTAAGAATTTATACGATTCGTTAACTGTTATTTGGGAGATATAAATCACTTGAGCTGCTGGACAGGCCCCGAGAAACATCCCCCTCAATTTCGCTGCTCTTAATCAGTGGTGTTTTTCAATTCCCCGTGTGCTCTAGGCGAACAAATCCATTAGAATCCGTTTTTGGAGGAAATGAGGATGCGGTGGCGAAAATTACATTTAGGAATGGAGAAAGTTTTCGAAACAACTGAATTCGGATGAAAACTCATTAGAATAATAGAGCAGACTTTAATATTAGTGGTTTCTCAATAGTCGGGAAGTAGATAATATACAAAAAACCTCCTCAAGACAATAAGGACGATACAAACATGACAAGTATGTCACAGGTACATAAAGAGACAGGATCAATTACATTATGTGAGCAATGTTCATCCACCAATTAAAGACTATTATATGCTAGATTATCACTGTCACAATTACATAACCAATTTGAATGTGGCACATATAGCCATTCTTCCATCAAAGATAGACGATGAAATAATTAATCCCTACGCATGGGATCGAGAAACCACTCAATAAAATGCTGGCCTCAGGGTTACGGAAATCGATCCCAGGGTCTCGGATCGGGAAACCAGTAGAGGTCACTAACATTAAATCTCCCATCGAAGACGACATGGCCCCACTTTGAAGTGTGACCTCCCCCCCCAAGTAGTGGTCGGGATATCCCCGAAAAATTCAGCCACCGTTAGGATTCGAACCGAGACCTTCGAGGTGGAAACCCAAAAGGCACTCCAACCACTTCTAAATACTAAATCTTAAAAACTTACTACAGTGGGTGATAGGTTACGAAGTAACCATTAGTATATTTATTGTTTTCCCGATAATTACACATATGCGTAAGAGATAATATTTCCTATTATGAGGAAGTACTAAAGATGGTGGGTGAGGAGAGGGGTTTGTTGAGAGAAATCCTATGGCGGTAGGAAAAATGGATGAAAGGCGTACTGAGCGGCAGCGGGATGTTGAAGACGGTAATAGAGGGGAGAATGTTGGGCAAACGAGGAAGGGCAGGAACAGGATAGGGATGTTGGACGGGATGAAGGGAGGAAGGAAGTACACAGAGATGAAGAGGGGTCTGATGTAGAGTAGGTTGCTGGATTGGGTTTTGTTTGGAGTCACAAAATATTTATTTGATAGTTGTGTCCATCCAAAAACCTACCTTAACCGGTAGATTGCCTTATAATAATATGCTTACTAGGATTTCGCCAATAAACCCCTTCTCTTCCTCCACCATGCCTCTAGCACTTACTTGTTTGTTTTCCTTTCTGTCCACTTCACCTTCTACTTTCTCCTCCTTACATGTTTTTATTGAAACTTCCAATTGATTATGATACAATGACATTCATAGATACTTCGGTGAAATTTCCAGGGTAGTCAGCGGTTATTCGAGTTGAGGGAAGAACCAATTTAGTATCCTTAAAGATTTAAATCTCTTGATGAACGCCATCAACCGCATTCGAACACCGCAAAACTAGTCATGAACAAATCCATATGGGTTACACAGTCACAATTAAATCGCAAACGGACATAATAATCAACCAGCACACTTTGTGAAACGTCTCTAATCGACCTCGGAGACGATTTTTTTTACAGGTTTGATCGTCGTTTAATTTCCATAAATCTTTCCGTTTCTCAGATTAAAAATTCCAAGACACATTCTTGGTGTTATATTGATGATTTTTGTGGTGATTTTTGCCAGCTATTTACAAGAGAATTTTACAGGATAACTCTTTATGAAAACTCTCAAATTTTTTAGCTCACTAGAAGATATTACTCCTTTAACCGACTTTTATTCCTGTATGATAGACGGAGTTAGCATTGATTTGACGCTCGCCCGACTCCTTATGTAAGAAAGGTGTGGATAACTACTAACTACGGAGTATTAAGGACTGGATGATTAGAAAAACGTAAAGGCGAAATAAATTACCTATTACACAAGGAGGAAATCATGGATCATCCATATGACAATTCGGTTAGGTCTATGGAGTCGTCGCATTAATCACTCTACTACCAGCAGTACCAACCTTTGCGCGTGAAAACGTCTAAGAGTTGCCAGATAAAATTACGTACTGCAAATTATAGTCTATACCTTAAAAAACAGGTTCACTATATGAGAAATGACCGTGTGAAATTCAATTGTTCACAAAAGCAGTATTTGCGACATGTTGCATGAAGGATGACACTGCGGATTACTGGCTAGTAACTGACAATTTACTCATGGACAACGGATATTAATTCCGTTTACGACAATATCTCTGGATAAAATGATCGCTTTTGTCTTTAAGCAAGCGGGAGTATTGATAATTAGTGAAGGTGAATGGAGGGAAAAGGGCAGTCTATTTTCCCGGAAATCATTACGAAAAGAGAAATCCCAGAGGTGAGTACTGGGAGAGCAATTAGCAAACGGGGATATTTCTCCTCTCACCTCCTTGGGCAAAATAATATATCCAAAAATTATGGCAAACCAAAAATTCGGTGTGCATTATACGATGTATTTTCATAGTTTTTTTCATAGATTATAATAAATGTAATTTTTAAAACAATAAAAAAGTTGGAAAATGTCAAATTTGTGACCGAATATTTTTTTATTTACCTTACCTAAAACAATGAAGGGAAAGGAAAACAAATGAGGAAGTACTGGAGATGGTGGGCGAGGAGAGGGGTTTGTTGAGAGAAGTCCTATGGAGGCAGGAAAAATGAATGAAAGGCGTATTGAGCGGTAGTGGAATGTTGAAGAAGGTAATAGAGGGGAGAATGTTGGGCAAGCGAGGAAAGGGTAGGAACAGGATAGGGATGTTGGATGGGATGAAGGGAGGAAAGAAGTACACAGAGATGAAAAGGGACCTCATGTAGATTAGGTTGCTGAATTGGGTTTTGTTTGAAGTTACAAAATATTTAGTTGATAGTTGTGTCCATCCAAAAGCCTACCTTAACCGGTAGATTTACTTATCAAATACAATGAAGCGCAGAATTCTTTCAGGCTTTCTTTTCAATATTTTACAAACGGAACTGCTAAAGATTTTGATGCAATTGTGTAAATCTAACGTATACGGGTACGAGAGCCGCAAAATAGAAATTTTATATTGAAACGGTGGGTCGCGGTAGTCCAGGGCGTTGGACTAACGACCCGGTTGGAGGACCCGGATTCGATTCCCGGGCAAACCTCTCTGAGCACCTGCAGCTCCAACCAAGCTATGTGATCTTTCGGGTACCAGATCTTTCTGGGAAACCATAACCGGCACAGGGAAAGGAACTGGCCCCCCTACCCTGATGTGTGAATTTCACACACCTTTGGGTTTAGTTCTGGGTGAACTATAGTATCACCTAGCAAACCGACCTTCGGGTTGATTACTGTGTTTATGGTTTTTTATATTGATAAGGCGAATTAAATTTCAGCAAAAGATGGTCACATTTTTAGTTTGTCAAATAATTAAATAGAGAACTTTAACACTATAGTTACACCTCTGAGAGGAAACGCGAAGTTTATAATAACAAAAACGATTTACAAGACCATACTGTGCTATACATATTGGAATTGGTTTAACCTTTTCCGACTCCTTGAAAAATATGTGCAGTGTGTTCCAAAAGCTATACGATATGCGCAACTATGAGAACTCGAATGCATCAGTCAGGCTGTCTAATAACACAGAAATCATTGAATGGGAGCTAGATTTAATAAGCGAAGCTGTGACAAACTTCCCATCGTGACTGACACATTGTGAGAACTGTGTTGGGGATTATAAAACGGACTGGTTCAAATTATCATTTTCTCCGCCAACGATAAGGTATCGAATTAATTATCAACGAGTCTGCTCGGAAAAGATTTTTTTAAGCTAGACAGTCATGTCCGTAGATCATTTGCTCAATCAAATTTATATTTTGCTGCAAGCATTATTATCAGTTCGTCTCTCAATAGCAGAGTTATATTTTAAAACTTGACGCTCTAGGGTGGGAAACGTAATAAGTGAAAAATTGACCACACGGTTTGATGCAGGCATATAACAACGACTTCGTCACTCCCCAACATTTTATAAGCCAATAATTTCGATGTTGCGTGCATGGTCTGGAATCACCTCTGTCACCAAACCTAATTATAGATTCAAAGGTGCCTCTTATCATTAGCGGATCCAGGGTGGGGGATGTAATGGGGTTATGTCCCCAGCCTACTCCCCTCCGACGAAACAACTACCATGGTATTTCTTTTAGTATTCCATTCCAATAAATTGGTTGAAATTACCGATCATTACACAAAACCGATTACATTTGGTGAAAATAAAACCCTTGCCTTTCAATTCTTCATGACAGTCCAGTGTCCCATCTCCCCCATCATAATCCAGGGTCAATACCCAGGTATTGATTGATCCTGGAGTCGCCTCCGCTAATTCCCTCATATCTTCATCATGTCAATACCATTATTTTGGGTAAACCACTTAACAATTATATTTCTTCACTTGATTTTCTGTGTGTTAAGTGTCAATTAGGAACGTAATTTTTCAAATTATGCAGTAACTTAGTGCTTCGACGAACATGTACGTGGGTAAGTTAAGTTAAGTAAGTTAAGATAAGTTTCCGACCTAACAAAGATACAAGACATTTTTACTGAAATTTTCTGAGTTTTTCCAACATGTCCGAATGATACATTACACGGATATTCACTTAGATGCATTGGCATAATATTATTCCATACCATCCACATTTGCTCAATACGTATGGTACGCCATAAGTTTCTCTATTTCATATCGTTAACTCCCCCTGCACTACATAATTCTATCTGTGATCGTTAAAATCCAACTTTTGTCGACTAAAACTCTCTTCCACCTTCTCCTGGAAGCTTGATTATCCTCAAACCTAATAGATTTTCATGGATTCCCTCCTAATTCCTCTCCTGCCTCCAGCCTATCCCACGCCACTCTTACAATTACCTCGTCATTTACATGAAAACGAGCAGCCAGACATAATTGATAAAATAAATCGGATCTTATCAAGCATATATCAACTCATGGGCACTACTACTGTTTTTTATGCATCATAGAATATCATAAACGCACTTAGTAATACATTATTCCTCAAAAGACCCCTTTCGAGCGTGTGAGTGTGCCTGCGTATTAATACCGAACAGCTGTTTTTTCTCTGGCAAGTTAGGGCAGGTGTAATCCACGGAAGCACATGTCATCAACCCAAGAAATGAGTCCGAACCTCCTCCCGACCAGCCCACGGGAGAGGCCAATGCTCCTGGCCGTTCCACCACCTGATCCCCAAGGCTGGCCGGCCGGCGAAGGGAAGAGGGGTTGCGGAGAGAAGGGGTGAGGGGCATGACAAGGGAGTAGGCCGATGCATCAGCAGCAGCCGCGGAGAATACCCGTTAGGACGGATCTGAAAGAGGGGAAACGGAGCTGATATATGTCCTGAAACTCACCGATAATCTAGATCTGAGTCGTACCCAGCGAGCCACTCCGGGGTGTTGGGCAGGGGTTGTTAAGGCCGTCCTACACGTTGCTCATTTCATTAACTGAAATCAGAATGTTCAATACTGGATGCGAACTCATTCCCAAGTGATCATTTCCATACGATCAAACTCTCTTTCGACTTCTGCGCATGTGCAAGCAACTCTTTTTTCGAGTTTTTTCATCAACGTCCGTGCCGATTGACAAATAATGTTGATCGCCGCGCAACAATCGGCGGTCTCTAGATACGCTACCTCGCTAAATGTCTTTTCGCAGTGGAATTCAAGAATAGGATGGAAAAAAAATATCGCGATTCATTCTGTTTTCGAGACTGATAATCGAATTCAAGCCATCTATCGATTGCGAAACTCCCTTTTGAAAAGACGCGAGTTTACGCATACTGATTTCAGTGCTAAAATAAGCTTCCACTGACATGTCATTTAGGGAACCAACCATAATGGAAATCGATTATGGTTAGGTCCACGTAAAAGTCCTTTTTAAAATTAGATCGAAACGTTGAGAGATCAAACAGATAAATAAAATTTCACGAACCAATTCCAGGAATAGCGTTTCTTCGTTTAACACCTTGGAAAAGATGGGACATAGAAATACCCCAAAAGTTCGTTAGTTCAATGATATGCCTACCTTCAGACATAGTTAAGCAACTTAAAAGTTTTGTTTCTGCTTAAGAACATGTGTGTTTTTTTTTAAACTCACGATGTGTGCCTGTTTTAGCTGTGCTTACAAGACAAATATATTTAAAAAATTCATGATATACCGCGCTGAAAAATAATAGCGTTTAAATATTTGCTGGATTTGATTATAATCAGGGTTTATATTACTTGAGAAAATGGATGTTTCAGGAAAGAGGACTTTGAGTGTGTTATCATTTCAAGCTAAAATTAACGTATTTGCAAAAATATTTGAGCGTTATTAGGTTGGGGTGAT
The DNA here is from genome assembly GCA_037158775.1 of Hetaerina titia. NCBI lineage: Eukaryota > Metazoa > Arthropoda > Insecta > Odonata > Calopterygidae > Hetaerina > Hetaerina titia. Next base: position 35,660,327 of record CM073768.1, on the reverse strand, counting down.
CATTATAACCACTGATCATTAATTGTGAGGGAAAAAAAGTAATACTTCCCGTCCACCTGTCGCCCTGTCCTAAATCATATATGCACGCTGGTTTTTTCAGCGCTGAAATCAATACTTAACTCAGGATATTTAAAATAGTACCCTTTAAAAGGGTGAATCATGCTCGATTGAAGCACTGTAATAAACCAGATGTTCGGTTAGAAAAGTCACGGTGGATCTCACCTAGTACAGGGTTCAACGACGTGTGAAATTCACATATCAGGGTTATAAGGGGGAGCCAGAACTTTTCCCTATGGTTTCCCAGGTAAATATGGCACCGGCAAAATCACAAACCTTGAGTGAAGCTGAGGGTATCCAGAGGTGTCAAAAGGGATCGAACCCGGACCCTCTAATCAGTAGCCCAGGGAGAAATCCACTGGACTACCACGCAATAAGTCTCGAGATAACTCGCAATCAATCGTTGGTGCCAGAATCGGATGCGATTTAACTGAACCACGGTTAATGGATTGAATTTAATTATCAGCACTGCAAAGAAATAATCTAGATACCAATTTTCTATCCGATTCTTGATCCCTAACTACCAATCACAGACGAGCAGGGATGTCCTCCAAGATCTATTGTTGCGTCAGAATCATCATAATCCATCAATCAACAATAGAAATAATAATAGACAACAATAAAATAATCAACAACAAAAGAAAACGTTTATATCCCACTGCTAGTTTCGAAATCGTGAAATGAACCAACCCATCGTTAAGTAGCAAGATCTTCTTAAAAAAAAAGGCTTTCACCTTTTCTCAGAGGTCGATTTCATTTTTGAAAATTATCGTTCGATATTTTTTTCCATCGCAATTCCCTCTGGTCCACGCGGAAAGGATTCCCTCGGCGCAATGCCCTCTGGGTCGTTCCCTTCCCCCTTCCGATCCCTGGGCAGAGGCTTTGACCTTGTCACGCGAGGATGATTGATGCCCTCTCTGGTTCGCGATCGATGCTTGAGGGTGGGTGGATGTTTTCCTCGAGCCCTTTAATTTGCACTCAATTCGATTCCGTTCCAATCGACACCATTTCGACAACAAAAGTGCCGAGATTTTGGAGTGGCTTGCCATCGCCTTCAGAGTAGTGTTCCTTCGTAGTAGGAACACAAGAGCTTACATGTCAGTAGTCACTGCCAGGATATTTATGATGCGTCGAAATTATTCTAACAGCGTACTGATGGAGTGATTTAAGCGCAACAACATATTCAACTTTTAGTCGACGAAGAATTTCGATACATTTTGTCCATTTTCGAAATGTGCTATTTATGAAGCAAATTGGTTTGTAATCAATATATGAACATATTTTCTAGTCCCCTGCCATGGACTACAACCTTGACATAGTGGAAAAGCTTGTGCGTTGCGATGACCGTTAGAGCTGTAACGGCGGAAGTAATAATAATTGATCCTGATAGTGTCACCCATGCCAGATAGGTCGAAGGTTAGGAGCCAGACAAAAGGAAGGACTTCTCAGCATCTGCCTTTCAGTGACTCGGCTGCAAAGGCGTCTGACCCTAATGGGGCGCCAATTGAGTGATGGTGTCACAGTACAAACACTATTGAGGGAGGCAACGGGAAACCACCTCAATCATAATTCCCAAAAAGCAAAATGATGGACACTATTGAGAATATAAATCCTGGTAACTGCGGAATTCGGCCCAATCGGTCGTGTGTCGTGCCCGGCAGCGGGGCAGGCAAGGCTTCCGCGGTCATCATCCCACGAAACCTTTGCAAGGGAAAACCGACAGCAGCAGGACGGAAGACGCAAAATAAGAAGACCAATTTAGTTAGAATAGGAACTTAAAATGTCAGGACAGTATTGAGGACAGGGAAATTAGGGAATATTAAACGAAAGATAGAAAGAGGAAATATAGATATATTACGTAATTGCGAGGTGAGATGAAAGGTTAGCAGGGATTACTGGAGTGATAACTGTAGAATAACATACACGGCGGGGACGAGAGCCAACGAGGAAACGAGGGGTTGCGATGATATTGAATAAAGAAATAGGAAGAAGCGTAGTCAACATAGAGCAAGCAACTGATAGAATTTTACTCGTAGAGATTAAAGCAGAGCCGACGAACTTGGTCATTGTTCAGGTATACATGCCACCGAGCAACAACAAGGAGGAAGAAGTCGATAGGATGTATGATGAGTTAGAGGATATAATCACGCGTGTTCCTGCAGGGAAACATTTGATAGTGATGGGGGATTGGAATGCGACGGTAGGTGAAGGAAGAGATGGTGGTGAGGTGGGGGACTATGGGTTAGGCACGAGGAATGAACGAGGGGAAAAAGCAATTGAGTTCTGCACGAGACAGGGGGTTAGTCATCACCAACACATGGTTTAGACACCACAAAAGGCGTAGGTATACATGGAAAATACAAGGTGACTCATAAAGGTATCAGATAGATTATATTCTGCTTAGGCACAGCTTAGGAACAAAGTGATAAATTCGCAAAGCTTACCGGGAACTGATGCGAGTAATGAGATCACGAGGTGTATAGAATACAATCAGAACGTATTTACCTGTTTCGTAGATTTCGAAAAAGCGTTTGATAGAGTGAATTGGGAAAAACTAATAAAAAAAACTAAAACGTGTATTGCAGAAAATAGGAATAGATTGGAGGAACAGGGGGCTAATCCGCAACTTTTACATGAGTCAGACTTCTCAGGTGCGAGTAGGGAAATGAGAGTCCGGGTGGGCAGTGTTAACAAGAGGTGTAAGGCAGCGTTGTTCATTATCGGAGTATTCGTAAAATCAGGCTTGCTGGTTACCAAGTTTTAGTTTGTCCGTCAGCCAAGGGTTGCAAGAATTGCTGAGTGATTTGGAATATCACTGCAACGGAAAGAAATTGAACTTAGCTATTTGTGGCGCGGAAAGGTGGTCGTTGAAGCAAGGGGATAGACGTAGATTGGAGGCTTTTGAAATGTGGGTGTGGAGAAGAATGGAGAAGGTGAAATGGACCGAAAGGAAAACAAATGAGGAAGTACTGGGGATGGTGGGTGAGGAGAGGGGTTTGTTGGGAGAAATCCTATGGAGGCAGGAAAAATGGATGAAAGGCGTATTGAGCGGTAGTGGAATGTTGAAGAGGGTAATAGATGGGAGAATGTTAGGCAAACGAGAAATGGGCAGCAACAGGATAGGGATGTTGGACGCGATGAAGGGAGGAAGGAAGTATATAGAGCTGAAGAGGGACCTGATATAGATTAGGTTGCTGGATTGTGTGTTTTGTTTGGAGTCACAAGATATTTATTTGATAGTTGTGTCTATCCAAACAAACCGTAATTAGTAGATTACTTAAAAATAATAAAATTATATTTGTATATATAATATAAAATACATATTAAAATTTATATGCATTGTTTTACAAGAACCAGTTCTCAGACACTACTGTTTCGACTCTTTGGAAAGTAACAGGTCTGATTTCTTATTTCGTTTCATCCTTCATAGTATGCGTAAAATTGTTGTGTAATACTTATGAGTGTATAAGATTAGCGCTAATCGCTTCTGCATATAGACAGACATGTATCTTTTCCAGGTACCCTTTACTCGTTGAAAGTAAAGCTATGCCGTCCGTAAGTCCGTAAAATGGCCTACTTAATTCTTGTATTCCCCTAAGCCGCCTTTTATCTTTTTCTTCACCTCATTTATTGTTTTCTCGATGTACTCATTAAATAAAGGAGGTGATAATGAGCAACTCTGCATTGATTATATATTTATCCTAGATTATTCTCAACTGTCACCACACTTAACCATTTCTGCCTGCACAATAGGTAGGGCGGGTGTATCAGTTTTCTGCCGTAATGGCTCATTCCAATACCTTTAACGAGAGTGTCAATACATTTCATTTGAAGCATTCAAAATAAGTCTCCAGATTAAAAATGAAAGCAATGATTGCCCCACATTGAATTCACTTGCCCACATTCGTCTCTGATCATTATTCAATTCAAAATCTTGTCTAATTTTGGTATCATAATAGTAATTTAAGCGTTAAAACTACGGGGCATAATGGTATATGGGGAAGTCAAACATCTCCATCTTTTAAGGGGTTGAAACCATAATGGTCAAATTAGTTAGAATTTAAGTAAAAAGGATTTCAGATAAAATTTGTACGCTGAGGAAGGGGAATACGTTTACCTGTAAAAACGTTGCTATGGATCAAGGTAGTCCACGGCTCAGAAACTTGGTCGTTGAAACAAGGTGATTGGCGTAGTTTCGAGGCCTTTGAAATGTGGTTCTCACTTTGGATGGAAAAGGTAATATGGACGGAAAACATAACAAGCAAAGGAGTACTAGATATGGCTAGAGGAGAGAGGGTTGTTCCGAGAAACCAAAGGAGCAGGAAAGATGAATACATTGTTTCATGATTAGCGACAGAATGTTGAAGAATGTGATATGAGAAGGGAGGATGCGAGGCAAACGAGGAAGGGGTGGGAATAGGTTAGGAATGTTAGGCGAAAGTATATTCGGAATTGAAGAGGGGTTTATTGAAGTGTGGGATGACCGATGGGGTGCTGTTAGGCGAGGCTAAGAAATGCAGGTTTGTTTAATTTGTGACCACGTTATCCAAATATCTACCTTAAATTGTACATCACTATAGTTATAATAATAATATGCATGATAGTAAATTTCACTTCATTTTTTTCCATTTCTTTATCGCACTGAGACAGAAGGCGAAACGAATATCGTTGAATTTAATCAAGATAAATATTCAAAATCAATAACAACGTGTTTCCATATGTGACAGTTGAAAACTATCAATTATTGAAGAATGATATTTTACTTTCATATACTTGATATCATTTAAAAGCAATCACAATTTTTTGATGATATGTTATTTTATGTTATTAATAATTCATCACTGATTATAATTTGTTCAAATTTTTATCTAAATCATTCGATAATATGATAATTGAATAATTATCTTGGCAAAAGACACTCAATTTGGAAAACAATGGTCAATGCCAGTTGACACGTTTCTGCTCATGTTGCAGGGCGTTTTAAACTGTGTTTTTATCCAAAGGAAAAATTTCGGATACTAATACCGAGACCATAAGCCTCCGCCCGCATTTTATTCAACGGCAAGGCAAAGTTTATACATTCCGAATACGATAAGGAAAGACGGGTTGATGAGAAGAATGAATGTGAACAGTAAAATGCACATCTAGATACAAGCGCCGAAACGAAAATCCTGTTCATACACCGTAAAGTATAGAAGGAAAAAAGTTCCATCTATTCCCGCGAAGTCGAAATAGTGATGCCGTTGATTCCTTCAGAGCTTTGCAGCTGGATGACTCCGTTGTTCTAGACAGCGGTGAACGTCTTCTGGTTCAAGGTTGAACGATGAGCCAGAGACTTTGTACGTAGTATTGTAATATTTACGTATTAGTGGAGGCGACAGAACGATAAGGACATTTATGACATTAGGGATCGATGTTGTTAATTCGATAGGGCTATAAATTGCCGGGAATGGGAGAAGTGTGGAGAGAGAAAACCGGAGTCGATATCAGCTCACTCCAATAACAAAAGAAGGCGCTAAGGGGTCACACAGTTAAGCTCTCCATCCGCTAGGACAGCTTACTCCGCTTGAATTGCCCTTTATGCAGCATAACAGGGAAAGGGGATATATGTATATATATATGTATGTGTATGTATAAAAATATATACATTTTTTCTTACAGGTTCCCCCACCTTTCCTCACCTATTTGATAACCCCAACCCCCTCATCCCTTACCTTTTCCTCATGGTGCTACACCCCCTGCCACACGCCTTTTTTGGTGACTCGCAGGGTATTTATGTTGATGTAGGAAAACCACGTATGTCTGGGGGGAGGCATATTTTGGTTAACTTTTCGCGTGCAGCATGTGTAATATTTTCATTGTTACATTCCTTTTATAAGGATTCAAAGCTTTTTTATTGAGGATGGAATGATGAAGACTGTGATAGAGAGGAGAATGTTAGCTAGGGTGGAGGAAACATATGAGTTTGGCCGGAATGAAGGAAACTAAAATTTTTATGGAACTCAAGAAAATTGAATCGTAGTGCACGGTGTCAGGTTGTCTTGTTAGGTGAGGTTGAGAATTTAAGCGATGTTAAGTGCGTGTTAAAACCAATCTGAAACAGTAGGCTACCAAATGATAATAATCTGAAGAAGGAAAATGGGAGATTGGAATAGAAATGTGGCATACATACACGAACATGTATGGTACACCTAAAGATGTCGCGATGAGACGAAACCCGAGTCGTGTGATTTAAAATATATTATGAAAATAATTATCCACGATTAATCACAACTGAATTTATTGTAAATCAGGGCTACCGAGATATTTCATTAAACACCTCAATCAGTTACCCACATCCCACAGGATGTTCGAGCGACAAGGAGATCTTGCCTGGTCCTTTCAGAGTGAGGAAATGCACACGCGCGCTGTTTTCTTCCGAGTTGCACTTTCCACAGTCTTAAACCTTAGCCTCGGACAATTTGTAGAACACGGAAAGAGGGAAGGGTGGAAGGCGCGTTGAGGGGAATCAAGGCAAGGAGTGGAATGAAGGGGAAGATCAGAGGAAAGGGAGAAAGAGGGGATGCCTGAGGTGGCGGGGAGAGGGAGACTGGGAAGGTTTGAAAATTTTGGGGGAAGTCAGGGGAGAGAGAGAGAGAGGGTCATTGGCACCGGGAGGGCTGCTTCTGAGTCACGTTACGAGGGGAGGGAGGGGGAGGACGACGAGACGGGTAGCAAGGGGGAGGGGGGAAAAGTCGTTGCCTTGGGAAAAGGGGCGGGGCGTAGAAGGGGGGTGTGGGGTGGAGGGTGAGAGCATGGTGCGGTGGGGATGGGGTTGAAAAAGGGAAGCGGTGGATTACGGGGAACTGGGAAAGGGGTCGTCGCACTAGCAGCAACACCAACCCTGGCGATCTTGTTTCCTCTACATCTACACAATACTCCGCAAGCCGCCTTAAGGGAACGTGGCGGAGGGTGTCAGGCATATGTTCAGAAATAATTGTTAATATTATTTTTATTTGGTAGTCTACAAGTCCGAATACTTCCTTCCATTCTTCAATCCGTTCAACATGCCTATCCTTTTTTCCTACCCCTTCCTCGTTTGCTTAAAGTTCTCCTCTCCATATATCACAGTCTTCAATATTCCATTTTCGCTAAAAAAAATGCTCTGCATCCAACTTTCCTGCATCTTTCGTGTTTATGCCAAAAATCCCTGATCTTCGCCTCTAACCATGCTTACAACTTTTTCGTTTGTTTTCCTTTTCGTTGATTTCACCTTTTCGATTCTTCTCCACACCTCAAAAGCCTCCTGTATCCTCTCATCTTGCTAAAATGACCATGTTTCCGCACCGTACAAAACCACGACTGTTTTACACGTTAATTTGAATATATAATGGAACATGGAAAAACCATGGCGAATTTTCACACTTACATGTTAGACATGTACATAAAATGCAAATGCACCTGAATATTTTAATTAATTTTTTTATTAGTAAATATATTTGTATGCTTCCGATCACTTTTTTTATGATTGCCAATCGTGAGAAGGAAGAACAAATACTTGAATCTGTCTCCGACTGAGCCTATCATACTTACTTTATCCCGGTTTTCGAATTTACCAATTATTTTTATCAAATCATTAAGGTCCCACATCAAATTGGTAGATTTGGGCTGTTGGTTAGGATGAGGGAGTTTGACTGCTGACACAGAAAATAACAGGGAATCTTTATTTCCTCATGCGAACACTTGAGCCGTCAAGTAATTGAAGTCTGGTGACCTAAAATCCCCTGCCATACACCTGGGCACCGTGTGAGATTCGGCGCTGATGTACGTATATGTAGAAGTGGGTGATAATGTACGCCTGAATTAGGACAATTCTCTACCACACATCCAACCTTGGAAGAAATTCTTTGAATGTAGACGAGTAATTTTCCAATCCCCTTCTAAATAAGTTCTGTTAGAGCTACATTACACCTAGTTCAGAGCCATACCGCTACGTTGGCGTGGGGCAGGCCGTTCTATATTATCGTCGCCATCCGATATAAATTGAGAAACCGGTGATTATTTGCAGTCCATGCCAATATTTTCGTGAATTTTTAATTCTCCTAGGTGATGTGTCCTACTGTTATGGTGACGAACAGTGCGATGGGGAAATCATTACTTACAGGTACCTGTATGACGGTCTATTCGACGGTCAACCTCCAACTTTTCACCTTGGTCTCGTTTACCAGGGTAATGGTGGGATAAACCTAAACCATATTTCCAGGTTTATCTTTTCAAAAATCGTAATCTCCTAAAAAATCAGTAGCAGATGCAATTTTCGTGCTTCCATTGCCTCCCAAAATGTAATGTCTTCTCGTCCTATCCAAAATATGAGGACATCAAAAACAACGGACGAACGGGTGTTGGTGCTGAAAACGAGGAAGGATATTGACGTACGTAAATTACAGGTTGTGAGCCGAGGTGGTGGGATGTCAATAGTGGCGGGAGACGCAACCAGACATTAGTGAGTGACAATCGGTGATTTTCTTTAATTGCATTGGGTATTATTTTATTTCCCTGCGGGTCGAATTGTTGCGCACGATGTTTGTTGTTTATTGTTGCGGTAATTATTTTGTTGACTATATTGTTGGTTGAGGGACAAATGATGGTTTCAACTTTATGTGTACACGGATCATTTCGATGGATGTTTCGACGATAAATTTCCCGTCCCTGCCTCCACGTGGTCTCGTCCAGGAATGTAATGGGAGACTGGAAACATTCATCCCACTGTATCGGCGTGAAGTTCCTATTCAATAATTTTAGTCGTCCGTTGTGTAAGTCTCCAGACCAATTTTTTTCGATTTAAATGTGGTCCTTGTGTATTCGTTCATCACGATTTCTTATGAAAAGGGTTCATTTCCTCCATGTGATTTTTTTAAAATTCCAATATTATGTCCTCATTACGCATGGTCCACAAAACACTCCTAGTCAGGTTCTAGAACTAACTCAATTCCATAAGGGCAAAGGGTAGGTGGGAAAGTCTCCGTAGGGGTGATTTTGGGGGAAGGGTGAAGTCACAAATACGATATACTTATTCACCACGCCCATTGCGTGGTGTTGGAGAGAACGGTACATTTAAAACGAACCCGACGCGAGAGGGCGAACGAAGTAGATTGCCCTCGGTCCGTGGGCGGAAAATCATTCCTCATTTTTTTCCCCTCATTTTTGCGCGCGACCCGGTGACAATGAACTCTCCCAGACACGACGCGGGGAAGACCTCAATCGTTGAACTAGATCTTCGCGTAAAAAAATCCATAAAATGACTTTTTGTAAGGAGGAAAAAAATAACACTTTTTTTATGAGTTTTAAACATTTTGAAAGATAAATTCTCGCACCCGTTCGATTGTTTTGCTCATGCTGGGTAAGTAATTGCATCCTGTGAGATATAATTATGAAGGAAGTCACAAATAAAACTTAAAATTCATGCACAACATTCCAAAATCACGATTTCTAAAAGCCTAACAGAAGAGCGTAGAGGACCGCAATGTTTTCAATCGTCAGAGGAGACCTGTTTCTGCAAGAACCATAAGGGTTTGTAAACTAGCTCGAGGTGTTGAATAACGGGCCGCCGATTCGAAAAAGAAAGACGGAGCATTTGCATAACACCTGACTATCATCCCGGTCTCGCGATGGGAAGAGTGGTTAATGAGAGTCATCTGCGTTCGCCACATTACTGGGATATAAGGCAATGAATATCATTTGCCAATTTGTGTATGCCCAATGCTACCGCAAGGTTGGTAATCATCAAGGTTGATTATAGTGACTCTTGTTTGGGATAGATTTACGTGGATCGCCAAGATGATCTCATACGTACACAAAGTGCTTCGTGAAAAAACTGACCTTCTAGCGGCAAGGTCAACAACCTTATGATACGTCAGGTTGGCCAAACAATATATTTGGTAAAGGGCTGGAAGCATCATAGGAGTCGGGATATGTTTACCTATCTGGAACTGTATAATTAATGTTGGTTGATAGGAGGCAGAGAATTTAACTGGCCAAATCTATATACCAGTTCAGCATAAATATGATTGTAATTTTAATTTTGGTAGTTCAACCACATTTTTTACTGATGATCTATCATTTATTTCGTTTTTTATCATTGTAGTCAACATAATTTTGAATATTCACAGGCTGTCCCCACTTAAAGTGAAACATAAAAAGCATCGCTAAAATCGAATTATATTCACCTAATATCCTATGGCCATCTTCAGGCGTGTACTGCATGGTATGCAATGTGACGGTACATTTCAACTGACAAAAACAGTTATACTTACAAAATCAACTACAATTTTTTTTTCTTTTGTAGAAATGCATCGTCTAAAGAAGGTTATGTGTACTTTGGTGGCGTAAAATGGCGGCTGAGACGAATGACCGCAACGGGAAAAAAGTGAAATTATCTTCCAGAATATCAAAAGATATACCATTAACAGTTATAGGCTTAGTTCCCATTATTCCTGCAAATACATTACGGGGTAACGAATGAAAATGTGAAGCGCCACTACACAAGAAATTATAACGCTGGATATTGTGAATGGTCACGCGAGAAAGTTCCTGATTCACTGGGCGACCGCTTGCAGCTCAAATTAGAAAGTGTTTCTAATATATATACTATCTTGTTGGAATTCATAAATTTGGCCACATTCCTGAATATAAAATAACGTAGCTTCCGGATGCAAAATATTCATTCCAATTTAAGTGTCCACTTTGGTCACAAATGTGCTATACATGGTTCGTCCGGAAAATAATTGTACTGCTTTTTTCCCGCCGCCCCAGGCGCGCCCAGCACCGCTCTGACGGGCTGCGATTGGAGGGGGGTATGTTGGCAAGCGACGCTGAAAAAGGCAGTCGGCTCTGAGCTGTGGTGTAGTGAGGAGCTCTGTTAACGCGAACCTCCACGCTCGACCCACGTCACGGAACGCGATGCCGAAGGTTTTGGAGCAGCGTTATTCCATCAAATTTGCGGTAAAGCTTGGGAAATCGTCTACCGAAACTGTCGGTATGATTGACCAGGCCTACGGGGAGTCAGCCATGTCCAGAAACATGATCTTTCGGTGGCACAAGATGTTCGTGGAGGGCAGAGAAGAGGTCGACGACGAACCACGGCCTGGACGCCCATCAACGACACTCACCGATGAAAATGTGCGAAAAGTTCGCGATGTACTGAACTCTGATCGTCGTCTTAGTGTTCGGATGATAGCAGAGCAGTGTAATGTGCCAAAAACAATGGTGCACGAGATTATTAGGGACCAATTACAGATGCGAAAAATTTGTGCAAAGTTGGTGCCGAAAGTGCTCAGTGATGATCAAAGACTCAATCGTTTGGAAATCGCGACACAACTTGCGGATCACCGCAAAAATGATCCACATTTTTTAGAGAACGTTTCTGTTCCCGAAGATAAAGAGGAGTTTGAAAGGAACGCGATACGGGACTTTGGACGCCGTCAAAGAGGCCGTGACGACGTGTCTTCGAGAGGTTCCCGATGATGCCTTCGCGGGAGCGTTCCAGGAATGGGAACGCCGCTGGAACAAGTGTATCGACTCACAAGGGTCCTATTTTGAGGAATATTAGCTTAAGATATGTAAAAGTGTAATAAATTTTTTTTCCTGAGCTCAGTACACTTATTTTTCCGGACGAACCCTGTATGTAACGCATATTAGTGAATTAGTATTCCTGTTTCATTTTTATAGAAAAATGGTGATCAATCAATCACGATTGCATTTATTTTGATATTCTCCAAACAGGTTATATAAGTGATAATCCCATGCACAACAGTAGCACTCTTTATCATGGAGTAGATCGATATTCAATGCACGGGAAGTGAAATCCTTTTATTATCCACAAAATATTCCCCTGCCAAAGGATTCACATTCCGAACAAATGGTTCCCGATCTCCAATTCCTTTTCAATAAAAGGTCAAAAGTGAAGGAATGCTGTGGAGACGAAAAAAAATGACGGTTTTCGAAAACATTTGGCGTGCGGGAGCAGAGCTCTGGATAATGCTCATGAACAGGAAGACCTTGCTCACTGCTATTACGTTTTACCCAGAGGGGCGTTCCGCACGAATATACCATATTTTTAATCGGTGAAAATGAATCAAGTATCGAGTGTGACTCAATGTTAGGGGCGTAAACCGCTCCCTTTAAACAACAACAATACATAAAAGGAAATGAATTTACATCACTCGTGGATGAAATAATTATTAGCTGTAAAAATTTTTAGCATAGAAAAAACTCGCAAAATTTTGTGCCTCATGCAAATGTATTTACAGTAGAACAAGAGGGCGCTTTCACGTCAGTTTAATTGAATCGGAAGTTGAGGAGGTCGCCAAATGCTGGAAAGAAATGAATCGGTTTTAAAAATACACCATTTTGTTGGAGACAATTTCATCGACGTTGTTTCGTTCTGACGAAAAGATTTGAAACTATTCCAGAAGATAACGTCAAACAAGAAGCAGTCTATCTTTTTTCTACGGAGTAATTGTGAATTTAAGGCCGTGTGACACAATGGCTAAGTTAACGCTCAACTTGTGCGAGAAAACTTCCGATATGAATCTTGTGCGACTTATTTTGTGTCAACCTTCCACATGTTACGACTTAAATATAATGCATACAGCGAATCGGTAGGAATTTTGTAAGAGGTCTTATAAGGAAATGCTATTGGAAATTCATGAATGTTCTCCTTCCTTGACGATTAAGGTCTTTATGCCCAGCCTCCATTTATACTTTCGTAGACCATCAACAATCGTAGCCTAGTTTAATGTTCGGCAGCATCGCTCAATCATTGTCAAATAGTACGCCTTCGCGCTTCGCCCATTTCTAATTGCTAGTGTTGATTAACAGTTCTAAGGTGACTATCATAAACGTTTGACTTTCTTTTCGGACCTCAAGTCACTTCCATAAAATTCCGCAAATTTGTCATTATCTGATGAGCTAGTTGAGAGAACACTTTGAAACTAGTGACGCGGACGTAACTCAATGTTTTACTTCCATCTCTATTGAGATTTCGTACTAAATGAATTATATTACTGGGGATTTGGTGTACGGTGTGCAACGGAAAAATTTTCCACCTGCATCGTTTCCTTAATATCCGTCCTCAGTACCAGCTGTCTGTCTTATTTCGTCCTTATTCTCTTCCTGACCCTTCTCCATTTACCCTACATACTTTCTGTGATCACGGTCTTCAACATCCCACTCCCTGCGAATTACGTAGTTTTAGGCGCGATTTGATTGAATCGGAATGAGCATATTAATGAGCAAACAAAACCACCACTTTTCCAATAGATTGTAAAAGTTATGAACATATGTAAACAACTCTGGTTGATATAAAAATTTCATGCTGTGGAACCTAGGTAAGAAAACAAGAATGAAGTTCGGGAAAACATTAGTGTGGAGCATGAAACTCTACGGATAAGAGATTATGGCTATTTTTTTATCTAGTATTGAACCGATAATAGGTATTCCTTTGGCCTATTTTACATCGATTTTCGACAATGATGCATAAAACATTAGACAAAATTGAAATACTTAAAACGGATTAAATGAAACATTGAAAAAGTGAACCAATGCAGGATATTAACCTTTGAAAGGTAGTACTGGAGGAATTTTTAAGATTAAATGGACAGAAAATGTAAAGAACGAGGATGTGCATAAAAAATACAGAAGATGAAAATACCGTATGGAAAGGACTCTAAAACAAAGGCAACAACTAGATGGATTGGACACACCTTGAGGCAGGATGGATTAAATGGAATCATAAGAGAAGGGAAAATCCCTCGAAGAAGACCAAGAGACATTGAAAAAATGAAGAGGGACATGAAATGGAGAAACTACAAGAAAATGTGAGAATTAACGCTGAATGGAAAAGAATTAATGGATACAGTAAACCAATCTTAAGATTGAAATACCGATGATGAATGGAAGATTGATATTATTTGCTTATCAATATCCTACTACCTCTTGATATCTCCTTCAACCACTTTCATTGCCTTATTCGGATTTCCTCTCGGAATTTATTCTTTTCTCCCATCTGGCTTGAAGTACTGCCGTTTAGTCTTTCACTCTTTCAGCAATATTTTCTCCATTATTCTCCGCACCCACGTTTCATATACCTATTAACGTATGAAAACCCGTTCTTTTACCTCAGATATAAGGTTTTGGATCTTTAAGGAGCCTGCATCCACAATGAAATAGTTTTCTTTTTAGAAAAAGGTTTATCAATAATCTTTTACTTGTGTCTTCACATGGAGTACCAGTCATTAATTTTTAAAAAATCCGGAAAAATTTGATGATTTCACTGATTTTTGAAGAGATTCAGCAGCGAGGTTTGAGATTGAATAATATCAATTTTTATGAAAAGCAAAAAAAGGTGTATTCCGGTATTAAATTACACTCAGTTTTTCACTGAATACCTTTTTTCCTATGCCGTTTTAACATTGTTTTGCATTAATTTTACAAAAAGCAGTGAAACTTCATTGGATTATGATGGATGAGATGGGATGAATGGTTTTTTTTAAGGAAAGATGAGCTCAAAATAAAATAATGATGGAATGGAGAGAGGAGTCAAAGGTGTACGGAGTTGTAAAATGGGGAAATGTATTATGTGTCCGGCCTACCGTGGAATTTTCTTAAGGGGAGGTAATATCCTGTTCTGCCCCTCTATCTCCGCCGCGCCGTATGATTAACAGACGCCGACCTTCCCCATTGTTCCATGGAGAGACGCGATGATGAACGACTGCGCGGAAACAACTAATTGATGGGAAAGAGAGAGAGAGAGAGAGGGTCATTCGCGGGAAGAATACGGACACCTGGCCGTAGATGAGCACTTCTCTCTCAGCTACTCAAAGGTTTTTACAAATATGCATACATACAAACACACACACATTCACATATATGCACACACACATTAAAATACAAAATATCATAGAAAATCCTTGCAAAGCAGAATCAGTAGGAGCGGCAAACTAGAAGATACGGAATAGGACAGAGCCAGTTGTAATGGGGACTTGGAATGTAAGACGATATTAAAAACTGTGAAATTCGTAAACATAACACGCAATATGGCAAAAGCAAATATAGCTGTTTTAGGGCTGTGCGAGGTGATGGAAGGATAGTGGGGATTACTGGAGTAATAGTTACAAAGTAATACACAGTGGAGGGGAAAAGAGAAGGGAACGAGAGGTGGTAACAATATTGAAAAAAGGTAGGAGCGTAGTAAACATAAGTATGGCGCGCGATTAATTGAATATTTGTTAGTGGAAGTTCAAACTGAATCATCAAACTTGGTCGATGTTCAGAATTGCATGACACCAAGCAATCATAGGGAGGAAGAAGTCGATAGATATACGTTCAGATAAAGGATATGATCGCGGATGTTTCTGGGAGAAACATTTGATAGTGATGGGAGACTGGATTGTAACGGTGTGTGAAGGAAGAGATGGTAGAGAGGTAGAGGACTATGGTTTAGGAACAAGGAATGACCGACGAAAGAAACCAATATAGTTCTGCAGGATACTGAGACGAACCTTTGGTTTAAAAGCCATAGTAGGAATTGGTTTTTCGAGTACATGAAAAATACCGGAGGTTTCAGGAAAGTATAAGTATTAGTACACATATTAATGGCCAGGCATAGATTCAGGAGTAGCGTGATCAATTCTTACAGTTTCTCGGGATTCCGATTCACATTATAATTTAGCAGTAATAAAGTTAAGCGTTCGATTTAAAAAGATTAAAACAGGAAAGACGGTTGGGACAAAATGGAACGTAGAAGCATTAAACGAGACGAAAAGAAAGAATTAATGAGTGAAGAATGAGAGACAAATACTGTAAAAGAACTAAGGAAACATATCAAATAAGAAATATTAAAATCTTCAAACGAAACTTTGGGAACAGTAAAAAAAAGATAAGGCCAGAGAAACCATGGATAGCAGACTGGGAAGATATTAAAAGGAAAGAATTGGAAGAATATTTTCACACTGATCCGGTTATAATCCCACATTGGGTTAGGAAGATTCCAGTTCAAGGAGATAAATATTAAACTGGCGAGAAACTAATTGGGCGAAAGAAGCGCGATGAAAGACGCTGTGTGAAAAAATGTAAACTTTACAAAGGAAGAGGGAAATGGGTCACCGTGGAGAAAAGTGAAAAAGAAAACTATTATGAATTAAGAAGGGAATATCCGTGAATAATATTGAAGACGACAGGAAAATTAGTGATCGGGCGAAGAAAAATTCAAGAGAGACTTAAAAACTTCCTAGAGAATAAATAAACTTTCACACAAAAACTTTATTATACTACCGGTTTCGACGAATAGATTTACTAACCTAGACTTCCTCTTCCCCACCCCTTCCCGGCGTAAATTCCCCTCCGTAGCCGACCTCCCCTCCTAACGAGAGTATACTATATGTATTTACGTTATATCGTAACTTTCCTGGTCATGTATGATTTTATACTTGATGAAAGGGCCTATGCGTCGACACGGGTGGTATTATAAAGTTTTTGCGTGAAAAAATACCAAGTTTAATTCATTAGTTCAGTCTTGAATTTTCACAAAGTGGAACCTCAAATCATCGAATTCCATTCCTAGATAATCTAAATGGTAAGGATTTCAGGCAAGCAAGTTTGTACTGAAAAAGAGAAGCTGGCGTGGATGAAGATAGCTTTTGCCATGCATACTTAATTGCGAGATAGAAAGAGGATTGAGGGAATTTCAATCAAATATAAGGCCTTGTAGTCATAAAATCCTCACAGAAATGATTAAAAGTTTAGGAAAAAGCGACAGGGAAAGTTTTTATGGGCTATTTCGTATAATTTATGATGGAGAAATTCGGTCGGAATATTTCGTCTGATCAGCACTAGATCACATCCTGAAAGGCAGCCAATATGAGGACTATAGAAGAATAAGCTTGATTTCTCACGCAGTCAAAGTGGTGCTCAAGTATCATCAAAAAAAAAGGATGAGGAACAGGGTACATGATCTGTTTCGGCTCATAAAGAGGAGGGGCACGCGTTGATGCTATAGCAGTAATGAGGTCACTAGCAGAGAGGAGCAAAGAGTACAATCATGATATAATTGTCTGTTTCGTAGATTTAGGGCGGGCGTTCGTTAGAGTGAATTGGACAGCATTAATGGATGTATTTCAGAAAATAGGGACAGATTGGAGAGATGGAAGACTTATCCGCAACCTGTACATAGCTCAGACTGCTCAGGTGTAAGTGGAGGATGGAGAGTCCTGATGGGTAGAATCAGGAAGGGAGTAAGGCACAAGGGGGCACATTGACACCTCTGCTTTTCGACATATATATATATATATATATATATATATATATATATATATATATATATATATACGAAGGAAAAGTTTAAAGAGAAATTGGAAGATATGGAGAACCCATAAATTTAGTTAAATCAGCTAGTTTTTCAGATAAACATGCTTTACTTAGCCAGACCACCATATCAATCCGATTCCGAGGTAAACAAGAAGGAACCATTGTTAATCGGGAGTCGTGGGAAATGGACAAATATGGAATTCTCCCCGAAAGAAGCCAAGTAGGCAATATCGATAGTCAGGCTCCATTCACCCACAATCCCCTTCTCCTTCGGCTTACTCCTCGTCATCCCCTCGTGCTCGCCACGCGTCAGTCATATGTTTCAAGTCGACTAGAAAGCATTTCCTTTCTCCGGGCGCAAATTCAATGCTTCACAACCGACCGAGGTTTAACCGAGAGGAAAGTGATAATTAATTAAGCACACGAGAGCTAACGCTCACAAGTGCCCATGGATGAAAATAGAGCGGACTCGGCGCTCTTGCACTAATGAGCGTGGTCGCTAGAACTCTCGAAAGAAAACGAAGACGAACAATTACTATGTGTCCCTCACAACTATAGCCTCCATGAATTATCATGGGAAGTTTCCACGCCAACGAGTTTCAACATCCCCTCCACCTTTTCCAAGGTTTTAATTCCACGCGCATGCGCTCACTTCGCGTCGCCATGGTAACGCGCCAATGGATCTCAACCAGTACCGTTCGAGAAATGCGATTAGGTGATAATCTGGGTTTGTTTCACCCCTCCCGGCATAGATTCGCAAATATTTTCGCCAAATTTCGTTTTAAGATAGGTTCTGGATCCATCATGGATGTTACCCCAACTTTGGCAAAAATTTCACAAAATGACTTTCATCTTCATGAATTATTTCGATGAGGAAATACCTAACATTAATGTAACATGAAGAAAACCCCTTTGCATGTAGGTCACGCTCACTTTCATCCGAATCAATTGGATGTTTTACGAGATGTGGCTCATTAAAAGTCCCAAATATCGAGTAATACGCAATACGATGGTATACCTAGAGTTCACTATGGTTGGGACGAACGTGGGGAAGGCAAGTCACGAACATTTTGCAGGGTTTCATTCAGGAAACTTTCAAACCGATGCTGGAGGAACAGCCGGACGAAAATACATGGAGTGATGCAATGGTAGGACCACACCTTGTAAATACATCAAGAAAATCTGCAGAATGACTAAATTTCGATATTACAGAAGGAATGTCCAGAGAATAATCATAATGATAAAAAATAATAATGTTGTAATAATAAAGAGAGCAGGGAACACATACATTTCTTGAACGCGTTTAATTTATAATGGAGACTTCAAATTTTTCAGGATTAACCCCACGGGACGAACAGTAATAGCACCGTAAGATAAGGTGCTTTCCCGGCGTATTTATTTGCTTAATGAATTGTTCTCGGGTCTTCCACCGGGTCAGGGGTTCTATGTTGGCCGAAGTTTCGATGCACGAGTCGGGCATCGAAACATCGGGCAACATGGAACCCCTGACCCGGTGGAAGACCCGAGAATACTCCATCAACTAATAACACCGCAATATATTAATAGGCGAGGCCTAAGTAATTAGTTAAGAGGACTTGGTTGCATATCCAACTCTTAAAAATATCATTTTACCCTCGTCAATGGCAGATCTAGACCATAGGACACATAACTGAAACACACACACACACACATACATACGAGTATTAGTATTATTTGGCTGCATCTATTTTTTACCATCTATCTAATTTTTCACCCATTTCATACCTCTCTCTTTTGTTTAGTTCTTTTACGTATAACTTGCGTAATGCGTCACACTCTTGTTGTGATATGCGTTCAGGGGTCCCTTAAATTGTACGGAGAAAGTCTCGTTTCTTCACAAACACCCTCCGCTGGTCTTATAAGCTATATCGCTGAGGCCTTCGAGTTCCTCTCGTCTCTTTGAGGCAACAAACTAAGCCAACTGACCCATCGCTCGCCATTGTTATTTAATCTAAAATCACTTTCACCTTCTCCCTCTGTCACACACACACACACACAGCAACGGCCTCCCAGGCGAGGCGAGCATTCGAAAACAAAAGGAATGAAGGGCGCGACCCGCATTCCAAACTCTTCTATTTGAATTCCGGGGACAACGAACACGGAATTCTGATGTGGTCATCGGATAAAATCCATCAATTCATGCGGTAACTTTTTTCTATTTTCGAAATGATTATTCCACTAATTTCATGAGTTGGAGAAAAAACATTTTTTTTTGAGCTCTCTGCAATCCTGCAAGACGTTGAAACCTTAAAAAAGCATCTTCTCCGCCTCCTTCTTTCCATCTTACCCAATATTCACCCTTCTAAAATCCTCTTCGACATTTTCTTTTCGGCCAAAACTTTCTCGATTTATCTTGTTTGCCCTCCTTGAATGTCACCCATCCCCTCTCCTTAATCCGCATTCAAAAAAACTATTTCCTCACTTTATCTCTTGTTCTTACGCAATTGCTCCGGTATTTATTTCGCGTGCGGGCTTCTGCTGACATCATGATGCCATATATTCGGTCCGTTGACGATTCTTTTCCCATTAATGATTGATTGTAATGTGGCGTTGTTTACAGGAACCTGTATGAAAATATGTTTCTGCAATGTTGCGTTGTTTATACGGATACGCCCTCCCATGGACTACAACCTTGTCGTAGTGGAAGGGCTTGTGTGTTCAGATGACCCCTAGAGCTGTGCTGGCGGGAGTAATAATAATTACTCCTGGAAGGGTCACCCATGCCGGATAGGTCGAAGGTTAGGAGCCAGACGAAAGGTAGTCCACGCAGCGTCTGTTCCTCAGTGAGGCGGCTGCAATGGCGTCTGACCCCAGTGGGGCGGCCATTAAGTGATGGTGTCACGTTAAAACACTATTGAGGAAGGCAACGGGAAACCACCTCAATTATGATTCCCAAGAATACTGTATAATGATGGGCACTATCTGGAGAAGGTGAAATGGACAGAAAGGAAAACAAATGAGGAAGTACTGGAGATGGCGGGTGAGGAGAGAGGTTTGTTGAGAGAAATCCTATGGAGGCAGGAAAAATGGATGAAAGGCGTATTGAGCGGTAGTGGAATATTAAAGAAGGTAATAGAGGGGAGAATGTTGGGCAAACGAGGAAAGGGCAGGAACAGGATACGGATGTTGGACGGTATGAAGGGAGGAAAGAAGTACACCGAGATGAAGAGGGACCTGATATAGATTAGTTTGATAGGTGGGGAGTCACAAAATGTTTATTTGATAGTTGTGCCCATCCAAAAACCTACCTTAACCGGTAGATTACCTAATAATAATACGGATACGAACCAAACAAAAAAATGTAAAAGACTTTTCTCTTACGCTGATCGGCATGCTTACGAAGGAGTTCTGCGAAATTAACTGAACCGAAGGAACAAAATGACTGTCGCGTTCGGAAGAAAAATAAATCTAAACAGAAGACGATCAAGAACATCCACTGTGTCAAATAGGTGGAGGAGAAGCCAAATTTTTTAATTTGAAAATCGTTGGGAAAATTAAAAAAAAAATCTGATGTTTTGCTCCCGATATATTTGGAAGAGAGATGAAGGTGATTTTGGAATTAAAAATTAATATGTTTTCTGTTAATTTCTGGGAGATAATTAATCAGTTTACAGAAGCTAATTGTTACTAAGTGAAGTATGTTTTCAATATTGAAATAAAAAGTGTATTCATTTTGTTTATAGCATTTATGTTTAACAGTTCAATTAGAATAGCTTGATTCTTACATCGCATTATTATACTAGACTATATACCGCATATCACATAACCACTCTTCCCAAGACATTCCTTTTAACAACTTAGGTTTCATTTTTAAATATATGTTTTAGTAAAGTGATTTTTTCATTCTTTAATTTTGCAGTTATTTTTTTTTATCGAGACGAGTGGTTTCTGTTTTTTATACCAACATCAGGTTTGCCGTTTGTACATAACAATCAAGCCGTAAGAGCACGTTAGTTTTGTGAATTTCCATCAGCAACAAAAAATACAAAGTATAACTTAAGAAATTAAATATAATCTTTGCTTTCTACAGAAATAAAACTTAATTTGTCGACTAGTTTCGTTTACACTGTAACATCCTCAGGACTAGTTCTGGTATTGGGACTGGTTCTGGTTCCACTAGTCCTGAGGATGTTACAGTGTAAACGAAATTAGTCGACAAATAAAGTTTTATTTCTGCAGAAAGCAAAGATAATATTTAATTTCTTAAGTTAAACATGGATTTCTACAAAGTTAAGGCCTCAACCATTCAGTGCAAAAATACAAAGCAGTAAAATAACTTTAACATCCTGTTTATTCTTACTTGTAACCTCTTTATACGATGAAATTAATAAACAATTTTTCTCCGATGATCGAGGTATTAGAACTAAGAAGTATGATACAATAAGTAATATTATCTCTTCATTTCTAATAACAGTAATCGCTATTCCCTTCTCCTTATCTTTATTTTACTGAGATTAGGATACATTCGGAAAGAAACTCATTGAACGTATCTGATGTACCGTAATTAAAGATGTATAATTCAACTTAAGTCAAATATCTAGACTTCCTTTGCTAAATACATTCCACCTTAGTCCACCTGTACGGACAATATTCCAAATTCACACATATTCTTTCAAATTGTATGACATGTAATAGCTTTTCTCCGCCAAGTTTAACCTAGTTTCTAAATGAGCCGTTACCTGTCGGCTTCAACCACTATGGTAAACCTCTGTTATAGCATAGCTTACTTCAAATCATAAGTTTCTCGTCTCTCACAAACAACACGCACACGAATGAGATGTTTTTTTGGAATGTCATGGCTTTATCTTGTTTGTTAAATGACCGGTTAGGGTGGGTTTTCGCTCACCGGGACGGTGCATGTGTGCCCGTATGGGCCGACAATGAACGCTTGGAAATAACTAAAATCTATCCTAGAGTGAATTTTTTGTCAATACCTTCTTTTGTTCGACCATTTCCATTTTTTTAAGAATCTTTTTCAAATATAATTCAAAATTAAAAGTTATTAGTATGTGCATACTTTCATTAGACCCCAATTAAAAGATTATCAGTGAGTAATATTTAATTGTCTCGGTATTTCCGCGTAGGAAAAAAGCATTGACATGAATTACCCCTTAGTTTTTTTGGAGCACAGCCGTTAAAGAATAATTCTTCCACGTTATAACTTTCTATTGCGATCTACACTTTCTCTTGGAATGTATAAAGTCAAGAGTTTAAGTAAAAAAATAAGTCCACGATGTAAATTGCAATACATACGTTCTCGAGGGATATGAAGGAAGGAATTCTAAGATGACAGGGGTTATATCACATTCAACAGCATGACATGCACATGGCATTTTAAACAGCAGTGACTTGAACTTCCTCATTGTCATCCATCATTTCTTACGTTTAATAATTCACCATTCACTAAATTCGAAGCACAAAACATGAAAAGCTTCGGATGAAAAAAAGGCGGTTTTCGTAGTTTTAGCGCCCGCTTTACTGATTGAAGCACTTTATGTTAGTGAAAGAGCAATTTTCTGAAAGTGCAAGAATTAAAATAATATTTCTCTTTTTTTTTCAATTGGAAAAACTTCAAGCAAACCTCAGATTTGAATTCAATATCCATCAATCTTTGAAACTCCTCAAGTTACCATAGTTTTACTAGGCATCCGTATATTGACGCAACGTTGTACTTACGTTGGGTGATGATGCTCCCCACCATGGTAGAATCGCAGTTAGCCGATGTTGATTTACCTTCAGTAGTAGTGGAGAGAATCATGGTGGATTGGTGGATCTTGAGAAAATTGTTTCCAAACTGATAAGCACTTCACCTGCGTATTGAAGCAGAATATCGATATTTTTTAGTATAACAAATACTTCAATGTATGTAACAAAAAGAAAAATGTCAGCTTTGTTGATTTCACTTAATTTTTAAATTTTACGCACAGGGTTTCAAGAGGATAACAGGATACTATGCATTGAAACCCGAGTCGTAGATGAAAACATTTAATTTTCTTCACAAAGCAGCATAATGGCTATTTTCCTTTCGATAATGGCTAAGTTCCTCAAAGACAAACCTGAAATTACCGATTTTATAAAATGCGTACGTTAGTAAAAAAACCGCAGGCTGACATATAGAAGACATTAGTACGTAGTCATTAAGGAAGGTGAACGACAGCTAAGGTTATTGGCGCCATTAGGGTAATTTGGACGGAGTAGGATTTTAAGGAAACTGGGGATAGATGTAGTGGAGATAGAAACCTGGCGTCGTCATTGACCTAGTGTAAATACGAAAGACACCAAGAGGTCACACAGTTTTAACACCCTATACGCGGTAAGGAATGCCATTGAAGTACTCTCCACATGACACTCAGTAGACACTTGAGAATATTACTGGCAGAAAAAAAAGGGTTTGATCCTAGGGATTCCACCCCGGGCACTTGGGGTGGGAAGTCAGTAACAGCAGTACCGCACCATTTCGAACCCCACAGAAATAAGAGCTATTGAGATGCAAAGATTTCGGAAAACACGTGATTTGATCATGAAACCTAATGGGTACCAATTTAGTCCATGTCATCAGCCAGCTTGAATAACTGTTTCATAATATTTTTCTTTCAGTTAAAATATTATGAGTAAGACAATAGTGTGACTATCATACTTTGTAAATAACAGGCTGAGAATAATTAAAAGAACGTAAATATGGATTAAACCTTTTGCATAAATGAAAAACAGATATTAAAAAAATATATGTGTTGAAAACTAATAGCAAAACATTTTTTCTACGGAAGGAAAAAATATCATAAATGTAAGTGAACGGAAACCAAATGCTTTGCCAGCAGGCTAGAAAGTACAAAAAGAGACGTTTCAGACGTGATATGGTGCAATATCATGATTAACTAAAACATAATTTTATTTTATGGAAAATTGCAAATTTCTAATCAATAAAAAGGCTAGAAATTGATTTTTTAGAAGAGAAAAATGTGCAGAGAATGACTGTTAATGAAATTGTTTACCTTTGTAGACTAGGCATCCCATTTTGGAGCTAATTTGATACTGAATGAAAGATAATAACTACTAACATTAGTCTGATTTGGCATACAAAAATACTGACATCACTTTCTACGCGCATAGATTAGCATATAAAGCTTATGTACACGTGAGCATAAAGGTTCTTATCAATGCTACACAAAGTTCTTCCCATTATATAAATCCCAATACAACCCCTACCTTTTAGTTTAGGATGGTAGATGCTTGACGTGGCATCACTCACTCTCTGCCACCTACCCTATTTATGGCTTCCCGCATGTCATGTACTACTGTAGGCAGAGAAAATCAATGATGATCATAGCTACAGTGTACCGAAGCTAAATAATGATACACATAATAATAATGAATCAAATTTACAAACCCGAAGCTAGTGTACAGAATACTATAAGCAGTGAATCAAGTATGATTGACACAAGGCCATTCCAAAATTATCATTATTAATCCAATTATGGATCTTTGAAATCAGACTAAAAATGATCTTTTACAAAATCATAGCCCCTTGACATAAACCTCGATTATGCTTTGCAGGGGTTGCCATTGACACTGCTCTGCCTAATTTTATCATTCAAACGTCTCTAGAATGCCTGTTTGAGCAAAATTATATGGTGAGAATAAGGTCGAAGCTGTGTTTGATTCGGAATTACCATTAATGATTGATCGGTAGACGCGAAATTAATGATCAAACGAGAAAGAAAGTCGGAGAAACCGTGTAGGGAACAGATCCGACCGAGGTGTCCCAGGCAGGTAATTGATGTAATTTCTGGTCACGCATGATTTATTGGAAATTTTATTCGGTCTACATCAACCTGTTTTCTTGTAATCCATCGTACTATTATAATGCATGCGTGCACTATTTGCCGTGGACCAGGAGTGACGTCTATAGCGTATTCGTAAACAAATTCTCCGGCCACAATTATATTTCTCAAGAACATTTCGGCAAAGAAAATTAAGACTTGGGCGCGGTGTTCTGGTTTGACCATCGTGTGCGCATCGACAACAATAACGAAAATTATTGTTTGTTCAAGTTAATTGTCCCAAATATATTTAATCAACAATGTGCCAACAATTTACGTTTGAGCCTTTCGTGCGGCTCGGAAACTTGGCCATTGAAGTTATACGATGCCAGTTAAATGGATGCTTTTAAGTTGTGGGAGTGGACTAGAATAGAAACGTTACAATAGACGAAAAGGAAAACAAGCGAGGACGTACTAGGAATAGTGGAGGGGGAGAGACGATTGTTGAGAGAACCCCAACGGAGGCAAGAAAAGTGATGGCAGAGTATTTCGATAGGCGATGATACAACTGCGGTGTAAAGGAGAAAACGTTTGAGAAGAGGAGAAAGGGTAGGAATAGGCTAGGCGCACGTTGGGTGGAATGAAGTGAGGAAGGAAGTATATGGAATTGAAGAGGGCCTTGTCGTAGGGTTTGATATCAGGTTGTGCTTTGTTGGGAGAGGCAAAAAAATGTTGGTGTGTTAATTTTCTGCCATTCCAAAACCTTAAACAGTAGACTAATAAATAATATCAATGATTATTAACGCCTTAGGTGACTGTTTAGAAAACAACAACAGTTGATTACCGATAACATCCATACTAAAAAGAAAGACTTGTACTTTCAAGTATTTTTAACTTAGTATGGATACTATATTAAATACGTCCACGAATTGAAGCCTGAAACAATAGAATAGGATACCGATAATTTAAGATTGTCGATCAAGTGATTGAGAATTGACAATAAATTGGTTAAAAATAACCTTCATCGGGTATATCCCCCTCTCTGCTATGGACATTAAGTCTCAAAATGATTATTTATTTATTATTTATCAATGTCCTTGCCCATGACGGTGAGGTTTGTAAAACCAAGGCCCCAATCGAGTCGCCGCCAAGAGCCCTCTTCAAGAACTATTCCCATTAAGTCGAGCTTAATGTAGCTACCCGTAGTTTATAGAATGCGTGTAAATTAGCATCAATAAATGGCTGAGAGAGAAGGGAATAAGTTGGCAAAGCCGTGCGGAAGGAGGAAGGGAATGGGCTATTTAGACGTTACGGAGTCTGGTAAGAAGCACATACGAATGCGTTAAGAATGGCATACAAAAATAAGTCGACCTATTTCATGGGCATATTACGACGACCGCTCGGGACCATCAAAACCATCACTTTAATTCATAGATTGCCTATGACATGTAAAACGTAGGGGTGAACGCTTTCATGCTCTTTCCTCCAGAAAGAAACTGTCCTTTCGGGAAGATTTGCTTCAAGATGCATTGATTATAACATGACACAGAGGAGAATGTTGGGTAAGCTATGTGGACGGGAGGAATTTATGGAAATGATCGGATGGAATGAAGGGATGCCGGAGGTGTGTGGAGTATTTTGAACGATTCGATGGGCGAACCAGTTTCCGACGACCGTCTTCCAGATCTGGGGAATATTGAGGGGTTTCCTAAGCCAAAATTTTCCGTGAGATATCCCAGCTCTGTGACTTCCTGGGGGGACTACATAATCAAAAAACATGGATAAATATGGATGCAGAATACACCTAAGGGGTCTCTCAGGGCTAGGATGCGATTAGTAATACGGGCCTTAGTATCGGGATATGAATCGTAACAGTGATTATAGCTACTTAGAACATTAAAAATGTTTAAATTTACATGTATATATATAAACATAAAAACACAGACAAAAAATATTCAAAACACAGAGACACAAGGAAAGGACACCCACAGTAAGTATTTTACGTTTCGACCGCACGACCGTCGTCATCAGAATCGATTCTGATGACGATAGTCTTGCCGTCGAAACGTAAAATACATTTTGTGAGTGTCCTTTCTTTGTGTCTCTGTGTTTTGATTATTTTTTGTCTGTGTATTTGTGTGTCGCAGGAGAGCTTTCTATTTCTAAGATATATATATATATTTCCTTATCTGTATTTCTATGTGAATGAATATTTGTTCGCCGTATGGCGGGATTTCGTATATATATATATATATATATATATATATATATATATATATATATATATATATATATATATATATATATATATCCTATCCCCTTTCCTTATACCTATTTCTATGTTTGAATGAATATTTGTGCGGCGTATGGCGGGACTTCGTATTTGAATATATATATATATATATATATATATATATATTTCACACACACACATTCAAACACGAAATCCCGCCATACGACGAACAAACATTCATTCACATAGAAATAGAGATAAGGAAAGGGGAAAGGAACACACATAAAGGACGCACACAAGAGAGTTGGGGAAGGCGGAATGAAGCAGACCACTAATGTAAGAATATTTTCCACGACCGGGACTTGAACACCGGATCTCTCCACTTGCCGTCGGATGCTCTAACCACCTGATCCGCCATCCCCACCTCTCTTGTGTTCGTCCTTGATGTGTGTTCCTTTCCCATTTCCTTATATCTATTTCTATGTGAATGAATATATATATATATATGCATATATGTATCTACGTTTAATATCACATCAGGAGGAGCATAGAAATGTTTCAGCGCTACTAGGGCCATCACAAACCCACTTATATCACCTGATTACTTTTAAGGTAATCATCGAAAATCGACTTCACGCAGAGCAATTAATTTCAATTATTGGGTAATGACGAGATGAGAAAAGGTGAGGTATCAATAATCCTCTTCGCCAGAGCAGGTACTCACACGCGAACTCTGATATACTCGGAAATCCTCAATAATTCTCTCACCCGTACAACCTCTTCGGTGGGAAAACGAGTTTTCTCTTGGCACAAGACGCAGCCTTCGTACTTTTTTTAAACTCTCAGCGGCGAGTTGAAGGTGCCATAAAAGCAGAAGGAGGAGGTCAAGCATGACTTGGCTATTTCGGACGCTTCTGACGCGCGGACCCAAGGGTGACGGTTTCATGTTGTAGTAGTACCCTGGGGCCACTTCTCCCATCCGGGTCGAAGGCAAACACTTGAGAGGCGGTGAGAAATGGGGGGGGGGGAGGAGGGGTCTGAGTCGCTCACTGACGTTTGCCACAGGCTGGACCCCATGAGGAAGGGGGTGACGGGGGAGGCAACGAAGAGATGTAAGAAAAGGGGATAGTTGCAAAGAAATCTCGCTCGGGGTACAGCTCTGAACTTGGACTCCCACTTAAGGACTATGATTCTCGCCCGGCGCAATTGACTGCGGAGAGGGTGAGAGGAAAGCTGTCTGGAGGGTAGGTTGTACGTTTGCAGGTTACGTACTTTGGGCACCACCTATGTTCACAATGAAAACTATACTATGCAGGGGAGGTCGGGCGAAGCGGGAGGAAGAAAATATCATGAATGCTGGACGGAAAGAAGGGAAGGAGGTGTCCGCACGTGCATCTTAAAAGTGGCTTGTTATAAAGGAGGATGTTGCGACCTTTATGCTCATATTCATAGTCCTACTCCGAATAGACTTCGCTGTTGTTGGTACCTTAAGGTTTCTGAGGCAGCGTTGTTTGTGAATTCCTGGACCTATTATTTTTCCTTATTTTTTTCCAACTGGTATTTCCTTTCATTACCTGGTGCCCGAAAAATGTGTAAAGACAGCTGTAATAACTGTATTAAGATGAAAACCTATGTGTAAATACGAAAATCGAATACTTGATCCAAATCTCCATCTACTCATCGACATCCATAGGATGTCGATGAGTAGATGGAGATTCCTTTCATTGATATTTTTTTAATAGCATTAATTAAACTTCATAAAATATATTTTTAAAAAATTAATAAAAATATATATAGGGGTCGCGGTGGTCTAATGGGTAGAGCGTTGGACTACTGACCGGAGGGTCCCAGGTTCGCTTCCCGGGCACCTGCAGCTCCACCCAAGCTAGTTGATTTTTTTGGGTACCAGATCTTCCTGGGAAACCATAACCGCCACAGGGAAAGGAACTGGCCCCCCTACCCTGATGTGTGAATATTCACACGCCTTCGGGCTTGGTACATGGGTGAGCTCTACCATCACCTACTAAACCGACCTTCGGGTTGATTATTGTGTTTAAGGGAACGTATTTTTCCTTCACACTCTCAATTAATTTTCCTACGTGCTGAATAACTCGTCCATCTCAATATTTTTATGTTTTTAGTCACTCGTGGTGCTGGAGCGTCAGTCATCATCATACGTGTTTGGAAAACTTACGGACTCGTTCTCGTCAAGTTCTTGATTCGTAATATAAACGGTCACGTCTTCAACCATATCCCCGAGTACAAATTTCCTAAGTTCTTCCGCCATGTTCTCATATTCAACTTGGGCAGACCTCAAAGGAGATTCCTCCATTAAAATTTCCATCGTGATATCCCAGCGCTGTGAGTCCCTTGGAGATATCCTATGTCAAAAATATTGGAAAATATGGACGTATGAGGCCATTACGAGTCTCTTATAGCTTGTAGACGACTATAAATACGAGTCTTGGGGTCGTTTTAGACGGGGATAAGAGTTGTAGCAGTACTTTACCGCCTTTATCAATCAAAAAACTTTATCTTTCACGAAGCACACAGGTCAAAGAACTGCACCGCCACCTTCATAACGATTAATGTAACACTTGTTGCCTTCCCCGTACTATGAATATGCTTCCTGTTAAGAACCTCAAGACGACATATATATATAGGAAGTGCTGCTCTTCATGCATGCAGAAAAAATATGCAAACCTCAGGTGCAGCCTGGTAAAGTAACCACACCCTCTTATCGCCAGCAGGAAGGGTGGCAAAATTTAAGTGAATGTGAAGATTGAATATAGTGCTTATGTTTTTTCATGATTGGATTAAAACATGGAACAATATCTCAGATGTAAGATCTGGTGCTTTCCCGGTGTATGAGCTTGGTGATGTTTTCTCGGGTCTTCAGCCGGGTCAGGGGTTCCATAATGACCCATGAAGTTCCATTCAAAAGTCAGGAAAGTCAGGGGCTCCATGAACACATGAGGTCATCATGGAACCCCTGACCCGGTTGAAGACCCAAGAAAACTTCACCAATATCTCAGATGCGCCCCTTTAAAAGCTATGGCATTACATTTTGGTGTACCTCCGTCTAGTACATCCTCAGATCAATACACTTCTCCTAGGAAATATTTTTAATTTGAAGATTGCTCGTACCTTAGAGTAGAAAAGATTTTGCAGACAGTATCAGTTCTCTCTCCCAACATCTCCTGCTGATAACGTTCTGACAGCATGACACTAATGGGAATGTTGGTAAAAGGGCCTCTTTATCGCAATTATGGCTCTCATCTGTCACCATGAAATCCTTGATCGCCAGTAATACGATAGTATAGACTGGAAATGAAGATTGGGACGGGTATCCTTCGCAGGTAGGATTTTTCGAGCCCTAGAGAGAGGGAGAGGGTATTGAGCAAAGGGTCGACGTAAAAATATCTGACAGCGCTGTAACATGTCTTTGCAAAAATCTCGTTTGGATCATTAATTGGTGGATGACTTGGTTGTAGCGATTATTTTTAGGGGATGGGAGGTGAGGTGGGGTTTTAAAGAGAAAAGGTGGCGAAAACTTCTCAGTTTTGCGTCCTTTTTAATTTTTCCTATATATTTATCCGTTGGATTTCCCCACAGGATCTGTGTACTTATCAAATTATTTTCAATCTAATACATTGTGTCTCAAGGTCTGTCCAATATATTAAGTTCTTCATTAGCATAAAGTGCTCTCCATATGATCCAATCCTCTTCTTTTTTTCACTCCACTTCCTCGTTCCACACTTTGTCTCTGTCCATTTAATCTTCAACATTCCCCTCTACGCCACCATGTTTACATTATTCCATGTTCTACTTTTCCAATATTTCACGCATCTGATTCGAAGAGTGCCGTGCTTTATACGAACGTTTTGACAGACTACTCTGTTGTCCACAACCTTATGGGTTCCTTCGAAAGTAGTAACTGGCTCTTCTTCATGAATTCGCGTGCAGCGTAGAGAAGTAAAACTTTATGATAAACTTGGTAGCGTATCAAAAATATTAGAGCAGCTAGGCTGGAAATCACTCACAGAGAAAATGTTAAATTACAGATTAAATCTCTTGCATAAATTGGAAGGATGTCTCTTTAGCAATGATGTTGCAAATGTGTTATTAGCCCCATTTTTCAACGGTAGGAGAGATATTTCAAATAAAGTTACAGACATTTCTTGTAGAACAGATAGATTTCCAATGCCATTTCCCCACGAGCAATTAGGGATCCGAATATCACGTTGTACGACCGCGCTCGGAGGCGAAAGTTTGTAATCACCCTCTGGTACATAGTTCATACTTCTAGGGTGCTTTGCAATGTTATGTGTTTTTATGCAATGATATAGTGTACTTATAGATATAATGTACTTGACGAAGTGAATGCAATTTTTTCACAGTAAATGAATTAGACAACATTCCTGAGCGTCGGGGGATAAACTGCAATGAATAGTTTTGTGCCTCAATGTTGATCTTCGTTGGACATACACCTCATAGAATGTTGTTTTTTGCGGAATTCGTTTGGCACAAAATGCTCTGCAATTTTATTTAATATCTTTTCATCAGTGTGTAGCAGTACACTAACGTCTGTTAGCGTATTTTCTTTCCTAGAAACGAATGCAATATTACGTGTTCTCTTCATTATGCAGTGTTTCGAGAGAAAGTTGATCACAATAAGTCGTCCTCATTTTGGGTGATTTTTCTCATCGACACCAGTTACATCATGAACAGTTTTGTATGTCTTCGGTAGAGATTGAAATGCGCCATGATGAGAAATAGTTTACCCTCGGCTGTATTTTTGCTATGCAAAAAAGCATCGATATCATATCTCACGCTTGAAAGTATTGAGACACATTGTGAACGTGTTATTTTGTCGGTGACGTTCTTATAAATTTAGCATGTGAAGTATCTCGGATTCGTGACAATTCGGCTTATCAAATTTAGCTCTCGTGTCTTGATATCAAATTCACTTCTTCGTATTGAACACCAAACCGAAATAGCTGATCAGGATGACGTTTCCCGACTACGCTAGGAAGAAAAGGGTTTTGGGCTACCATTAGTCTGGTACGTAATCACCCCCTGCCACACACACCCTCGCGGCGAATTTCAGGAATACGTAAATAAAAATAAATAATTGCGCAGTGTTAGGGGTAATAGTTTTATTAAAATTATGGTATCCAAAAAAGGACAACTTAGAAAGGCTGTGAGTGTTAAAATTCAGAGAGAATCGAATCCGGACACTTTGATCATTGAAACACTCAATTGCGTAGTTTCAGACTACAAATTAGTGTCGAGACTACTTTTTCATACAAATTAGAGTCGTGTCGCACTGTCTGCGGAGTATCAAATCACAAATTCATCAAATTGCGTAATGTCAAGTGTGATATGGTGGAATTCGACCACAGTAATGAACAGATGATAGCTCTTTTCCAACAGATATAGTATTAATGTAATACGCAACGTGCTTCAATGGACTACATCATCTTCAGGACCTGATCATTACGAAGCCACCACCACATCCTCATTAACAGAGACAGAGTCCAGGATTCCCTAGATAACAGGGCGCTAAATAGTGACTCTCAAACCGTCAAATACAAAAGCCATTTTTCAGCCAGACAACCTTTGTACATCTCTTCATTCAGGTCGACATCGTAATATTTTCTTTCTATTTCTTGCTTACATTTAAGCGATACTCCCATATTGCACAGAATTCAGAATTTCGCAGCCTCACCATATGACCTGCATTTAGTTTTCCTGCTTCCTTCGAATCTCTCCCAATGCTGTTCTCTATTCTCTTGGCTAACTTGACAATTCTTCAATCTTTCCATTTCATAGTAATTTCATCATTCTCTTCTCCATTCCCATTTCTAATTCTTCCATTTATCCTAGTATTGCCTCAATGCCCAAGTTTCTGAGCTCATGAAGACTATGTTTAATATCAAAACTTTCAATAAATTATTCTTTGAATTATTGTTAAATAAGGTGCTATTCACACAACTCCAAGCTCTTTATTAAAGCCACTTAAACTCACGGAGTTCTCTCTATCTCCTTATTACTTCGTACCATGAATAACAAAACGCTGGCCGAGGCTAAATTTTGCATCGAGTTCGAAAAGTTGGCTGAATATTTAATTGGAATTCAAACATGCGGTTCGCAATTCATTTTCTCAAAGAGAAAAAAACCTCCTTCTATTTTTACCCTGCTATTTTCATTATCCTCACCACGTTGTACGATCGCGTATCACGGTGACAGAATGCACTTAGTCATCGGGTCAATAGCGATGCGGATTATCAAGTAGGGACAGCCGGTGGAAAAAAAACACGGACTATACTCCACCTCCTTTACAAGAAAAAAAATCGCCACCGAATTGTGGGGAACACGCGGGAGCATTTAAAACTCAAGCATGCCTCGAGGGACTTCATCCACTGGAGAATATATTTCGAACCCACTCGTTAAAAAAAAAAAATCTCAAGAGCGGAAAGAATTGTTTCCCCTGCACTTACTTGTTTCCTCCACAGCAGAGTAACGCTGCTTGCAGTTGGCGATATGCATCTCAATTCAACGCAAACGACCCCTAATTCACTTTGCTTTCACGTCGGTCGGCAAATGGCGGCAGCGGTGATTTTCGTGAAAGTACCTGAAACTTTTATTACGCAATATCCCCTCAATGTTGACTAACGCATGGATCAAAATGACATGCGGGGCGTGGTCACTCCTTATTTCCGTTGTCCATTAACCGAAGAAAAAGTTCGGATGAATAATTCAATGTCCGACAGTTTAAATCTCTTGTGATACATATTGCATTTTTAATTCCAAGATCTTTTCCTTAGGTCCTTATTAGGAGAAAAACCTCCAGCTTTGTTGGAAATTTCTAAGGGAAAAGAGTAAGCGTTACCGGAATGCCGGAGGAATAAGTTTTGAAGTCTCTTGAACAGGGCAGACAAGAGTTAACAATTTTTAGAAAGGTACAGGACACGAAAGTTTTCCGGCATCAACGAGGGAATTATAATGACGCCAAGTTACGTATACTTGTAGATTCGTCCATCGGGACAAATTTAGAGAGACACGGACTGATTCATGCAGTCGTTATTCCCTCGCACGATACGCATGCGTAAAATAGTCAAACCCAGTCAACCAAATATTATAGCATTAGGGAAAAAATTAAATGATTTGGTCAAATACACCAATTATTGCATGAAGAATATAAGCATTTGTGTTTGTATGTGATCGAATGTTTTATTGTGTGTAAAAATATATGTGTATATATATATAGATATATATATATATATATTTATATATATATATATATATATGTATATATATAGATATATATATATATATATATATTTTTATATATATATATGTATATATATGTATATATATATATGCGTACATAGAGATATTTTATTCTGTGTTGTATTGTGCCGTCCAAAAGTTATATATATATATATATATATATATAATTTTCGTACATAGAAATAGACATATAAGGAAAGGGGATAGGAGGTAGGAATGAAAGTCGGAGGGGAATTCGTAAAATCGGTTAGGTTTGCTGATGACCAAGCATTAGTTGCTCAGTCAGCCAAGGGGTTGCAAGCATTGCTGAGTGAATTGGAGGTTCAGTGCGATAGATATGGGATGAGAATAAATATTAATAAAACAAAGGTTATGCGATTTTTCAGAAAGAAAAAGGCTAAGCTAAATATTAAAATAGGCGGGGAAAGAATAGAGCAGGTAGAACAGTTTACATATCTCGGAAGTGTTTTGGACCAATACGGTAAAAGTGGTAGGGACGTAAGGAGAAGAATTGCGCTAGGCAAGGAGGCTTTCTCAAGGAGGAGGGAGTTGATGACGGGGACGTTGAGTAGGGATGTTAAGACAAGACACGTAACAACTGATATGGAGCATACGGCGCGGAAACGTGATCGCTGAAGCAGGAGGATAGACGTAGATTGGAGGCTTTTGGATGTGGGTGTGGAGAAGAATGAAGAAGGTGAAATGGACCGAAAGGAAAACAAATGAGGAAGTGCAGGAGATGGTTGGTGAGGAGAGGGGTTTGTTGAGAGAAATCCTATGGAGGCAGGAAAAATGGATGAAAGGCGTATTGAGCGGTAGTGGAATGTTGAAGAAGGTAATAGAGGGGAGAATGTTGGGCAAGAGAGGAAAGGGCAGGAACAGGATAAGGATGTTGGACGGGATGAAGGGAGGAAAGAAGTATACAGAGATGAAGAGGGACCTGATGTAGATAGGTTGCAAGATTGGGTTTTGTTTGGAGTTGAAAATGTTTATTTGATAATTGTGTCCATCCAAAAACCTACCTTAACCGGTAGATTACCTAATAACAATAATAATAAATATCCATGTATCAACTAACAATTCAGCATGCATGACTGGTACCCTAACATTCCCGTTCACATGCCTTTCTGGAGTCTTATTGGCTATTGTGTATATGTAGATGGATAACTTCACCGTGCCTGAACCCTTTCATCAATCCTCTATTATAAAGCTTGTCCTTCAAACAATCAGTAATACCTTCCTCTTCTCCCGTGATTGTTGTACGCATTAATACCTATATGCGGTCGGCAGATCAACGGGGTTAAGGCACGTCCCATTTCCTTATGCACAGAGAAACGTAGGTAAACAAGTACCACGTTGGACACCGTTACCAAACCGAACCCTCCTTAAACGCCACTCCCACTCACGCCACAACGTCACAGTTGCCATGGTGTGCTCGCTCCGTGACTGACTGCGCGACCACCAAAAAATTGCGTTTTTTCTCTCTCTTATTGTTTGTCAACGGTGAGAATTGGAAGGGGTGGAAAGGGGGGAAGGGAAAGGGTATTCTTGTTCCGGGAGGGGACGGACGCTGTTGTGCGTTCGTGAGAGATCGCCATGCCGGCGCGAGAATTATCGTCGTCATTTTCCTTCGCCGTTATGTCGGGAAAAATCGAAAAACCATTAGGGACAGAGCAATCGGTCGGGCCACAATGGCGTTCACTCCACAATAGCACTCGAATCCGTTAATGCCGAAAGGGCCCACGGCCCCCCTCTCCTCTCTGTGCATTTCCGTGGTAGGGGAAACTACCACGTCCTCACAAACCCCCAACCAAAACCCCCACCCCCCAGATACGCACCATCCTCTCCTTCCCTCCATGATCCCAAGCATCCACTTCCCAGCCGAGCGAAGTTAACAGGGCAGCCGAGTCGATACCGACGATCGCGAGCGCTGTCGGGTCCTCGCGGTGGGCAGTGCAGACCTCTCTCTCTCTCTCTCTCTATTTATTCCCCACGTGACATGAAACAAGTACATACACGCACGCATGCACGCACATACGCTTGTAACTGACCCGTCACCATCGGGCATCAATAACGCGATGGTTTTACCGACTTGACCGCCCTGCGGAATGAATTATTTTATTCACCCTTCACAAAGCAAAATGCGTCCCACAATTCATGTACGACCGGGAAGCCGAGTCACATTGCGTTATCTCAGCGTTACCCTTTGTTTCCATCGCACAATCGGAGTTTCCCATATCTTCCGCAATAATATGCGTTAGTGATTGTTTGCCACGGTGATCGGCGATCGTTAACGGAAACGCTCGAAGGAAAACTTGGATGGTTCCGGGCTCCCACGGTTTATAATTGTCGTGGCGGCCTTACGATTGTTTTAATATTTCACCAATAAGTGGTAGCTGCTTTCGGTGTACATTTAATGGACCACCTCAATTGTTTTAAGATCTGTTTGGGGATGAAATTGGGAAAATTGTGTCAGAAATTAAAAAGAAGAATTGCTCCAGGTGTTGAGCAACGACGTAAAGAAACGAATACGATGAACTTCGATAAGTATGGAACGTAGCATTTGCAGATCAGAGTCTTGGTGGTTTGGGCGTGAGGATAAGCATAGACTGAAAGCTTTGTGTATTTTTGTGTGAAAGAGTATGCAAAAGATCAAATGGAAAGAAATGAAAACAAACAAAGATGGACCAAGCGAAGTAGGAAAGAGGATTGCTGGGAGAGATCCGAAGAAGGCAAAAGAAAAGTGGCATATTGATTGACGATGTATTCACACCCTGAAACACACCCTAGCGCTGGAATTCAGGGTACTTTAAAAAAAAAATGATGAAGACTCTGGATAGATTGAGAATCAAGTAAGGCAGGCGAAACGCGTTTGGAAAGAGATTAAGCTTGCTAGACGGAAAAAATTACTTTGAGTGCATGCAGAGTTGAAAAAATGGTGTATACTTCTGTAGGGTTCAAAGGTAATTACAGATATGCTGTTGCTGAAGGAGGATAGAAGTATGGCTTATTTAGTCCTGATTCCCATGAAATGCCCACCTTTATCAGTAGACTACTACTTTCATACTAACAGGAACTTCAACATTCAAGAGAAAATTTATAATTATGATCAAACGTTATATTTTTCGCGGATTTCCACTAGATTGCTAATACTATATATATATATATATATATATATATATATATATATATATATATATATTTTAGGTAATCTACCGGTTAAGGTAGGTTTTTGGATGGACCCAACTATCAAACAAACATTTTGTGACTCCCCACCTAGCAAACTAATCTATATCAGGTCCCTCTTCATCTCGGTGTACTTATTTCCTCCCTTCATCTCGTCCAACATCCCTATCCTGTTCCTACCCTTACCTCGCTTGCCCAACATTCTTCCCTCTATTACCCCCTTCAACATTCCACTACCGCTCAATACGCCTTTCATCCATTTTTCCTGCCTCCATAGGATTTCTCTCAACAAACCCCTCTCCTCCCCCACCATTTCTAGTACTTCCTCATTTGTTTTCCCTTCGGTCCATTTCACCTTCTCCAATTTTCTCCACACCCACATTTCAAAAGCCTCCAATCTACGTCTATCCTCCTGCTTCAGCGACCACGTTTCCGCGCCGTACATAGCTACGCTCCATATCAGAGTTTTTACGAGTCTTGTCTTAACATCCCTACTCAACGTCCCCGTCATCAACTCCCTCCTCCTTGAGAAAGCCTCCTTGCCTAGCGCAATTCTTCTCCTTACGTCCCTACCACTTTGACCGTGTTGGTCCAAAACACTTCCGAGATATGTAAACTGTTCTACCTGCTCTATTTTTTCCCCGCCTATTTTAATATTTAGCTTAGCCTTTTTCTTTCTGGAAAATCGCATAACCTTTGTTTTATTAATATTTATTCTCATCCCATATTTATCGCACTGAAACTCCAAGTCACTCAACAATGCCTGCAACCCCTTGGCTGACTGAGCAACTAATGCTTGGTCATGAGCAAACCTAACCGATTTTACGAATTCCCCTCCGACTTTCATTCCTACCTCCAGTTCTTCCCATGCCTCTTTAATCATTTCCTCTACATATACGTTGAACAGTACCGGTGACAATGGGCAACCCTGCCTTACACCTCTTCCTAACACTGCCCATCCGGACTCTCCGTTCCCCACTCGCACCTGAGCAGTCTGAGACATGTACAGGTTGCGGATCAGTCTCCTGTCCCTCCAATCCATTCCTATTTTCTGCAATACACGCATTAATTTTTCCCAATTCACTCTATCAAACGCTTTTTCGAAATCTACAAAACAGGCAAAAACGTCCTGATTGTATTCTATATTTCTCTCGACTAGTGATCTCATTACTGCAATGGCATCACGCGTACCTCTTCCTTTCCTGAACCCAAACTGATCATCCCCTAAGTAATCATTTGCCTTACTCTCTATCCTTTTGTTGATGATCCTGAGAATAACTTTAGCTGCGTGGGATATCAAACTTATTGTTCTGTAATCCTCACATGACGAAGCCTTTGCCTTTTTTGGAATAGAAACTAACACCGATCTCACAAAATCTTCCGGCCAGATTCCTTCCTCATAGATACTACGAATCAGTCCATATATGGCCTTCTTCCCACCTTTCCCTAACCATTTCAACATTTCTACAGGAATATTGTCCACCCCCACAGCCTTGTTTGCTTTCATCTCCTTTAATGCCCTTTCTATTTCATCGTCGAGTATGCCTGGACCTAAGCTATCTTCTTCTACCTCATGTTCCTTTTCTATGTCTAACCTTGTCGGCCTAAGTTCTTTACCAAACAGTGTTTTTATATATTCCTTCCATCTCTCTTGGATTTTTCCTGGTTCAACTATTATCTTACCCCATTTATCTTTAACTGTTAGCACAGATCTTGCCTTCTTACTTCCCGATAATAACTTAACCTTGCTGTATAGAGCACCAATTTCACTCTTCTTCTGTAAACTTTCCATATCCTCGCATTGCGTTTTCCACCATTCTTCTTTTGCTTTATTTGTGGCCCTTCTCAATTTATTGTTTAACTCTTTGTACTTCATTTTGCCTAACTCTGTGTTTACATTTTCCCATCTTCTTCTCTCATCCATCTTTGCAATCATCTCATCCGTTACCCATGGTTTCCTTATCCTTTTCCCGTTAACGGTTCATATAGTGTCTTTAGCGGCTTCCAATATCCCTTTCTTGATACATTCCCATTTTTCTTCGATAGTACTCAGTTCTTTACCGTCATCCATCATTTTCTCTATAGCCTCCTGATACTCCTTCTTCGTTAATTCATTTACTGCTTCTAAATTCCATTTTTTAGCCCGCCGTCCTTGCCTTATCTTCTTGAAACGAACAATACATTTCATAACAACTAAATTGTGGTCAGAGTCCGCATCCGCTCCTGGGAAACTGTGCGAATTTATCACACTGTTCCTAAACCTGTGCCTAACCATAATATAATCTAACTGATACCTTTCTGAGTCGCCTGGCATTTTCCATGTATACCTACGCCTTTTGTGGTGTCTAAACCATGTGTTAGTGATGACTAACCCCTGTCTCCTGCAGAATTCAATTGCTTTCTCCCCGCGTTCATTCCTCGTGCCTAACCCATAGTCCCCCACCTCACCACCATCTCTTCCTTCGCCTTCCTTCGCATTCCAATCCCCCATCACTATCAAATGTTTCCCTGCAGGAACACTCGCGATGATATCCTCTAACTCATCATACATCCTATCGACTTCTTCCTCCTTGTGGTTGCTCGGTGGCATGTATACCTGAATAATGACCAAGTTCGTCGGCTCTGCTTTAATCTCTACGAGTAAAATTCTATCTGTCGCTTGCTCTATGTTGACTACGCTTCTTCCTACCCCTTTATTTAAAATTACGGCAACCCCTCGTTGGCTCTCGTCCCCGCCGCTGTATATTACTCTATAATTGTCACTCCAGTAATCCCCGCTATCCTTCCATCTCACCTCGCAGAGGCCTAAAACATCTATGTTACCTCTTTCCATCTCTCGCTTAATATTTTCTAATTTGCCTCTCCTCAACATTGTCCTGACGTTCCAGGTTCCTATTCTAACTACTTTCGTCTTCTTCTGCATCTTCTGTCCAGCTGCTGTTATTTCTCCCCCGCAAGGATTTCGTGGGATGACGACCGCGGAAGCCTTGCCTCCCCCGCTGCCGGGGACGACACACGGCCCCTTGGGCCGAGTCCCGCAGTTGCCAGGACTCAATTTCTGTTTTGCGTCCATCATATTTTCTTGGGAATGATAATTGAGGTGGTTTCCCGTTGCCTTCCTCAATAGTGTTTTTAACGTGACACCATCACTTAATGGCCGCCCCACTGGGGTCAGACGCCATTACAGCCGCCTCACTGAGGAACAGACGCTGCGTGGACTACCTTTCGTCTGGCTCCTAACCTTCGACCTACCTATATATATATATATATATATATATATATATATATATATATAATCTTGAAAATGACGCACTCCGGCGACGCACAAACATACAAACACTAGGTTAACACTAACTTAAATATTAAACACACAGAAACATAAAAGAAGGACACTTACAGTAGATATTTACGTTTCGACGGCACGGCCGTCGAAACGTAAATATCTACTGTAAGTGTCCTTCTTTTATGTTTCTGTGTGTTTAATATTTATTAACCTAGTGTTTGTGTGTTTATATATATATATATATATATATATATATATATACATATATCCCCAATGGCGCAAATTACTTCATCTGTCAGTCTCCTCCCCTAACAACAGCTCTTCGAATTGATATTCTGCTAAAATTCATACGCCAATTTTTCCGATAAATACAACACAGATGTATTGTATTTACTTATATTTTGGTGCGGTGAATGATGAATTGAAGTCTCTGACTACCGACATATTTTCACTTGAAGTTAAATTTCCATTGGATCATTAAAGTTAAACAAATAATAACCGAAATGTTTTTAGGAAAGGATTTTTCTGATGGTCTATGGAAAATGACATACCGACCCGGGATAAGTGTACGGCTTTAGCAATGCCGAAGTCTTTGAATTTCCACAACACCGTGGTCAGACTTCAATTTCGGAATATTATTCTCTTCTGTACAGTCCAGTGATGATTTTGACGATCCTGTCATAATATTCTGCCGAAGATATATCTGCGAGCCATTTATGATGGCAATGAGAAAAAAGACCATAAAAGAAGCTCAGATGCTCAATTTATAGTGAGTTTTTTATCGAACCCTTATTTGATTGCTCTTCTTGTTTTTTGCGGGCTGCCTCACAAGCGTAGGAAAATATTTTATCGATTAATACCGTATGTAAGATAATGTAAGCATTCTTTAGATTATTTTATTCATTTTTACTGTCTGGTGTCAAACCAACCTACAGGGTTCGTCCGGAAAATAAGTTTACGATTCTCATTGTCTTTTTTGACAAAAGGGGAGTCGTCCACTACGAATTTGTACCTGAACGACAAACTGTAAATGCTGCATTTTACGTCCAAGTGCTCGACAGGCTTCGAAAACGAGTCGCCCGCGTCCGGCCAGCGATCAAAAACATCTGGCGGCTGCGACACGACAATGCGACGTCTCACACCACGCTTGTCGTGTCGGACTTCTTGGCCAAGCACGGCGTGGCAACGCTGCCGCACCCGCCCTACAGCCCGGTCTTGGCACCACCGGACTTCTTTCTGTTCCCGAAGATAAAGAGGAGTTTGAAAAGAACGCGATACGGGACTTTGGACGCCGTCAAAGAGGCCGTGACGACGTGTCTTCGAGAGGTTCCCGATGATGCCTTCGCGGGAGCATTCCAGGAATGGGAACGCCGCTGGAACAAGTGTATCCACTCACAAGGGTCCTATTTTGAGGAATATTAGCTTAAGATATGTAAAAATGTAATAATTTTTTTCCTGAGCTCAGTACACTTATTTTCCGGACGAACTTTGTGTGTCATTCACCCAAGAGGTCGCTTTCAGGGCACCGTTATGATGTGAAGGCACGTGTGAATTCCCACCCGAAGGCTGCGAATGCACATGCGCCTTGTCAATGTATTTTTAAATGACCTAATAAGGCACTAGAAATAGCCGAGCGATTAATTTTCCGTGAGATAAACCTCACATACGAAGAAGGACTCTGGGCCCATTTGCCCATTAGTTTCCGACCGGTTTGAGAAAGGCAAACTACCCTTTGAAGCGCTCTAATGTCTGTCTCTAAAGATACATAAAGGCTTTTGCCATTACTTCCAAGCAGGAATTAATGTTGTATTTTACTATGTCCTCAGATAATTGTGGCAGTTAATTTACTGATATCAAAGCTGTCTAATTTCTAATTAACCGTAATATCTTGATACAAGCGCGCTTGTCCTCGGTCAAAAATTAGAAATCAATTTTCCATTATCCAACAACTTTATCTTTACACTTCCTTACCTTTGAGTCTACAGGTCAAAATTCTATTACAGTATTCATAAATACAAATTTGGAGACAGAGGAGTATACAGTTATATTACAGTCAGTTTGTGCTAAATATCCAGATCTATTTTGAGCTGCCTCCACGAGAAAGGTTAGTTGAAAGTGAAGAAAGAAACAGCAGTTTATCAACCTGAATTAATCTTTAAATCCATGTTTAACTATGTTAATGTTTCTGTTTATCCCTTGGGGCAGCAGAGTTCAGTTGTTATCCAAAGCAATAATTACATTGTCCGACCTCGGTAGCGTCATATTCGGGTAAAACTTTTTCTGCTGTGTATTCACCCCTTGCCACACACCCTAGCGGTGGCTTAGAGGGTATGTAAATAAAATAAAAATATAATAATGCCTCCAGAATTTTGTTGCGACTAGCAAAGAACTGTATGTGTAGCTTTGATCAGCCATTGCCCACCCAAAATCTATTAACGGTAGATTCAAATAATTATCTCCATCAGCAGCATTGAAAGATGGTACTCAAAAAAATTTGGCTGAACTGTGTCCTGATAAAGGAAACGTTGTTAATAAGATTAAGTCACGATTTCACCTTCCTTATTTCGAAACTATGCCAATCCGAAACTGTAACTTATGAATAGTTAATCAACAGTCACAATTAAATAACGTCACTCATGTGATTTTGGTTTTGTGAGATTACAAACGTTTCCATGACCATAATAAACTCAACTATTTTACCACTGAATATTCTACAAGTATAACGTTTGGTGAAATGCTAACAATGGTGTTATCAATAAAGATTGTTGTTATTGAAATATCAACAAACG
Organism: Hetaerina titia; assembly: GCA_037158775.1. Taxonomy (NCBI): domain Eukaryota; kingdom Metazoa; phylum Arthropoda; class Insecta; order Odonata; family Calopterygidae; genus Hetaerina; species Hetaerina titia. The sequence continues at coordinate 35,616,341 of CM073768.1, read as the reverse complement.
GTAACAGTTTAGCAAAGTAACAATATGGGCTTTGTTTCAGGTTGAGAACATATTGAAATTGTCGATAATTTGGAATAAATATGTCGGGAGGTGGTCTTAGCGTTAGCACGACGATTGACTGGAAGGAATGGCAGCGAGAAAGAGCACTGATATTAAACTGTATCATGCAGTCATACATGCATGATTCATGCCCCAAACTATGGCTAAAATGCTTTCGGAGTTAATTACATTGCTCACGTGATTCCAGTTCTATTTCCTTTAGCCATACGTAAAATGTCTGCATTTATCTGAAGACGAAAAGGAGGCCCTAGTACAAGAATCTAACGAAATACACTGTTGACATGAATGAAATAATCTTGAAATTTCGACGACAGTGGATTAAATGTTACTTAATAGGAGAGGGTATAAAAAACAAACCCGAAAATCCATTAAAAAAATAATATTAAACAACTACATTTCCCGATACTGAAGCAGAGAGGTGTCGATAGAGATGGTGGGTGCCTAGTGGATACATAAAAAAACTACTGTAACTCGGCTATCACTTAGGTGTTACACCTTAAATGTTCGTAATCAATCATTATTGACTTAATTTCACGCATACTCAGGCGATTGATTTATTTCATAAAAAAATCACCTAATTCTATATTTGATGCACCGCCTTTAGTTGCTTACAGAAAAAAAAGCAAGTTAAAAAAAATCAAATTTTTTAGGGACGGCTAACAAAAATAATATCGATAATAGATCAAAGACCATTTCCCAATTTCACTATTTTCGCTGCTCAAAAACGACAATAAAACGGTAGTAACTACTGAAATTGTTAATTTAATTGCTTAGATTCATTGTTGAATGCAATAAAAATGTCCACCAAGCCAACAACAACCGGCGACAAAGAGCTACAATTATGACGCACTTAAAATAATAAGTAATGATCCATAATGATGGTTGAAATGGTCATTGAGGATCTCCATAAGGCTGCTGACATAAATTAGTGATAGAGAACTCTGGGAACTCATCATGTCAATGTTTGTCAATTTCCCCAGATTGGCTCGCTGCCGCTCTTTAAGACATCCCGTCGCCTGGATTTCTCTCCACTCCTTCGCGTATTTTCACGCTTGTGTCCTCCGTTGATTGCATTTTTTAATTCATCTTTAAACTTTCTCTGAAACTCCAACCTCCTACTTCTCCTTCCGCCAATTCTGAAGTAAACCATTATGGCTCAGAGCGTTAAATTAATTTTACTCTCCCGCATCAACGTTCATTCCCCACCCCTCTCTGTTTCTCGAGTCGTAGTTGCAGTTACAAGGGGTAGGCACTGTAAAATCCTTCCACCGTCGGGATTCAAACCCGGACCCTTGGGGTCGGAAACCAGTGTATTAGCCACCGCAAAATTTCTATCTCAAACTGCCATGCAGGTGTGTGCATACGTCACACTTTCCTACTGTTGCGTCACTCTGTATCTCCCTCTCCCTTAAATTCCTACGTGCATAATTTAAATTGAATTATTTTGTTAATTGTAAGTATGTCACGCATAATTATTTGTTCCATTGAACGTGTGGGATGCTATTCTTGCAAAATCACACGAAAGACAAAGGACTATATTGTTGCGTCACTCTCTCTCTCTCTTTCTCTTCGTCTCGCTGCCCATTACGCTTTATTTAATCATCCATGCATAGTTGTTTGAACAATCTAAATCGCTGAACTGGATACTTTTCCCGTGGAATACCACGTACGAAAAACGGGCATATTATTGTGTCACACTTTCTCACAGATGTGTTTATTTCTTTATTTACACATTGTTGGTTATAGGAATTGGTTCGAAATATTGTTTTTCCGGCGATATATCAAAAACCTCAAGCGCAACCTGTAAAGAGCACGCGCGAGAAAGTTTTTGACAGGTGACGAGAGAAAAGAGGAAGTTGCCCGTCGAAATCTAAAGAAAGTAGAAAACGTTGGTGGAGGAACTGTTGAAGATTAGCGGGACGCTGAGAAGACAGTAATAGAGGTAAACATGTTGGTAAGCAATATAGATTAGACAGGATGTTATCAATTGGATCAAACAGGAAGTTATCCACGCCAAGCACTACATAATGTGTTTGGGACGATCAAAAACCAATGTTAAGTGAGCAGTATTTGGTAGTCTACCGTCTAAGGTAGGCGCAAACTTCACACGCCTACAGTTCTTAGACTCGCTTAACAAAACACAACCCCACGTGGCTAAAATACCTTCTTAAATTCCGCAAAGTTCCTTCCTTCCTCCATTGCCTCCAGCATAAGTATCATTTTCCTGTTCCTTCCCCACTTGTCTAACAACCTCACCTCTATATCACATCTTCAATATCTCAACGCCAATTACTCGTAATACGATTTGCCTCCTTCGGATTTCTTCCAGAAATCCCCACCGCCCGCCCACCATGCCTAGTACATCTTCCTTTGTTTTCCTTTCCGCTCATTTGGCTTTTTCCGTCAATATGAATAATATGAGTATAACATATGATAATGATATCAGCAAAAAATCTGTTCAACACCTTTAAAAATTAGAGTTTTTCACGTTGCCCGTCAGAAAACGGGTTTTTCCCTATATGAACACCTCTCAATGTTCTATCTGTAATTTTTTTAATACTAGACAATGTAACTTGACACGATGGCTATCTACGAGGGTGATTTGAAAGTTCTGGGAATGGGATAGAAATAAACGACTTATCTCAGGGAAGCATTTTTATGTTTCAATTTAGCTTCCCAGTACAATAATTTTCTTGGATCAGTGGTGTTCCAATGTCTTGATCCCATCTCGAAAACTAGATTCCTTCAGGCCTACAAAATACCCGTCTACTTCAGCAATAATTTCTTTGTTTGAAGATAATCTATGTCCAGGGAGGAAAATTTGAAGTATGGGGAAGAGATGGAAACCTGGTGGGAGCCAAATCAGGCGAATATGGCGGATGTCGCAACAATGCGTATTTTAATTCACGTATTTTTGCCATGGAAACGACATTCTTGTTTGGAGGTGCATTGTCTTGATGGAAGATAATTTTCCTATAGAGGTTATTGTAGTATTGTCCTGTAATTGTTTGACGAGTGGGAAGATAATATATCAGCAGAATCCCTTTTGCATCCCAGAAAACTAAAGCAATCATCTTTCCTGCCGGTCGTATTGACTTTGCTTTCTTTAATGGTGGTGAATCAACACGTTTCCCCTGCTGTTTTGTCTCTGGGATATAGTAGTGGACCAAAGCTTCCTATGGTGTCACAAAGTGGCAGAGAATTTCTTCCCGGTTGCTCTTGAAACGGGTCAAACATTGTTCGGCAATTTCCATTCCGATGCGTTTGTGATCCTGCTTCAAGAGTCGTGGCTAGCTCATTAATTTTCTCATATCCAATTCCACCTTTAAAATGTGATGCGCCCGTTTAGACGATACCTCTACAGATTCAGCGATTTCTCCCACTTTCAGTCTCCAATCATAAATTAATGTATAAGTTAATTTTTTTCAGAATGCATATTAAAGGGCCTTGCTGCAGTATACTTGTAGATTACGAACCAAGCCCGTGATAGTACTATAAGGTCTTCAAATAATACTTCTCTGAGAGGAGGGCATGTACTTCGAGATCATTGAAAAACAATTACACGCATTACTCTGAGGTACACAAGGTGGAGAGGTCTGCTTGCAAGTCTCTGTGAGTCGAGATGATGGCGTACAGAGGCACCAAAGTCGGGGGTCCTAGGAATTAAAAAAAAACCCAGTTCCTCATTCCAGATCTTACCCAGCATGAACCCCGACTTTGGACGGGGTTCACATCGGGGAGATTCTCTGTCCCTTTGTCAGTGTGATTACAACGATAACGGTCCATTTCTCCCTCCACCAGGTCTTTCATCCTGCCAGGATTGGTCCTCCTACGCAATGCTGGGGTTACGGGAGTTTATCGGTGCGCCAAAAGCGCTCGTATGCAAATTTCGGAAGGGTCCCTGATCTGGAACCAGTATTGAAAACCTCCCCCTTCCAATGAATCCAATGCCCTGTTTTGGGAGACCATACTTTATAGTCCGGCCTGCAATCCGGTCTATCTCGCCCAGCATCTCCTCCCGGTTCTGTCCGTCGTGGGGAGGAAGGATTTGGGAAAGCAACGAGAACGAACTCGGGGCTCGATTTATGCGTCTGCCTCTGGTTGGTTGGAAGGACTGAGACCACAAAGGATGATGGCTTTCCCAACTCAAGTATGGTCAAAACACACACATGCATGCGTGCGAACTTATACAAACACGCAAGCGTGTATGCGTGCGTTGTATTCGTACGATGTACGTTATGGCTGCTTTTGACCGAAAAACGCATTTTTTCAAATCGCAATTTTCTCGATCGACATGCTTAAAACTGTCGGTAAACCTCGTAACCTCATTGTCCAATCATTGTAGCAATAGGGAATATTCTAACCCTCTTGGTTACATAATGAATACCATAGTTGTAACTGTGGAAAAGAATGAGACCAAATACGATTCCCTGCGGTGGGCATGTGACAACAATAAAATAATACGAATCCAATTCCATTAATTAACACATTTTTTATGTTAGAAAGTAAATCGCGAACCCAATTTATTACTTCTATCTCAGTGGCAAACACTCAATCAATAAGCGTTAAAATTGGAACTTTAGTTATACAAATTTATCAAATTATTGCAGTAAAAATTCCATGTATTGTATAGGTAATTTTTGGAAGGGTGGTAACATGGCCAATAAATTTTTTCACCGATTTTTTATACGTGTAGCTCACATTTGACGAGTGAAAGTTCTTCGTTATAGCATTGATCTCATTAAGTGTACTTCTTTCTTAGAGTAATTTTACTATTAAGATTTATATCGTATTTGACTTTAGAATGAAAATCAAAATACTTTTAGGGTTGAAAGGAGGTAGATAGGGGCTATGAGGAGAACTTACACTGTGGTTGAGGCTGCTAACGAGCAGAGTCGATTTTTTTCAGTTCCCTCCTGGTCTTACCACTCGAATTAACCGTTAAAAAATATTTCTTACCGCCAAAATAATTTTTCTTAAAATCAATGCTTTGGCCTTGATAGAGATAAGGTTTTGCCACAATAAAAATTAACAAATTGTAGTAATTTACACATGAAATGATATGGAAATCGTATTAGAAGTTGTACAAGAAAGAGTTAAGGGAACGGACTATTTTCCCTTCGCGTGAGTTGCATGTTCAACAACATTCAGAACCGACTATTGTTGTGAATGTGGCAATGTTAACATCAAAACAACGCAGTAATGTGAACTGTAAACCAAGTAACAGTGACCGTATTGGTCCAAAACACTTCCGAGATATGTAAACTGTTCTACCTGCTCTATTTTTTCCCCGCCTATTTTAATATTTAGCTTAGCCTTTTTCTTTCTGGAAAATCGCATAACCTTTGTTTTATTAATATTGATTCTCATCCCATATTTATCGCACTGAACCTCCAATTCACTCAACAATGCTTGCAACCCCTTGGCTGACTGAGCAACTAATGCTTGGTCATCAGCAAACCTAACCGATTTTACGAATTCCCCTCCGACTTTCATTCCTACCTCCAGTCCTTCCCATGCCTCTTTAATCATTTCCTCCACATATACGTTGAACAGCACCGGTGACAATGGGCAACCCTGCCTTACACCTCTTCCTAACACTGCCCATCCGGACTCTCCGTTCTCCACTCGCACCTGAGCAGTCTGAGACATGTACAGGTTGCGGATCAGTCTCCTGTCCCTCCAATCCATTTCTATTTTCTGCAATACACGCATTAATTTTTCCCAATTCACTCTATCAAACGCTTTTTCTAAATCTACAAAACAGGCAAAAACGTCCTGATTGTATTCTATATTCCTCTCGACTAGTGATCTCATTACTGCAATGGCATCACGCGTACCTCTTCCTTTCCTGAACCCAAACTGATCATCCCCTAAGTAATCATTTGCCTTACTCTCTATCCTTTTGTTGATGATCCTGAAAATAACTTAAGCTGCGTGGGATATCAAACTTATTGTTCTGTAATCCTCACATGATCTAGCCTTTGCCTTTTTTGGAATAGGAACTAACACCGATCTCACAAAATCTTCCGGCCAGATTCCTTCCTCATAGATGCTACGAATCAGTCCATATAGAGTCTTCTTCCCACATTTTCCTAAACATTTCAACAGTTCCACAGGGATGTTGTCCACCCCCACGGCCTTATTTGCTTTCATCTCCTTTAATGCCCTTTCTATTTCATCGTCGAGTATGCCTGGACCTAAGCTATCTTCTTCTACGTCATGTTCCTTTTCAATGTCTAACCTTGTCGGCCTAAGTTCTTTGCCATACAGTGTTTCTATATATTCCTTCCATCTCTCTTGGTTTTTTTCTGGGTCAACTATTATCTTACCCCACTTATCTTTCACTGTTAGCACAGATCTTGCCTTCTTACTTCCCGATAATAACTTAACCTTGCTGTATAGAGCACCAATTTCACCCTTCTTCTGTAAGTTTTCCATATCCTCGCATTGCGTTTTCCACCATTATTCTTTTGCTTTATTTGTGGCCCTTCTCAATTTATTGTTTAACTCTTTGTACTTCATTTTGCCTAACTCTGTGTTTACATTCTTCCATCTTCTTCTCTCATCCATCTTTGCAGTCATCTCATCCGTGACCCATGGCATATATATATAATAGATCTATACAGTACTTGACATCTCAATGCACTCACCTAATGGCTGAACACTTTTCTCTAATCTGTAAGTCCTCCTAATTGATATGTTCATTTACAAATGTTGGAAAAGCATTACTTTTCAAAGGCAATTTCGCAAAACAGGACAGGCAGGTAATGTCATTCCCTTTGGAATCACCTGTCGCATTTCATCGACGAAATGGATGAAACTTAAATTCATATAATTTCTAATCCGACAATATGCATTTGCTTTGATCCCTGTTCGCCAAATTTCTCATGGAACTCATGGAAATAATTGAAGATGAATGGATAAGCATCACAATGTCGATGCGATGAAAGAAGGCGAATATGTTTTTCAATTAATCAACTACGGGAGGTACTGATCACACTCATTAATAAATTAAATCTATGGTTCATCACGAAGAGAGACGAAGCCGAAAAACTTGCTTCGTACGCGAACCTGCTCACCATTTGAATGGAAAGAAGATATTCACCATTCACTCATATTGAAAATAAATATGAATCGCTAAACTGATAAGGGAGATAAATTTTTATCAAGCGTTGATTGCACGAGACCATGAAGATTGAACACGACAACCAGTTCGCAACAATGTGTCGCTTAGCAACGTGCCATTGTGCACGCAACCAACCAATGAAGAGTATACTCCATCGTGATTCGTAGAGGATGGTGTCTACATTCAATGACGCCTATGTCATGGATATGGGAGGGCCCCGATGCGGTCCTCGTGGCCCTAAGGGACCACTGCATTACCACGCTTAATCACTGAATAGAAATCATAAGGCCCTCTCTACTCCATCCATTATCCGACATTTTCAGGGACTAATCAGCATAATGTAGTGGACCCGTGAATATTTCAACGTATTTCTTAACAATAACATATCTGCAACGAAGGTGTAGTACTGAAGAAATTATTCAAATTGAGAAGAATATCTTAAATAAGTCTTAAACGAGGAATTTTGGACATGGTGTATGTCAAACGCAAAGGGCATGGAAGGTGTGAATCTATGTGCAGTAATTAAAGACAGATCCAGTAGAAATATTTTACCAGCGTACCTAAGGTAGGTAAGTAATAGTTTAATTACTTTACACACAGCTATGTGCAACCCAACAGAGAATTCCATAGGTGCATGAAAGATTTGAAATGCCTTTGTTTTGAATATTCCATATTATAATTTAATGAATCCGCTGCTTAAAAAATAACACACATCACTTTTCCAGGGCTATAAAAAACAAAATTCCTAAAGGAACAAAAAAATTATAATCGAACTTTAAACATGGGGAATTGAGGTTCTAAGTTCTTGTAAATGTACAACGAACGTAGCTACGGTCGTGAATCAATGAAAACACTTTCTTGTTTTCATTCTAAGTTCTTAGCATGTAAAAAGCAGGCATGTAGGCATAAGTTCAATTTGACGAAAATTTGAAAGCAAATTATACTATCAGTGAAACTTATCCCATAAATTTAGGCTCTCTTTCAATGACAAAGCCAACTAAAAGTACTGACGTATAGCATGGCAAATGGTAGTATGGAAGCAATTAGGACAATGACCAATATTTTGACGCCTGCAGAAATATATGACACATTTTTAACGTCCGTCATATTAACACAAATATAAACTTTCCTGTGTCACCCTACTACTTATTATTAAGCTACAAGTAGTAGTCTCCATGTTTATAACTGGTTTTTGATATCCCCAAGGAGTACACTTGAATGAACTCCTAAGTTCTTGGCAACATCTTATAACCCAATACTTCTCGGTACAACAACTCATTCTTGCCCTCTGCGTATGTACTTTTCAGCCTTCCTTTATCGCATTCAAAATACCTATTCTCTGTTCCTCCCTCTACATCGCTTTCTCAGAATTCTCCTATTTCTATCACCGCCTTCTTCAGCATCCCATTACACCTCTCAGTGCATACTTCTTCCACTCGTCCTCCCATTGAATTTATCCCAATTTATTTATTTATCCCAATAAATTTATCCCAAAAGCCTTATTTCTCTTCATTTCACCATGCCCAAAACTGCATCGTCTTGTCTCCTTTTATGTTCCTCATTCTTCTCCACCGCCCCCCTCTCTCACGTTCTTCTAATCTACGATTATCCTTCTGCCTCTACGGTCAAGTTTCCGAGCCATAAGAAACTATGCTTCATATTAAAGTTTTCACCAGTCCCAAATTGCGTCTTAACTTAAGGTGCCTGTCGTCAATTCCTGCCACTTTGTCAAAGTCTACCTCACCTGACACAATCTTCTTTTAATTGTCCCATCACTCTGCTCATCTCCATCCAAAACACTTCTCAAAAAGCTGTACTAATCTACCTTTTCTAGCTTATGTCCTTCAACTTTAATGCTTGCTTACCTAAAGCCTTCTTTTTACTTTCAAATTTCATCACCTTCACATTTTTTTATGGTTCATTCTCATCCCATGCGTATCACTTTGGTTCTGAAATGCGCCATTTAATGTTATAACCCTAGGGCTGACTGGCTCTCTCTCTTAAAAACTCTTAATCATTCCAAAATCAGATTTGAAGAGTTCCTCGACTACTTTCATTCCTGCCTCCAGCTCTCCCTATACCTCCCTGACCACATCCTTCGCATATACTTTGAATAGAAAGAATGATAATGGTCTAACCCTACTTTCTAGCATTGCCCATGTAGACTCTCCATTTGCTGTCCACACCTGTGAAGTCTCAGATGGATAAAGGTTCCGAATAACTCGTCCAACTCTCCAGCCTACTCATATGATCTGAGAAATGGTCATTAATTTTAGCCAAATTTGCCCTTATATACTGCTATTTCTCTTTTCTCTGGGATCGGTACCCAAACTGAATTAATGAAGTCTCCCGGTTAAATTCCTGCCCCATAAATAATACGAAAACTTTCTCTCGTAAAAACTATTCCTTCTCATTTTTCTCAAATTCTTGCGTAGACTTGCTGAGATGTCACCTATGCCTCAAAAACCTGGTTCGACTATTACCACCCGACTATTTATCTGTCCCATATTACTTACATTGGAAAAAAATAGTAAGGTCAGAAATAAAATTTCATTGCGCGAACATAAACTTTTCGAAAAAGTTTCACTACTCAGATTCGCACGTCGACGAAACAGTGTCGTCAGGAGTAATGCAGTTAATGCGTATAGCCTGGATAACGCAGCGCCAGACCGGTGCCTGGAGTGGCAGACGAATGAGGAATGTATGCATGTTTATCGCTTCAGAGAATGGGTTTACTTGAAGAATATCTGACTGTTTTGTCATAATTTTCTGTATTAGTGTGTAGTGAAACTACTCTTGTAAAACAACACTTAGTACTTCCCTACCCCACCGAATAGCGAGTACTTTGAAATAGCGTATGAACATTTTGCTTTTTCACCTATAACTTCTCTGTCACATATTCAAATTCCCTTCCCCAACAGTCTTATCACTGATCTGTCAACTACTCTTTACTCTCCTACCACCAGAATTCTCCCTCGAATCCAAAAATTTAGGGGAAGAACGCCGTTAACTTACTAGCAGTGAGGCATTTTCATCGAAAAATGTACGAGGTTCTCGTACTTTGGTTCTATGAATTGCAAAATGCTTAGGCAATTAATCTATTTCAAATACTCCCAATTATTTGGTCTAATTTAAACAAATGCCATCAACAATGGTCTCCTATGACGAATATGGAAAGAAATAATGTCGTATTTCCGTAAAATCTACAAGAAATTGCAAATGTTGTGATTTGTTCTCAAATTGCGTATCCGAAATTGCATGACAATGATATTCCTCCAAACATATGCAATTAATACTGAATGTATGCTCATGGAAAGTCGTACAAAAATTAATAATACCTAGTAGACGCCAAGACAATAATGTTGTCATCATGATTAACCGACTTTAAAACACGTACAAGTATTAGTGTTGAGATAATAAAACCTCCGGTATCCGTTGGGTCACTGACAATAGGTCACCATACCGTTTTCTAAATAAATACCAACTTTAATCTATAAAACGTAACGTAAGAATAAAATTTTCTTAGAAGAATAGCACTGTGAAAATAATCAAAGATTGCTCTTGGTTGATTTACACTTCTTTACTTTTCATTTTCATAAATTTGAGATTGAAACCCTGTTCAAAACAAATCCTATACTGAAAACTTACGCTTAACAAGATCACAGATCTTTAACAAATCATTTGTGTCCCTAAGGGACGATGGCTCGTTGATATGTATCATGCTTTATCCTGGATGATGTTGCCATATTGAGCCACTAGCATAACCATCAGTCCACCATAGGTCCTAACTATGTCAAATTTAATTCATTTCCGCAATGATTTTTCGCGTCGCGAATATGGACGTACACAAGAAGCGGACGTTTCCCCTTGGACACGGGCGGGTGCCGGACTGTCGCGTGGAAGAGCAAGCGGACACGGGAAACGAAAAAGGAGTACATGCATCGTATAACGTTGGCACGCCGTTGAAAATTCTCCGTTTTCCTTCTCGTCTCCTCATTGGCATCGTATCCTACAAGACACCCGCCTCAGTTTCTAAATGTAATCGGAGTTTGGCCTTATTTCTGGAGTTGGTTGTGGCAGTGTGTGCATCGAGGCTTCCGCCTCTTTCCGGGAACTTTCGTGTGCATAGAATTCCACGTAGACAAGACAGCCACCTTTATGCCGATGCACGTAATCAACAAGGTGCGTTGCTGGAATTCACCATTGGAAAGGAACAAGCAGCAACAACTCCAGTGATGATTTTGGAGGAAAATATCCCACACATAAATTTTGGAAGCCGAATCGTTCATTTACGAGACACCGTAAAAACACCGCGGATGGATTCAATGCGATATGGAAACGCTGTCTGCGGTTAATTGCTATTTTCGTAAAAATGAAACCATAATTCGTCACAATATTAGCCTCCAACATCGTGTGTTTTTCATTCATTCAACTTCTTCCACCTATTAACAGCAGGTCCTGGATGATCTTCAAATGCTATCACCTTACAGGTCCTTCGGGTTGGCAACTCTGTTTTTATCAGATGAACTACCTCTTCTTTACCACGCATAATTCACTTTATCAGTAACAGTTTCTCAGATGCAAGGTTTGTTCAAGTCCTAAGGTCTCCCAATTTTATTTAACCGCATGTATAATGCAATGTTTCGTATGAACTCAGATGGAGTGCGAAGAGTTTTTCAGACTTAAAACAGCGTCGTTTAGTGCACAAGAATCACGGCGCGTAATCATTCTTTTTCTCCATCTGTGAGGTGTAACACCATGACGAACGAAATGGGGTTCGGAATGGTACGGTGGCTAACGTAATGGCCTCCCACCCAGAGAGCTTGAGTTCGATTTCCAGGTGCGGCAGATATTTTCCAGTGGTATCCCGATCCCAACTCGAGGTGCTTTGTGGAGTACGCCGTCCGTCGGATAGGACGTTAAGCTGCGGACCCCTTGGCGACTTTTGTTAAGAGTGGGCTAAAGGCGAGGCCAGGTTTCTCTCCACACTTCATCCTTTCCTGTCCATTCCTAATGGCGCAAGTGACCTCAGCTGTCGGTCGCCTCCCCTAACAAAATACTGCTAGGTTACTACGAGAAAAAATTCATCTACGATTGTGTGAGTGACATTTGTTGATATGGAGATGCGTTTATTGAATATTTGTCTTTAGGTGCTTGACAGTTTGATTTCTGAGTGAGTGAGCTTCAGATTTAATCCGACAAATTCCTCTATTCCTCTAAAAGCTGTTCCGGTAAATCATTCCTCTCTGTCCATCCTATTGTCTCCATTCTCCTCGCATTTTTTTATTAGACGTGGTGTGTAAAATCACTCTACCAGGTTCACGCTAATATTTTAAGCAGTCTTAAAATTATTTTGGACTCGTTGTGGAGATGCACATTTTTTAAACATGTGAGATGTCATCTCTCTTTTTCCACAAAATAATTAATGCTATTTAAACAGATTCGGGTAAGCACTTTATGTTTACGCTATTACAAGTCTTACATCATTGCGCACATGATATCATTTCTCTCACATCATCTTCATTATCATCACATGTGAATGAAGTTTCGTTTATAAGATAATCCACCGGTTAAGGTAGGTTTTTGGATGGACACAACTTAAATCACCTCTATCATTGCACAATTAATTTATAATTCTTGTCCTGGTAGTCTTCTACTGTCATTAAAACAATGTGAAACCGTGTAAAATCTTGAACTTTCGTAGAAATAAGTTCAAATTGAAACTTTGTAATCCCTCATAGATAGACGTAAACTTTAATGCAAGGAACAATATCACAAAGTTACAGCTGATTAATTGAATTTCCGGTGATTGCCATGAAAACCACACGAAGGAAGATACTGTTTTATCATCGTCCTTGAATATAATTCAATAAGGGCTACAAATTCAGAGTATTTTATCAAAATTATATACACATTGCGTCTTAATGCAACTTCTTCAATTGTCACATCTCAAGAGCTAATATCCTGTGCTAATTCTCCTTGATTTAAGTCAATATTGGGAAGTAATCTATCTTCTTAGGCTAGGTTTTTGACAGATGTTGGAATTATATACTACAATACCTTTAAGCTCTTACTAGCATGACAAAAAATATCCTTAAACCCCATGTCACACATGACAAAGACTCTTCATTTGGCTCTGTATTCATTTAAAATACCCTATTCCCATTCAAACTGTGCATTCTTGTGCTCCCTCCAGGTCGCTTTTCTAACATTTTCTCACATTACAGTCAAATTGAAATTACACAATAATGAACTCCTAAGCCCTAAAATATTATGCCACTAGAATTTTAAAACAGCTATGCTATATATTACAGCGACTCATTCCCCCTAGCTTTGTATTCTCCCGGATCCTGGTAAAAAAATACTTCCTTCACTCCAACAAAAATGTCTGTTCTCTGTCCCTTTATCCAGCTCGCTTTCCCAGAGTTCACCCATCGAATTTCACGGTTTTCAGCATTCCATCGTCTATCTTAGTATGTCCTACATCCACATATCTTTCTTTCTTCGTATTTCTACCAACAGCCTTCTCTCTTCCTCTATCATGCCTAGAACTTAATTGTTCGTTTTCCTTTTGGCCAACTTAATTTTTTTCCATTAAATTTCGAGGTTGGATTCACATGTATAGTAAATAATCTAATGTATCTGATCAATATTAACTTACGCGTATTTATAATTTTTGGAAACTTGAGTAAGCAAGGATGGGTCTAAATGCCCAGGTAGGTAGCGTCCCACGAAGAATGCTATTTGGAAATTTAGGTGAGACAGAATTAATTAAGATTGAGGGGGGCCATGAGGGAACAACGATTCTGTCCATCGTTAATAGAAAAATACGAATGGCTTTGCTCTGAAACGTTTCTCGTTGAGAAACGATAGATCAGAGTCGAATAACTCCAGAAATATGGAAATTAAATAATAGTCACATGGTTTGAGGAGAAAGAGAAAGAATAGGAACGTCATTGAGTGAATGTGGTCGAACAAACTCTCAGGACAAGGAATATAAACGCTGGGATAAAAGAGAAGGTAAGACACAACGTGTGAATGAGACAAAAATAGAAGTAAGCATGTAAGGACAGGTAAAGTCTTGGAAGAAACTACCTTAAGATAGTAGGTTACTCGAAATGATCTGAGATACGAGTATGCTGACTATTTCTGCCTTGTAAAGGGAATGATGTGGAGTCTTTAAGTGTGCGTTTATATGCGAATTAGTACTGCCTTAGCCACTACTAAATTTAAGTCGGCTGGTTCTTCCTCAACGGACGTGACTTGACTTATACTCAGTGGGCACTGTCTTTACTAAATCAGGTTGGCGATAGTGGCAATAGCGCGGGGCTGCTTCTTCCATTAGCTGTATGGCTCGTTTCCCCTTCCGAGGCATGAGCTCGACAATCGAGTGCGATGTTATCTTATTTGTTACAGGGAATACGTGACGTTGCCGAGACGTGACTACGCGCAGTGTTGCCAATACACCGCGTTCATTACAGCACATTTTCTAATTGAGTGTTAGACAGGAAATTCTGGCTTAGAACATTTTTCGGTTAAAAACTGAAGCTATTACACGTTCAAGTGCGACGTATTTCCTTGCTATTTTAATTATTGGCTTTCGAGGCAAATGAAAAAATGGTATCAGTATTCAGTGCGAGAAAAGCCATATTTAAATTGAATTTATATACTAAGTGGCGTTTCTCATCCGGTTAATTTAAATTACCAAACTATGGATTTGAATTATGTATGATTATTACACGTGTTGAGGATTTATTTTTCATAAAAGGTATTTGTAAATGCAAGAAAATAAATTAAAACAAGCCATATTTTTCTTTCGCACGTGAATGAATTACGTGAATATTCTTATCATTTCTGCCATTTCTTTGCTTAGGCGACATATTTCCTTTCGTACATTGTAACGCCTGCAATCAAGTTAAAACACTCGAAGCATAAACCTAAACTAGCTGATGTGTGAGAAAAACAAAATTTGCCCTTTTCCATCGATTTATTTGTAATGTACAACGCGTTTTCAGTTCATCAAACTATCTTCGGGTACAAGACAAGATTCAACATTTGATATTTTATTTATTTTATATATATATATATATATATATATATCCCTCCCATGGACTACAACCTTGTCGTGGTGGAAGGGCTTTTGTGTTCCGATGACCCCTAGAGCTGTGCTGGCGGGAGTAATAATAATCACTCCTGGAAGGGGTCACCCATGCCAGATAGGTCGAAGGTTAGGAGCCAGACGAAAGGTAGTCCACGCAGCGTCTGTTCCTCAGTGAGGCGGCTGCAATGGCGTCTGACCCCAGTGGGGCGGCCATTAAGTGATGGTGTCACGTTAAAAACACTATTGAGGAAGGCAACGGGAAACCACCTCAATTATGATTCCCAAAAATATAATGATGGGCACTATAGATAATATGAGTCCTGGCAACTACGGGACTCGGCCCAAGAGGCCGTGTGTCGTGCCCGGCAGCGGGAGAGGCAAGGCTTCCGCGGTCGTCATCCCACGAAACCCTTGCAGGGAAGAAATAACTTCAGCAGGACAGAAGACTCAGAAGAAGGCGAAAGTAGTTAGAATAGGAACCTGGAACGTCAGGACAATGTTGAGGAGAGGCAAATTAGAAAATATTAAGCGAGAGATGGAAAGAGGTAACATAGATGTTTTAGGACTCTGCGAGGTGAGATGGAAGGATAGCGGGGATTACTGGAGTGACAATTATAGAGTAATATACAGCGGCGGGGACGAGAGCCAACGGGGGGTTGCCGTAATTTTAAATAAAGGGGTAGGAAGAAGCGTAGTCAACATAGAGCAAGCGACAGATTATTTTTTTTACTCGTAGAGATTAAAGCAGAGCCGACCAACTTGGTCATTATTCAGGTATACATGCCACCGAGCAACCACAAGGAGGAAGAAGTCGATAGGATGTATGATGAGTTAGAGGATATCATCGCGAGTGTTCCTGCAGGGAAACATTTGATAGTGATGGGGGATTGGAATGCGACGGTAGGCGAAGGAAGAGATGGTGGTGAGGTGGGGGTCTATGGGTTAGGCACGAGGAATGAACGCGGGGAGAAAGCAATTGAATTCTGCAGGAGACAGGGGTTAGTCATCACTAACACATGGTTTAGACACCACAAAAGGCGTAGGTATACATGGAAAATGCCAGGTGACTCAGAAAGGTATCAGTTAGATTATATTATGGTTAGGCACAGGTTTAGGAACAGTGTGATAAATTCGCACAGTTTCCCAGGAGCGGATGCGGACTCTGACCACAATTTAGTTGTTATGAAATGTAATGTTCGTTTCAAGAAGATAAGGCAAGGGCGGCGGGTTAAAAAATGGAATTTAGAAGCAGTAAATGAATTAACGAGGAAGGAGTATCAGGAGGCTGTAGAGAAAATGATGGATGACGGTAAAGAACTGAGTACTATCGAAGAAAAATGGGAATGTATCAAGAAAGGGATATTGGAAGCCGCTAAAGACACTATAGGAACCGTTAACGGGAAAAGGATAAGGAAACCATGGGTAACGGATGAGATGATTGCAAAGATGGATGAGAGAAGAAGATGGAAAAATGTAAACACAGAGTTAGGCAAAATGAAGTACAAAGAGTTAAACAATAAATTGAGAAGGGCCACAAATAAAGCAAAAGAAGAATGGTGGAAAACGCAATGCGAGGATATGGAAAGTTTACAGAAGAAGGGTGAAATTGGTGCTCTATACAGCAAGGTTAAGTTATTATCGGGAAGTAAGAAGGCAAGATCTGTGCTAACAGTTAAAGATAAATGGGGTAAGATAATAGTTGAACCAGGAAAAATCCAAGAGAGATGGAAGGAATATATAGAAACACTGTATGGTAAAGAACTTAGGCCGACAAGGTTAGACATAGAAAAGGAACATGACGTAGAAGAAGATAGCTTAGGTCCAGGCATACTCGACGATGAAATAGGAAGGGCATTAAAGGAGATGAAAGCAAATAAGGCTGTGGGGGTGGACAATATTCCTGTAGAAATGTTGAAATGGTTAGGGAAAGGTGGGAAGAAGGCCATATATGGACTGATTCGTAGTATCTATGAGGAAGGAATCTGGCCGGAAGATTTTGTGAGATCGGTGTTAGTTCCCATTCCAAAAAAGGCAAAGGCTTCGTCATGTGAGGATTACAGAACAATAAGTTTGATATCCCACGCAGCTAAAGTTATTCTCAGGATCATCAACAAAAGGATAGAGAGTAAGGCAAATGATTACTTAGGGGATGATCAGTTTGGGTTCAGGAAAGGAAGTGGTACGCGTGATGCCATTGCAGTAATGAGATCACTAGTCGAGAGGAATATAGAATACAATCAGGACGTTTTTGCCTGTTTTGTAGATTTCGAAAAAGCGTTTGATAGAGTGAATTGGGAAAAATTAATGCGTGTATTGCAGAAAATAGGAATGGATTGGAGGGACAGGAGACTGGTCCGCAACCTGTACATGTCTCAGACTGCTCAGGTGCGAGTGGGGAACGGAGAGTCCGGATGGGCAGTGTTAGGAAGAGGTGTAAGGCAGGGTTGCCCATTGTCACCGGTACTGTTCAACGTATATGTAGAAGAAATGATTAAAGAGGCATGGGAAGAACTGGAGGTAGGAATGAAAGTCGGAGGGGAATTCGTAAAATCGGTTAGGTTTGCTGATGACCAAAATTAGTTGCTCAGTCAGCCAAGGGGTTGCAAGCATTGTTGAGTGAATTGGAGGTTCAGTGCGATAAATATGGGATGAGAATAAATATTAATAAAACAAAGGTTATGCGCTTTTCCAGAAAGAAAAAGGCTAAGCTAAATATTAAAATAGGCGGGGAAAAAATAGAGCAGGTAGAACAGTTTACGTATCTCGGAAGTGTTTTGGACCAACAGGGTCAAAGTGGTAGGGACGTAAGGAGAAGAATTGCGCTAGGCAAGGAGGCTTTCTCAAGGAGGAGGGAGTTGATGACGGGGACGTTGAGTAGGGATCTTAAGACAAGACTCGTAAAAACTCTGATATGGAGCGTAGCTATGTACGGCGCGGAAACGTGGTCGCTGAAGCAGGAGGATAGACGTAGATTGGAGGCTTTTGAAATGTGGGTGTGGAGAAAATTGGAGAAGGTGAAATGGACCGAAGGGAAAACAAATGAGGAAGTACTAGAAATGGTGGGGGAGGAGAGGGGTTTGTTGAGAGAAATCCTATGGAGGCAGGAAAAATGGATGAAAGGCGTATTGAGCGGTAGTGGAATGTTGAAGAGGGTAATAGAGGGGAGAATGTTGGGCAAGCGAGGTAAGGGTAGGAACAGGATAGGGATGTTGGACGGGATGAAGGGAGGAAAGAAGTACACCGAGATGAAGAGGGACCTGATATAGATTAGTTTGCTAGGTGGGGAGTCACAAAATGTTTATTTGATAGTGGTGTCCATCCAAAAACCTACCTTAACCGGTGGATTACCTAAAAAAAAAATATATATATATATATAGTGCTAGTTTTATGAATTTACATAAATTCGTTTTTGAAAGATGATGACTGTTCATTCGATTTTTTACGCAAGACTTAACAATCTCCATTATCCAGGATTTTCAGTCGTTATAAGATCATATTACGATTGTGATGATACTTTTCCAGTACATTTAGCGACGTGATATCGTGTGCATCGATAAATATCGACGAACTTGGGTTAGTTTGTTTTGTTGGGAAGGCGACCGACACCTCAGGTCATTTGCACCATTAGGGATGACAGGAAAGGATGAAGGGTGGAGAGAAACCCGGCGTCGGCATTAGCCTACTCTTAACGTAAGGCGCCAAGGGGTCTGCAGCTTAACGTCCCATCCGACAGACGGCGTACTCACTCATAGTGCCCTCCAAGAAGGGATCGGAAGCACCTCAAGTAGGGGTCGGGGTACCACTGAAAAATATCTGTCGCCGCCGGGATTCGAACCCGGGCCCTCTCGGCGGAAAACCCGTGCGTTAGCCACCGCACCATCCCGATCCCCAAAACTTGGGTTTCTCGAAAAATATCGATCGATCGATTCATATATATCGTGACTCTCTCTTCAAATATCATATTGAAAATATCGTAATTTCAACAAAACTGTAATATTTTCGAAACGAATATTTATTTTGCATCAGCAAAATCATCACAATCGAACCTATCCACTCTATTGTATCAAATGTATCAATGACAACAAACTAAGGGAAATTATCATTGTAACAATTTAAAGCCATCACGCATCGTTTCCTATGAAAAAGCCATCTTCACTGGGTCCACATAGACTAGATATCATAATGGAGCTGTTGTGTAATCACCCCCTGCCACACACTCTAGTGGTGGCTTCCAAGGTACACATAATTTTCTGCGACGGCATCATACCATATGATTTTACCCGCAGGGGGTGGAAATACCTACAATACCCAAGAGGTGAAAATAGTTGGACAGGCTCTACGACTCGTTTTCACCAGTATTAATCACATTATGACGACAGATTGTTTCATTAGCTAACCAATTGTTTGCATTTTTCGAACTAAATTAAACAATAATATTTGGTGAAATATATTTAAGAGAATCCGGACATTTTTGGAGGGCATTCCTTTTTCAAGAGGATCTGAATTAATTTCCTGATAATATTTAATGCACAACTTCAAAAAAATTCATTTGGCATAATGTGCGTGTACATACTCCGGTGAGTTGGCTGACTTAGGGACACGGTTGAGAGGCTTTTGGGCACCTAAATTATGAAATCCAAGCAGTCTGATTTTATCACTACTAGTAATTAACGTCGGCTACGAATTGGTGGCACAGGGAAAGGAACTGACCCCAAACTCCCTTTATTGCCCTGTTTATGCGGGAATGAGACAGGCCGTAAAGAGCTTAGTTCGCGATGAACCTTTAGAAACCAAACTTGGGGGTTTATTACGGTGGTTGGATGCTCCACCCCCCCCTCCAACCTAATATGAGTCTGGAAGTTTATTAATTGGCAGTCCACAGTCCAAACTTTTCCCAACTTTTTCGTCAGGGTTAACTTTCAGAAATCCTGTCTGATCGGATCAGCAGACATTAGCTAGGCTAAAGCGACAAAAATTGATACTTGTACATAAAATAATTTCATTAACTTTGTTAAGGGATCCCCTGCGATAGTGATAAGTGATCAGACTTTTAAATTTTAACTCAATTATTGCAACAATGTAGTAATAAATAAAATTACTGCGTGTAAAATTTCACAATTTGTTTTTGCTCGTATACCAATTTTGGTGCTGGCCAGCGATGGCGCTAAGACTTTGTAACGCTTCACAGTTCAGCATTATATTGCTTAATTTTTATCAGTAATCATATTAATTTTCACATTAAGATTGAATTTCGCAGGGTTTAGTTACTTCTATAGTGAAATTAATGACAACAATATCCAACAATTCAACGTTAAATGAATATGGCGGCAGGCGTTATTGTAATAATTTTCAAATGGGGATTAATTACTATTGTTGATCAAATTGAAAAGTATCGACGGAAGGGCATGTTTGGCTGCACAGTAAAGCTCTGCAGTGGAAAACACACAAACCCATGGGTTATAATGACCACCTCATTCTCTTCACATGAATGCCAACCCCGCGTATTCCACTAGGCAGCTTCGTTGGCCGCATCGTAATTTACTCAGCATTCGTTTGGTGTTGCCATGCGGTTTCACGTGGAGTCCCTATCAGGTGCATACATTCCGAGGGGGACCAGGAGAAAAAGGATAAAAAAGTTTATATTTTTTTTTGGTTGGATGAACGATCCCTGAGTCAAGAAGTTTATGAATCACCTGTCCCTAGACCAAAATAACACAACTTTTTGATCAGGGTCACCATTTCAAAATCCGTCTGGTCGGTTCAGCAGGCATTGGATAATCTTTAGATATAAAAATCAGTTCGTAATCACCATTGATTTCCCTACCTTTTTTTCAATTAAAAAAAAAATGGATGAAAGGCGTATTGAGCGGCAAAGGGATATTGAAGACGGTAATAGAGGGGAGAATGTTAGGCAAGCGAGGAAAGGGCAGGAACAGGATAAGGATGTTGGACGGGATGAAGGGAGGAAAGAAGTAGATAGAGATGAAGAGGGAACTGATGTAGATTAGGTTGCTGGATTGGGTTTTGTTTGGAGTTACAAAATGTTTATTTGATAATTGTGTCCATCCAAAAACCTACCTTAACCGGTAGATTACCTAATAATAATAATAATAATATATATATATATATATATATATATATATATATATATATATATATATATATATATATATATATATATAAATGGTGAGGGAGTGGTTCGCAAGCTCCTGACGTTATTATTTATGACATAATTCGGCATATGTTCAATTTTTACCTATATATATATATATATATAAATATAAATGGTGAGGGAGTGGTTCGCAAGCTCCTGACGTTATTATTTATGACATAAGTCGGCATATGTTCAATTTTTACCCATATATATATATATATATATATATATATATATATATATATATATATATATATATATATATATACCTGTTTGAGGAAGGGGGAAAGAAAGAAAAGTGTGGGGAGTAAGGTAGGCGCGGACAAAGAGACAAAGAAATCTGTGGAAAAGTGCACATTTTTTCTTATAAAGACGAACTTCCACAACATCTTGCCTGATTCCGTTGAATATATTGCTGATGTGTGTTTCAAATAAGATTGAATATTTGATAACTCTTAGTTTGGCTTCATTTTGACTCCCAAAAAAATATTGCATTAATTTATTCCAAATTCTTTTTTAACATGTTCCTTTCCTTGCATTTATATTTTCGATGGAAATAATATTTTCGTGAGAGTAAGAAAGACTTTTGTCAATTAAAATAC
Organism: Hetaerina titia; assembly: GCA_037158775.1. NCBI lineage: Eukaryota > Metazoa > Arthropoda > Insecta > Odonata > Calopterygidae > Hetaerina > Hetaerina titia. The sequence goes on along the minus strand of CM073768.1, from coordinate 35,594,295 downwards.
GCTTCAGTCTTAATTTTGATTAAGGAAACTGTTGACTTATTTGCACCTGTTTTCAAGAATTCACAAATGGCCATACTTCATTCCTTATTACGAATGCTATTACTAGTAGATGCATTTGTTATTAAATGGGTGGCGAGGTCAGTTGCTGCATTAGGGAGTTGATAGGCAATTTGGCAGAGGTTGGATATTCAAAGAATGGTTGGAGAGGGAAACCCGGAGATGTCATTAGCCGACTCTAGTAATGAAATATTAGAAGTAGACCGAAGCTGGGTTTAACTCTCCACCATTTCCCTTAAACAATCCTCAAATATCCCAAAAATCCTTACATATCCTACCTCTACAAATTACGCATCAATCTTTATTAGCGTAAATGATAACAAAGTCTACATGTATATTATTATAACAATTATGTTAACACCATTGGTATTCTATTCGTTTATGGTAGGTTTTAGACAGACGTAGACTGAGACTAGATTTCTTCCCTCCCATTTATTAGCTTCGTATAGCAATAAAAAACCCAAACTAAATATACATATTATTAAATCCTTCCTCCAATAATCTCGTGAAGCGTTCGCATATCGTTCCAAGCCCTTCCTCGCTTGCCTAACGTTCTCCCCTTTATCACACTCTTCAACATTCCATTTACATTCAAAGTGCTCTTCATCCATCTTTCCTTCCCTCTTTGGATTTTTCCCAACCACTCTCCCCACTCCTTATTCATCTTGCCAACGACTTCCACGTTTGTTTTCCTTTCTGCCCACTTCACCCTTTCCATGCTTCACCACAATCACATTTAAAAAGCCTCCAAATCTAAACTTTCTTCAAATTACCAGCATTCCGCGCCGAACGAAAAAATATACTCAACATTACAAGTCTTCAACATCCCAATCGTCAATCAAATCCCTCTGCCTTTAAACCATTATTGCCAGCCTTAATGAATTAGTAGTGACAATACTGCCCTCTTGAAATCGAAGTCTCGAACAAATAAAAATACTCGACTCGTAAAAACAATGACTTGCACGAGTCATTTTTACGAATGACTCGTATTATTGCAAAAAAGTAGAAGTTTGTGCATTTGTGGCCAGTGGAAACTTCGGCATGCTAGATTAAGGATTATTGTACGCGAAACAATTTAACCTCCCTGACGCGTACGGACTATAGTTGCGATCGGGATCGCCCTGAAACTTCCCGGACTTTCACGCCGTTCACAATGGGTCTCCTTCGCCATTTCTTCCCTTCCATTCGTGGGCAAACACGGATGGAGACGGACACATCTGTCGCCACCGCCGCCTTCTTCGCCGTCGACGGATGTCTCACTTGCCTCGCGGTGCTCGGAGCAGTGAAAGCGCTTCTCTTCCCTTTCATCTCTCGAGAGTATATTGACCTTCCACTTCGGTAACGCAGCAGGCGTGCGCTCGGTGAGAGAGACAGCCAGCCGTCTTCCACACAACAGCGATGGGACATCTCGACGTACGAAAGGACACTCGCAGGACGAATTTCTCTCCCCCTAATCGCAGTTCTTAAGAATTCGTTACATCGGCAAATGGGAACGCCGATAAAAAACAAGGGAGAGAGAAAGAGGGGCCGACGACGTAACTTGAAGATTCTCTACTTTCTCTTCCTCCGCGTAATAAAAAAAAATCATGACAAATAAAACCTTGGTACATTTATGATGTATTTACTTAATGTATTAATTTTTATTGCCCTGCAAGTCACCGCAAGGGTGTGTGGCAGGGGGTGAATACACACCAGAATAATTTGACCCGAACATGACCATACCCTACAATTCTAGCATGATCCCCTATCGTTCGTGGAAAAAATGGCTTAAATCTATTGTTCTACACTTAATCTCTCCATTTTTATTTACATGGTCTGTCCTACCGTAGTACCATGGGGGTAATAATATATTTTTAACATCACTGCTAAAGGGACGCCCTTCCAATTTATGCAACAGCTTCAATCTGTAATTCAACTTTCGCTCCGTGAGTCATGCCCAACCTAGCTTCTTTAATATTTCGAATAGGATACTAATTTCATCATAAAAACGTTTTAAAAATCTAACTTCTCAATACTCCACGCGATTCCGATTCGGCAATCAATCCAACTTCGTGAGGATCCCATATACTTGCAACATATTCTAAATGAGGCCCAATCAGCGACAGATAACATTTCTCTTCTACTTTTCCATCACATTTACCTGGTAATCTTCTAAAAAAATCCTAATTTTTTTTTTAGCTTGTCCACATATTCCCCGTACACGTTTCACTCAGGAGAGGTCGTGAGTAAGGGTACCGCCCAGGTATTTGATTGAGTCTGCATAGTCCATTTCGGTGTTCCCAATGCAGTAGGTGTTCGGGAGGGAAGTAGTTTAAAGTAGATTTTTTTTTTAGGTAATCTACCGGTTAAGGTAGGTTTTTGGATGGACACCACTATCAAATAAACATTTTGTGACTCCCCACCTAGCAAACTAATCTATATCAGGTCCCTCTTCATCTCGGTGTACTTCTTTCCTCCCTTCATCTCGTCCAACATCCCTATCCTGTTCCTACCCTTACCTCGCTTGCCCAACATTCTTCCCTCTATTACCCTCTTCAACATTCCACTACCGCTCAATACGCCCTTCATCCATTTTTCCTGCCTCCATAGGATTTCTCTCAACAAACCCCTCTCCTCCCCCACCATTTATAGTACTTCCTCATTTGTTTTCCCTTCGGTCCATTTCACCTTCTCCAATTTTCTCCACACCCACATTTCAAAAGCCTCCAATCTACGTCTATCCTCCTGCTTCAGCGACCACGTTTCCGCGCCGTACATAGCTACGCTCCATATCAGAGTTTTTACGAGTCTTGTCTTAACATCCCTACTCAACGTCCCCGTCATCAACTCCCTCCTCCTTGAGAAAGCCTCCTTGCCTAGCGCAATTCTTCTCCTTACGTCCCTACCACTTTGACCGTGTTGGTCCAAAACACTTCCGAGATATGTAAACTGTTCTACCTGCTCTATTTTTTCCCCGCCTATTTTAATATTTAGCTTAGCCTTTTTCTTTCTGGAAAATCGCATAACCTTTGTTTTATTAATATTTATTCTCATCCCATATTTATCGCACTGAACCTCCAATTCACTCAACAATGCTTGCAGCCCCTTGGCTGACTGAGCAACTAATGCTTGGTCATCAGCAAACCTAACCGATTTTACGAATTCCCCTCCGACTTTCATTCCTACCTCCAGTTCTTCCCATGCCTCTTAAAGTAGATTATACGTTTAAAATTAACACACTCATTAATAAGCATGCAAACCAGAGCACACCTGAGCTTACATGCAAACGTGTGCAAATATTAGGATACTATCCTGAAATTATTTGGTTTTATAAATTGGAAATGCAAGGCAAAGGTTTGGACCCGTCTGTGCATTCTTTGAAGGTAGGGAATGGCGAAATTCTTACAGACAATGTACAAGAGGTCAACATACTAAATACCAAAAATATCAGTGCATAAAACGAAGTGCCACACACACACCTGAGTAGCTCATGAGGGAAATATTATTATCCCAGGAAGGAAAAAAATAACAACTCCGAAATTATACAACCAAACGAACTCCGGACGAAATCCAACACCCGAATTCTGAATGAACTTCTGGATGGGATCTACATTATTTAATCAATCTTTTGGGAGGATTCCAGTAATTACAGCCCTAGTTCGTTTACATTGATATCCTGCAAAACGTGAAACATTTCATTGTTAATAATATAATGGGCTTTTTTTGACAGTAGGAATATGTCGTACCTTAAACAGCAAAAGTTGAAGAAAAGCAGACGACGCAAAATACAACTGGGCTTCTTATTCATTCCCTGAAATCAGGAGAAGAGAAAGCCAAAGTGGATGTGCCGTATTTGTTTACATTTCAAGAAAATCTTCGACACGTTCCCTCTTGAGAAATTAGTACAACAACTAAGATATCATGTTATTAACGAGAAAGTACCAACTGGGTTATGGCGATGTACTGTAGCACATTCATGAACACGCATTTCAAACTAATCCATGACATCACCACCGCAATCTCTCGCTCAAATCACAATGAATTTCGATGTGGGTGCGAAAACCACGCTCCTAAAAAATACGTTATGAATATCTAGGTACGTGTAATTAGATTTGAAAATGTGTGTGCAAGAAAGTTGAGAAAAATATGGTTTCTCACGGTGGAATTTCCTGACCATTAAAGGTTCTTTCAAACATGTGTTATGTGCCCATCTCTTCTTACATCAAAGAAGAGTTGGGGGAGGAAAAACGTCTTCCCCTTCCCTTTCCATAATGACTATCCCGTCTTCCGGAATTTCATATGCAGGAATTACAGAGCCGGAGAAAGTTGAAGCGGACGATAGATTCTCTGAGGAAGGAGGTCAGATGATTCTGCTAAATTGAATTATGTTTTATCAAGCAAAATCATAGGCCCTATTTGTTAAAAATTCAATGGACCGCGAAGAGAACCCTTGCAAATCAGGTGTCCTAAAGTCTCCACTTGTCTCTCCCGAATCATCCCTGATTAATTTTTCCGAAACTCTGACCCGCCTTTAACCACAGCAATAATATTCAGATCGCACACTCGGCCCAAGTTTCTATCTTACGGTAGCATCTTAGGCCTTAGCATCTCTAAGATTCCTTTCAAGAGAGAAAACTTAAAGACAATTGTATGCAAAAGAAACTTTTTTTTTAAGTTGAATACCTGGCGTGTGATCAGCTCATGCCACACACCCTGGCGATAGCTTGCAGGGTTGTATGAAAGGACGTAGAAGAAAGACAGTATTTTCTCCCTATTTGTAATTATATTTTATTTGGCTCATTTACTGCTGTTTCTATATTATTCTGCCGTAGTTTTACTATCGTGGATTGTGGATCATTTGGAACAGATATGTAGTTCGCACAGCAGCCTTCTTTTGTCGATAAAAACCACACGATTCCGTCGACTACTATTGGTGCAATTCTATTTTTGTGGTTGTTGAACCATTTTCATCTAGTTTACAGATCGCCCGATATCGCTCTCTTTTGTTTTCAACAACCATGCCTTCACTCCGTGAACGATGCTAGTCATTGGTTTTAATTGCCTGTAAAATTCAAAGGATAAAAATAGTTTGGTAGGAAACCACTCTCGTAACAAGGACATACAAGGATGTACTTGTAGGATATCCTCTCATGATACTTGCGAGGTCTGCGGAAACGTGATCCATCAGCCAAGACCTTTATTTACAAATTTGTAAATGCATGATAAAATAAAATCAAAGTAAGAGACAAAGAGGGATTATTAGATTTCCTTCAAGATATAACAAAAAGGGAAGAAATCCGAATCGATGAAAACCGCGCCAAGGCTACAGTCAGTCAGCAAATTAAAATTGTTATCAAATTAAATAATTACATTTAAAACTAGACAATTTTCATTTTTTTAATGAAGGAGTTGCTCAGGAGATTTTTCGAAAAAATATTAATGCAAATTAGAAATTCGTGATTTTTTTTTAAAAAAGAATACAAATTGAAAGGGATATTTCACTAAGACACTTTAAAAACAATAATATTCAAAAGCTTTTTATTAATATCGGATGAATTCCGTGCGGGAAAGATAGTTGGGACTTGCAATGAGTTTTACCAGCTTCTTCCAATTAATTACTAATTTATTCCGCTACCATGAACAAAATTGATGGAGAATTTGGGGTTTAATGTTTTTCCTATGGAGAAACGAAGGAATGTGTTTCAACTATATCTTAAGATTCCGACGCCAGGACTATAGGAGAGGTGGGGCAGCGTTGGCACCTGGTGTTCGACAAGGAATTCTCGGACTCCTCGCGCGTTGTGGTGTTTACCTTGGGCACCAGCTTGGCGCACACTTTCTTCCTCGCTTAATCTTCAGTAACAATGCGAAACACAAAAGTAGACGACAAGTTCAGATCATTGGCAACCATTTTGATACTCAATCGACGGTCAAAGTCCGACAATCGTCGAACACTAGCCTAATTGTTGTTAGTTTTGCTGGTTAACGGCCACCCAGAGCGTTGTTCGTCGTGAACCTCTTTCCGGCCCTCTTTAAAGGCCTTTAGCCACCTCGAAACTTGTTAGGCGAGTGAGTGAGCCTCACGAATCATTTTGCTAGTCTCCTCAAGAGTTCTTCAGACTTGCACAAAACTTAGAGATGGTGTAGCACTGCTCGATCGTCGATTATATTTTTTTCGTGACACGGGCGGAGGTTTGTTACAACAACTGACGACTTTCCGCCTCCACAGCTGGAAGAGCACTGAGACCGGTATCGCGGCAAAGCTTAGCGCCCTTCCCCCCCTCCACCTACTCCAAGTAGTTCTATAGTATTCCACTCTGACCAATAGGAGCGGCGCAGGAAATTCAATTTCATAACTTTATAAACGCACCCTGTATATTATTTTTTCAGGGAGCTGACTGGCAGAATAACAAATAAAAACCCTTAAACTTTTTATTTGTTCGTATGAAAATAAAAAGGCTTAAAATTGACGTGTAACATTCATTTTCAAAATGTTTGATGATAAAATTATCTTTTTACTTCGCAGGTTGAGAAATGAAATTTATCAACGCAAGAGTAAATGAAAAGAGCAAACCTAAGAGATAAGTAAACAAATTGAACGAAACAATCGTTAAGTGACATTCGATTAATAGAAAATTCCTAGTTATTTATCACATTTTAATTGGAGTAAAGTTGCATAACGATCAAAATCTACGCCCTAAGTTACCTAATAAAATAATAGAAAAGATGAGCATATCAAACAAACTGCGCGCGAGCGAGATTGCACTTCCTCAAAAAAATGCCCGTATATACAAAAATGTAATATGTAGAATGTCGCCAAGTTTATTGCGGGGTAATGCCACTGAGATCCGAAAACAATCGTGCCTTCCTGGCCAAAACACAGTTGCTAAAGACGCATTGCTAGTAATAATCGTTGCATTGATGGGATTAAAACTGAGAAATTAATTCTTTGACGTTTCCCATACACTGTACCATATTTTGAACTTATTTAGGTACTATAAAATGCATCAATTATGTTTGAAATGAAAAAATGGGGATAAAATAACAATATTTATGTCTAAGAGTTACGGAATTTGCAGCGAAAACATTGCATTTGCCAACAAATATACCTTCAATAAAGGATGAGTTATAACCTTAAAATTTTAAAAACTCCTGGTTAAAGAGAACATGAACTACAAAATGGAGGTAGAAATCCGGTAGGTATCTCTAAATGAATGAAATTGGAATATTCCCATGAGAGAAATGGAAGCTGGGTCTGGAATTCAAGTCACAAAAGTTTAAGGTAGTCCTTTTATTACGTAGGGCTCTTGGGGTGTGTGTGTGTGTGTGTGTGTGTGAGTTTGTCATTTCATAACTTTTCCTTGTGGTTGGTGGGCCGAGGAGGGGAGAGGGAGGGGAGGCGGAGAGGGGTTCAGGAGGAATCTCGCTTAAAGGCTTATCGTCGTATTATATATATATATATATATATATATATATATATATATATTCATTCAAACATAGAAATAGATATAAGGAAAGGGGATAGGAAAACACATAAAAGGAGGACATGTGGGGAAGGCGGTTTTTGAGCAGATCACGAAAGTAAAAATGTTTCCTTGACCGGGATTTGAACACCGGATCTTCCACTTGCCGGGCGGATGTGCTACCATTACACCATTATATATATATATATATATATATATATATATATATATATATACACGTATATATATATATGTATATATATGTATATATATATTATTTATATTTACATTTTGTTAATGGATAAAAAGTTTTATATTATCCTATACAAGCGAAGCAGACAAAGTATAAGGACGAAGAAGGTGTACACGATAGTATCTAGGATGAAATATATCCTATCCACGCCATATTCCTACCCTACTATATTCCCGTTCCCAAGATAACGTATCCCCTGAGCAAGTGAGGTCACAAATGAAACCTTCGTTTCAGAATTATTTAAGAATTTATGAAACCATTCAAGAAGTTTCGAAATATTCGTTTCATTCACCATATGTACGACTATTCCCTTTCAACAAACAGGAATTGCTCTAGGAAAGTGAACTTTGAAACGCATTGAACACGAAATATTACATACAAATATTTTTCAGCCTTTATGAGAAATGGTAGTGACATATACTTTCGTCAAAGATTAGTAAACAACAACTTAAACGATGCTTATTTCAATATAAAATATGAAATCATGTCGTTGAAAATGTTGAATCGCACACGATAAGATAAATGGGACAGGCATTTTTCTCATCAAGACTATGGACGAAATATGATGGGACGACTAATAGAAACTGGCCGGATTTGTAGCGTTAACAATGACGTCGGTCGAAAGCATAAAACAAAAGCGATTTAGCCTGCGCAGGCATCTAAAGTCTGACATAGAATCATATCGCCTGTAAAAGTGTTCATTCGAAAATAAGTAACGAGTACCCATCAAATGCTGAACATCCTTACAGAAATAACTGAAGTATTAGTCGTGTAAAACGTGTAATGGAAAACTTCGTGAGGATCCCACCTCATGAAAAGTTTCCGACCTAACAAATATACAAGACGTTTTTTTCTGAAATTTCAGATCGGAATTGAGGTCAGAAACTATTCAGACCACCCACGTACTAACAGCATATTCTAAATGAGGCCTAACCATTGTCAGATAACAAACATTTCTCTTTGATCACACATACCCAGCACTATTCTAATAAATCATAAATTTTTGTCAGCTCGTCCACAAATTCTCCGTATGCGTTTCACCCAGGATATAATCTATCTAACATCCACGTTTTACCATCTAGGTCCGTGTAGTATTTTATAAATTTATTGGGAATGAAATTGTTGACTGCTAAGTGCGCGATCTCAAGGAAGTGATTCCACGTATTCTTAGTATTTCGCGATTGCTTTCTTTCTTAAAACTAGCAAATTGATTCTGTAACACGCACTTTAGGTCATTGTAGTCCCCTTCTTGAAACAAGTAAATTTTAGTCTTCTAAATTTCGTACCCCATGAGGCGAACACTTAACATTTGCCGGCCTGGTGTCACAAATTCCTTTAATAGTTTCTATGGTTAAGACTTTTTCGGAAACATCCTTTGCCAACCAATCAAGAATATTGTCCCCACTAGTTGGTGAAGTGACGAATCGCGAATAGCGAATCGCAGATGTGATCGCGATGATTTCTTTACCTCCAGTTTTAAAATTATATAAGCTCCAGTCAACAAATAGGACACTGAAATCTCCACCGATTATACTGCCGCGATCATTGCGTTTGGATAAAAACCATTTATTTTCTAATCTAATACTAGAATTGAATTGTCTCTGTCGACTGGCGGTATGAGAAATGCACATTCATACATTCTTAAAATATTTTGGATTGAGGACGTTTAATTGAGCCCCAAACTCTTTCCAAACCATTACCTGAAATTACCTCAGCCCTGCTGACGTAAGAATTTTCAACTGCAGTAAAGACACCACCTCCGACTCTATTTGCTCTGTTATTTCTGTAAATGGAAAACGATTTTGGGAAAATTTCACCGTCGATAACCAACTTTGTGTTCCAATAGTTATTACTGTGCCTTTGCCTTGAAAAAGGCGATAATATTCTGCGGCTTTGTTACATATTATGTTTCCTTGACACTAAGGTTTTTTGAGTTTTCATCGACGATCGTGTTCTTTTTAATATTGAATCCCTTATAATATTTTCCATCTGATGCTAAGTGATTCGTATTAAATGAACTATTGCTAGCACTGATTTCATTTAAAGCTAAATATTTTGGTAAAGAAGACTTTTGAGACCCACTAATTGACCTTCATGCTGACCTACACTTTAAACTAAAATCCAAAGCAGTGCTCGAATATCCTACCCGCGGCCTCAGACTTGTAGTGAACACCAACACCAGAACGTTCAGGGGATTCCTGCACGATTGGATCGCCGGACGAAGGTTCCCCGATATCCCTGCAGAAAGCACGCAACCTCTAATTGATGCCTTCCACTTGGATCCAAACCAGTAGTCCACGATCAAGCCTCGGGACAAGGCTGCAGATCGAGAGCGCCACATCAACCCCCGCTTTACTCCAGGGTTTAAGTCCCTGAAGGAATCTAGAATCTCTTCAGATCCACGGTCCGCGGCATCGTTGACGTAAATCTCTATCTCACTCTCTCTCTCTCTCTATAAATACATATATAAATATAAATAAATACTTCCGTGTGTGAATGAAGGTAATCTTTCTGTCAAAAAGTTACTGTAAATTGTAGAGAAATTTGGCCTTTTTCAGGTTTGTATAACTTCGTTAAAAGGTCGGTGACCCAACCATATAAACAGAGCATTCAATAGCTGAAAACATATTCAATATCATATTTTACATTTAGTGTAGATGATTTGAGAAGTCTTAAATGAAGATCCATCCCTAATTCTCTTCCCAGTTCCAAAATGACCCTGTTCTTGTACTTATATTTGCTAATCTTGGCACTGGTAGGGTTTTTTTCCTAAATAAAACTGCGTCCGTTGAAACGTGAATGTCGTTGTTAATGATGAGAAATTAATAGCCTCAAACTCATTCAAGAGTACATCTACTCAACATCCCCGCAAGCCGCCGCAAGAAGTTGTTTGCCTGCTAGCTCTCCATATTTTGTTTTTTTTCTGTCAGTCTAGCTCACCCTCGTAAAGAGAATTATGAACATGACTATTATTAACGCCTAGCTATAACACATATATCCCAAGAAGCCATGACAGCTGTTGAAGCAATTGATATTTTCTACGTGCCTATAAAACCTGTTAATTTAGGAGGCATTGAATAGTGTGTTTAGTTTTTGTTGAATATGACCACTTGATAATTATACCCGGTGTCAGTCAATTAGATGGATGTCTCAAGTTGTCAATAGTTTAGAAAATGCAATCACATTTTTTGTACTAAAACGCATAATCAGAACGTAACGCAATTACAAAGAAAACAATCAAACCATCCATATGACGGCAGTGGATGTGGACAAATGACGATTGAATAGCCTGAAGGGCCAACAATCTAATAGCATTTTAATATCCAATTCCTGTGCCTGACTCGAACGGCGAACTCACAATGTTTATAATATGCTCTTTTTTACTAATGGCCCATCGATTGAACAATCTGTTTACGAGTTACTTTGATTATTAAACATATCATCACAATGTCGCGCGCTAATTGTGCAACCTAATTGCCTATTATTAATCCGATTCGACGTTTGCATTTCATCATGCAAGTCACTCGGGGATAATTGGGCTAATTGCACTAAATATTTCTCGAGGCAATTAAGAAAGAGTGAGAATGTCGCATTATTGACCGATCCAATCATTCTAATTGCCAATCATAAATCCAATCCGAGTGTTGTATTTCACCAGTCATACTATGACGGTATGACGGCGTAAAATTACATCAAGTAACGGACGGATGGAGTCGTCCCATGCGATTAGGGCAATGCTTAAAATAATTAAGCGAACGTACGCTATCTCTTGCAGTGAAGAAAAGTCAGAAGACCTTATCACTTGATCCTTGACGGACGAATTTCTTCTTCTGGGTGAGAGAGAGCGTGGTTATATGAGTGAAGAAACGAGTCTTGAATAGGGTTTGTCCACCAAGGCATTTTGACTAAGACATTCCGGGCGAACAAAGATTAATCCGGGATCGGGATATGAATTTCTCCGGGACAGTGCGGAGTTGCCTCACTAAAAATTGCGTGAAAGATTCATCTCAGGCCGACTCTCACACTCCCTTCGACCCTTCTGACGCAGGCGATAACCACGAGAAAAAAACTTTCACCACCCCTATCCAAAGGGATCAAGGGAGTCAATGGAACGTCCAACCAATTTCAACAATTGAAGGACGTGGTGCATGGAATGGGTTGAATTCAATAGGACATTTATACATTTTATATCAACGGTGGTCGTTGATTGTAAAATGAAGGTTTGGTAAGAGCAGAGAGAATGTTGTGGAGAGGAATCCAAAATGAAAGAACAAGCGAAGACAGAGAACACAGAGAAACAGTGGGATGTTGAAGACTGTGATGGAGTGGGAGGTTATTGGATAATCGAAGCTGGAGGAGAAAAAGAATAAGACTTTTTGATGAGATGAAGGTATAAAAAATTGCATAAATTATAATGTATGCAGAGATAAAGAAAGAGCCACGTTATTGCATAGCAAAAGGTTTAACGATAATTTGCGCCGTGTTAAGGGTTCCCTGCGAGCCAATGCTACGGTGTGCGGCAGGGTGTGACAGTACAATATACACGAAAAATAATTTAAATAAAAAAGATCGTGGTCATTACGGAGACTTGCACTACGGTTTCTCGGTGAGATATACTTTTCTAAACATTCGATTAAAGGAACTGCTAATAATAAGAAGGATAATAACTTCGGTTCGATGTAATAACGTCAAAATTCTAGGCTACGTAGAATGAAAAAGACAAATACTCCAACCCCCTAGTGGGGATTGCCCCCCCCCCCCCAAACGTGGTCTTCGGAGTCTTTCCCCATTATTGGACTTTGTATTAATTGAAAAGATCGTAGCAGTTTGCAACCCCATATTAACACTCTTGGTTTTTATTTTCAGAACTCAAGATGGTGACCATTTCGTAAAATGAATTAGGTATGGAGCTGACATTTAAATGAACATGATCAACATGCAGACTGTGGGTAGTTATGTGCTAAAATTAGGAATTGAATGCACACGCTCATATTCTTCAATATTTTTTCGGTCAGAAAAACACATTTACACCATCTATCCGAAACCGAAATGGATGAAGTTCACAGGAATTTTGAATTGATCAAAGCCAACATCAATTTACAACTACGGATGAACAAAAACATCATATGTTGTTCAAACGATAGCACTTTTTCGTGAGAAAGACATGTGTTTTTGCAACATAAATCTATTTTTCTTCTATCGATACTCCTACACTGCAAAACTACATGCACTTGACATCTCAATGCAACCTCCAAATGAGTCAAGTTTAACTTGAATATATTCTCCGCCATTCTTAATTCCCACTCGAAGGTAGTCCAAGAATATGTTGTCAATTTTTTTGCTAATAGCTCGTGTTAACAGTCCAAATGTGTTGAAATAGCAGTTTCACAGTAGGACGTTAACATCTACATAAATACCCTGCGAGCCACCAAAAAAGGTGTGTGGCAGGGAGTGTAGCACCAGGAGGGAAGGGTAAGGGATGAGGGGGTTGGGATTTTCAAATAGGTGAGGAAAGGTGGAGGGAACCAGAATGAAAAAAATATATAAAAATACATTTACACACATACACATATACACGTATACATACATTATACATATATATATATCGATGGTGCGGAAGTACTCACGAGAGCAATATAGCTTTTGGACGGCACAATAGAACACAGAATAAAACAGATAACACGTAAAAGGACACTCACGCTGTAGATGATTTAAGCTTTCGGCCTACTCCGAGGCCTTCTTCAGTCTGACCTGAAGAAGGCCTCCGAGTAGGCCGAAAGCTTAAATCATCTACAGCATGAGTGTCCTTTTACGTGTTATCTGTTTTATTCTGTGTTCTATTGTGCCGTCCAAAAGTTATATACTATATATAAAACTTAGACAGTAACACACAGCACGAGAACACATAAAAAGAACACTCACAATAATATCTTGATAACATCGACGGAGCTCGAGTCCGTCGAAGTTATCAAGATATTATTGTGAGTGTTCTTTTTATGTGTTCACGTGCTGTGTGTTACTGTCTAAGTTTTTTATTCAACACTTCCGTGTTACTTCGAAGAAATCCTCTCTCTCTCTCTCTCTCTCTCTCTCTCTCTCTATATATATATATATATATATATTGAAATATAAATACATGTATATATATATATGTTTAGAAAAAAAATTTATTCCCACATAATTATATGTGTATATATATTTTTATAATTATATATTTATATAAATATATATATACATAATTTCGACTACAAGATTACCATCTATGCGCACGAATGGACACCTCACTCAACGAAGATGTTCTAAATAGCGAAAGTCGAAGTGGAGATGTCTTTCGGCTAACAATGATTAGGAACGTGGAGGAAAAAAGGCAATCAAGCGGAGTAACATGGAACTAGAAGGATCTTATGAGATGAAAAGATAGTAACAAGACTTCGATATGGACCAATAGTCTGCCAAAACGTGCATTTTTGAAAAAAACACCCCCTTTTCCCTTTCTCTTTCAGCCCTGCTTCAAATGAAATAATACAACTCACATTTCGCCATTGTTTTCTAAGTTTTCTCCCTCAGATTAAAATCGTTACCGAAATAAGAAAGAGTCAAATACGTACCATTTTTTCACTGGTAGATTCCTCCTCCCGTATTGATGAAGTCTGAATCCACCATCAATGATATCTGTAAAAAATATTAAGAAAGGAGTGATTATACACCAACGGTTCATGGCTAAATTATTCGCTGGCATTCTTGCCTCACAAAAAGTACAATCTTCACCTATTTCAAATTAACTTATACTCACACCAGGGTCGACCATTAAACATTACCACATGCGACCCCTGCTCCGTCCCCCGAGCGCCTTTTTTTTCCAGGTTTAAAATGTTTAAATTTATATTTCTTGTCGCTATAGAAGTTATATTTTTGCAAACATCGATGCAATCCATGGACGGATTAACATTCCCTTCATCACTATCGTTCTTTACTACCTGTACAAGTATTCATTTAATGTCTGTCAAAATAATGTCATGGACAAACGAACATGACAACCTGTGTTTTTTAATTTTTAAGCATACATTAATTAGAGTAAATCGTTGAGAATTCAGTCAAAATTAAGTTATGCTTTTATTAATAAAGGTTTCAATTAATTTGCTAAACATTTACAAGGCAAAGATAATATCGTATAATATTAACGTAAATTATATATATATATATATATATATATATATCCTACATATGTACCTACATATGTATGTACATATATATATGTATATTTACTTATTTATTTATATTTATTTATTTGTATATAAATGTATATTTATATATGTATGTATACAAATAATATACATATACTCATATTACATATATATGTAAGAAGTACACAGAGATGAAGAGGGACCTGATGAGTAGGTTGCTGGATTGGGTTTTGTTTGGAGTTACAAAATATTTGATTGATAGTTTTGTCCATCCAAAAACCTACCTTAACCGGTATATTACCTAATAATTATATATATATATATATTTATATATATATATATATATATATATGTATTTATATATATATAAATATCCGTTTCGGAGATAGACAATTTCCTCCAATCATTCATTAATAAAATTATTCCTCGCAAAAAATATTCACGCAATGACAAAACACTGTCGCAAAACCGTTACTGGATATAAGCAATCAATAGAACACTCACGGTGTTAAATGGTTATACTGACGTTTTTGAGCATGTCCTTCACCTCTAGTTTGCATTATTATTATTTAATTTGAGCTCTCTCCTCCCAGCGAGGTTATTCAATATTCAATTTGAATTTTAATTGCCTACGTACAAAAATATCAGTAATTGAAACGGTCCACATCTTCTCGCCGAATTAATTCAGATTGTCTTTGTTGGACAATGTCCGCTCGACGAATATAACGAATTTTCAAATTTTCCCAATAAGTTGTTATTCCCTGCAATCAAATTCGACGCTAGTGCATCATACCGTAGTCGAGTGGGCACAATTATAAATAATTGTAATTGCATTCTACTGATCGCTATGTGAACCAAGCCCGTCAATGTTTCAGTTTATCCATCAAATAAATTTGCATCGATTGACCCTTCGATCAAGCCTTGACCCCTGACACTTCGAATTGTAGTTTAGTGCGATTTAATGGGCCCGTTTAAATTGAGCTGGAAACCTTGTTTAAATGGGAGCATAAGGTAAATGTTATCTATGCTGACAATCACAATTTGATCATTTATAAAATGTGATCTATTGCCATCTTATTGGACCCCAGAAACCAAATTTATTAAGAACGCAAATCTTAGCCCAAGGATAAGAGCAATAATTTTACATGAGAGTATACTGCCATTTGTTCGATATTTAGATTTCATTGTTGCCGGAGCAAACATTTTCAACCCTTTATGGTCAAGAAAGCCCTTTCCTGTATATAAGAAGAGGGTTTAATAAGGGACCCAAAATTATCTTTGATCAGAACTTTTTTTTTATTTATGTACCCTGTAAGCCACCGTTAGGGTGTGTGGCAGGGTGTGAATACACACTAGACAAATTTTTACCTTACCACGGTAAAAGACCCGAATGATAAAATAAATAGAATAATAATGGATCAGAATTATGAGGGTTTAAAATATTATGTAGAGGCATCAAAATAAATAAAGCCGGCCTTGCTGGGGGAGGGGAGGGAGAGTACTTTTCTTTTTTTCATTTTAAATGGCCTAGATACTAACCTTTTTTGAAGTTGCATGCCGCACGCAAATTAGGGGTGAATTTTTAGGGTATCGAGTAAATAAATACATAGACCCTCCCTCTGCCTCTTTCATGGCAACTCATGTCGGCTTGACAGCCCCTAATTTGGCAATACTAAAAATTCGATTTCTTGCACCTTCTCAAAACATTCTCTCTATGCATTCACTCAGAATCTAGGAATGATATAGATGACTTAAGGAGGCATTCATTAGCACCTTAACTATCAAAAATGCTCTGGTCATGCAAACTGACTTGTTTAATTATTTTTCCCCCGAAAGTGTATTTCCGTATTATCATTCAGACTTACGTGTTCAGCATCAAAACTCATTCGCCTAGGACTTCTTAAAATATTTTTACAAAAGACGATAACGACGTTATCGGAAAAGGAGGTTTAAAACCACATACCATTCTGTCGGAGGTATCTAATTAATTTATAATCGTCCAATGAGATGTCGCAACATTGCTTTAGTATTAATAACTTTCAATAATGACACCAACAGCTATTGCTCACGGTATAACGTCATTATTGGAACCGTTATCATCCTTAACATTAAAGTTGTCGACTAAATGGCTCCCTATTGTTGTGCTATAATGTCGGAAATATTGATTTTATGCTTGGCTAGGAGCGAACAGGATTACTGTGACATTCATAATTACAGAAATCAGCCCGAAGTTAGTTTCCATGCCGGTAAAATAGAAAGAACTCTCATCCTGAACAAGCGTTCTAGTACGCAACACAAGATTTTACGGAAAATTTGACCAATTAGAAAGATGATACTCCAATGAAATACGCGGTGTTTTGTTTACCGAACGCATGCATTCATCCATCTTCTCCACTTTCGTGCTTTAACATCCATTAAAATTAAATTTATCGTAAATTGAATGAGAGACGTGGGGTGGCGTGGATGCGCTGGCGTTGTGGATGTACATTAAATGTTCGTGGGTGCAACAGTTTAGAAACGGTCGAATAACGTCGTGTGGAAAAGAACCCTAGAGGCCTCGTCCACGGAACAGCCAGTTTTTCCAGTGGGCGAAAACTAAAACCCCAAACAGAAGCGTCCTCGGCGGCCAAGTAACTCAGGCGGCCGGTATGGTGAAATTTCTCCTTCGGTGTGGCTACCGCGAGGTCGAAAATTGTTTGAATGAAACATTAAAAAGGGATACTCCCTGTAGGCAGATTCGCACTCTGTTTTTTCTGTTGGGAAGGGAAAATTCGACAGTGATGAACAGGAGCTGATAACCAAATAAATTTTCGAATAAACGCGATTTTTTTTGTGTGGATAAAGTTGAAAACTGATGTTAAATTTCTCTACTCTGTTTCCCACTCGCGCGTTGTCGCCCGAACGACACAGCTCAGAATTATGCTGTATTATGTTTAAATTGAGGGCGAAACATAATTCACTCTGAAGGAAGCTGTTCGTTCATCAACATCGGTGTGGTCATCCGGTCAGTACAGTGCGCTTTGTTTTTGTTTCTTTAATGTATCATGCCGATGGCAAAGTGAAGCTGCGGAAATCAACGACCCTTGTGCCCGGTTTCCGTTCGTATCGCTGGACAGAAATGCGCAAATCGGAATTCATGTATCAATTTCGAATACGCATCGACGCCAAAATGAAAGGAAATGGGAGGGTTAGCGGGGACGCGATTAATCTCACGAAAAAAAATAATTATTCGCACTCTAATCAACTAATGACACGCAGAAAAACTCTTGAGATTTAAAATTGTTGCGCGACGAAAAAAAAGATTGATAAACCGCACGAATCGCTGCGTTTATTTATTACCAAGCTGTCCACATCATTGTGTTCATGCTTCCAATATATCCACACCACCAAGTCTTGTCATTGGAACGGAAAAATTTTACTAACGAAATCAACCCCCTTCGGGGTCATTGTGAGTTTCATTCGGAAAAAAATGAATGTGTTTAATTGTTATACGGGCGAAATCCAATGGAAAGGTTCCGGAGGTAGACTGAGTTAAAAACAAACGAGTATTCGCTTGCTTATTACTCTCGTCTATTTCAAAATCAATTCTCTTCTACAATCGCACAGTGTACGGGACGATTCGGGTAATTTTTGAAACAGCCTAGAGTACACCTTCCTTTTTCAACCTTCATCTACACCCACATAATACCCTACAAGGCACCGGGAAGGTGAGGGACAGGGGGTGCACCCACATCAGGTATACACAGCACGCAAACAGATGCAGTCACGTGTCAAGCAGGAGAGGGATGGCTGAAGAAAAAATTCTATCACATACAGTTGAACTTGGAATCAAAAATGGGATTAAGAAGGTAGGCACATAAGGTAATACCACCGCAATTTCTAGTAAACTAAAGCAAACGGAATGATTTGTTAATAATTAAGTTTAATTACCTCATTCGAATAATATAGGAAACACTACGGTGACAACTTTAATCTCATGGAGATTTCGTCGCGGGGCGGTCTGGACTTGATCAGTTTCCTAAAAAGGCACATCCGCCCAGCACCTCTTTTGACCAATGCGAAAAACAGAAAATAATTTCCGTATACCCTGAAGTTTTCGTGATGATTATGCTTTGGAAATGTGGCCACCTTAGTATTTGCCAAGGAACTGACGAGAAGAACAGACGCCTGTTGGTGTTAGGTTTGTCAAGGCGAGGAATACAGCTTTGCTAATGCCAATGCGACGTTAGTATTCCTTTACTGCTCCCTCTGAACCAGATACCACTGGGGCCATGGAGTGCATTAAGAAGTGCTAATAGATGGAGTTTTTTTTCAAAGTTTTGTAATTGTTTTTTTTAAATATTACGATTATTATTTTTTGAATGTTGGATTTCCATTTTTTATCTTTTATTTTTTCGACGGCACGGCCGTCGTCATCAGATTCTGATGACGACGGCTCTGCCGTCGAAACGTAAATATCTACTGTAAGTGTACTTCTTTTATGTTTCTGTGTGTTTAATATTTATTAACCTAGTGTTTGTGTGTTTGTGCGTCGCCGGAGTGCGTCATTTTCAAGATTAGACATATATATATATATATATATATATATATATATATATATATGGTCGCGGTGGTCTAGTGGGTAGAGCGTTGGACTACTGACCGGAGGGTCCCGGGTTCGATTCCCGGGCAAGGCACTTTGGGCACCTGCAGCTCCACCCAAGCTAGTTGATTTTTCGGGTACCAGATCTTCCTGGGAAACCATAACCGGCACAGGGAAAGGAACTGGCCCCCCTACCCTGATGTGTGAATATTCACACGCCGTCGGGCTTGGTACATGGGTGAGCTCTACCATCACCTACTAAAGCGACCTTCGAGTTGATTACTGTGTTTATGGTTTATATATATATATATATATATATATATATATATATATATATATATATATATATATAACAGACAGATTTGGAAGTCGTTTACAGTTGAAATGACAAATTGTTTGATCTCGTACCACTGATACCAATTTTTATTATTATCTGGTATCTGATAGTATCTACCGTGTAATGTTGATTTAGGATGCAGACAGAATGAAGACCCCTGCATTTCTTACCCTCGCCCAACGTGACATAACCCGACACCACACATTACAATGAACTCTTCTTCAACTCGACCTTAATTTCACCTTCCTTCATCCCATTTTAACGCGGTTTGTGGAATGCCCACATTGTCCAACGTCCACCCCATTCATTGCACCACTAATTATGGTACTTATAAATTCGCAAAAGAATTCGAGCGATGAATTAATTTTCCTGAATGCTCAGTGACGTTGCCCAAGTTTCCTAGGCGTCGCTCCCATTTTAAAAGGCAATGTTATGCTCTCATAAAACGCTCTGTTATAGGATTTGCTACAATGGTGACAGAATTTGTTTTCCAACACCAAAAAGGGGGTAAAAAATAATTCCCTGAGCAAAAAGTAAAATTTACCTTAATAAACCAATAATAACAGGGAACTAAATTTTGGGGAAAGTAAACTTAGTACTCTTTTCAAGAAACTGCGGGAGATGTCGCAACAGTAACTTAACGGAGTCATCCGCTACGTGTGCATTACAATGCAAAAATTTCACAGAGTAAAAATATTCAATCAATCAAATCACGGTCAAGGCGAATGATTTGTACTCTCTGAAATTGTTACATCTTAGGACTTTTGTTCAGGCCCACGGATATATCGACCAATCGCAGCACCATGCTACCAGTAAATGACTTCCCAACGTAACCTCACATGACAATCATCAAAACATTTTGTAGAATTATATATATTGCATATTACATTTATACATTACATATAATTACATATATTGGTTTGTCCATCAAAACAATTCGAGAGCAATTGAATAGGGGTAACCCTAAGGTGAAGAAGAACTGTCCTCTACCCAAGATAACCAAGGCAACGATTGATTTTAATTCATGTGAGGGCAGGGGTATCTAATACCGGAAAATATATCTAGAAGGTCTGCAATTAACTTATTTGAGTCTTTTACTTTCCCTGTACAAAGTTCGCGAAATTTCATTGACCACATACAGGGTTCGTCCGGAAGATAAGTGTACTGATTTTTCCGGATTTTTGAGAAAAGGGGAGTCGTCCACTACGAATTTGTACCTGAACGACAAACTGTAAATGCTGCATTTTACGTCCAAGTGCTCGACAGGCTTCGAAAACGAGTCGCCCGCGTCCGGCCAGCGATCAAAAACATCTGGCGGCTGCATCACGACAATGCGCCGTCTCACACCGCGCTTGTCGTGTCGGACTTCTTGGCCAAGCACGGCGTGGCAACGCTGCCGCACCCGCCCTACAGCCCGGACTTGGCACCACCGGACTTCTTTCTGTTCCCGAAGATAAAGAAGAGTTTGAAAGGAACGCGATACGGGACTTTGGACGCCGTCAAAGAGGCCGTGACGACGTGTCTTGGAGAGGTTCCCGATGATGCCTTCGCGGGAGCGTTCCAGGAATGGGAACGCCGCTGGAACAAGTGTATCGACTCACAAGGGTCCTATTTTGAGGAATATTAGCTTAAGATATGTAAAAGTGTAATAAATTTTTTTCCTGAGCTCAGTAAACTTATTTTCCGGACGAACCCTGTATGCATATCGAATCGCTTGAACTTGGTATCACCCGGGACATGAAAACCAGGGCACCCTGGTTACAGCTGGCTACACACACAAATGTCCCGACATATCCGTCAAAAAATATTGCCATAAAACAAAACCGAACGTTTGGATTAAAACATGCTAAAACACCGTGTGATATTAATCTACACATCGATGAATTTGTAATTTGAAATTGATGAAATAAGTTGGGCGGAGTGGGAGATTAATGAGGAAGTTTTAAATACTGCATTAATGAGAGAGGAAGCTGTAGCAAAAAAAGAATCGCTGACAAGTCAGAAATGCAGGATGGAAAAGGATGGGACTGGGAGAGTGTGGATTGTTTAAGTCCATGATAGAAGGGGAGGATGTTAGGTAAGCGGGGATGAGGAAGGGAAGAGACTGCTGGGGAAGTTTAATTAAAGGGCCGTTTGGACGGTATGACGGGAGGTAGGAAGCATAGGAAGAACTAATGAAGGAAATAATGCAGGGAAAACAAGAGGAAGTTTACGGGCTACGCCGAATGGACCCGTAATTCGAAACTCCTAAATTAGTTGTTACACGAACCCGTTAAATAAACACACGTGAGAAAAACAGGAATAAATTGTATATTGCCTAAGCATATGAGAGATAGAAAATATCCACTCAGTGATTCGACACAAAAATATTGCTACGCTCCCTGGCCTCTCTCCGTACTAATTAGTAGATTTTCAATTCAATTTATAGGCATGACTGTGTCATCCAGGCATTTGAGTGCTCGGCGAAGCGAAAAATAGTTTATTTTTTCTCATTTTTATACAAATTCTCAGCGTTAAAATTAAGCCAAGTGCTGTGAACTGTTTTGTTAATGTGCATCCAATTTGGTAACATGTGCATCGATTTGTTTGAAAAACTTTTCTGAATTCGTTCCAAAACCTAATAAAAACATAATTGGAACCCAAGAGAAAAATTAATTAGGTGTTGCGTGATACAATACATTTTGTACATTTTGGTACAATTTCAAAACGTTTCTGGGACAGCGTGTTTCTGCGAATGAGCATCATATTGAATTGAATTTTTCACTTGAAAATGGCGTCTAGACGTCGGATTACACTCATCTTAATGATTGATAAACACCGCGAAATAAACACTGCCACAATATGTCATAATAAATCCTGCCTATAATAATAAAATACAATAATAATAATAATATAATATGCCTATATAATAATAATAATTCTGCCTATATTAATAAATCCTGCCGCACTTTGATGGCATGTCATCAAGTTAAAATTTTCACAAGTATTAGATATTACAATTAAGATATATTGTACTTCTCGACGCATACAATAGGAGTTGTTAGTAAAGGTTGTCCAGCAATTCGGACGGTTATAGAAAATGGTGGGTTTGAACAGCTGGTCACAATGACTTTGCTCAGTTCTCTGACGTCACCAATTCGTTACCAAATAGAAATGACAGTTTTTACAGTTTATTAAAATTCTCTTTCCCTTCATTTCAATCATGCTACTTTAAAGTCATTAAATGATTACAGATACGCTCTTCTTCAAGAAAATGTTGGGGCAGTGTTTCCAGAATATTCGGCTCGGCTGGTAACTCAGGGGGAATACTATGTCCACCTCTCCCCCACTTAATTGATTTTGTATCCCCTTTTGGACCCAATCCTCAATCCACATCCCTGTCCTCACCTACATCTACATGATTCCTAGAAATCTGACTCAAGGGCGCAGGCCAGGGTGTGCTTGGCCTTCGGACAGCGAAATAGCG
The DNA here is from genome assembly GCA_037158775.1 of Hetaerina titia. Taxonomy (NCBI): domain Eukaryota; kingdom Metazoa; phylum Arthropoda; class Insecta; order Odonata; family Calopterygidae; genus Hetaerina; species Hetaerina titia. The sequence continues at coordinate 35,570,974 of CM073768.1, read as the reverse complement.
AAATATCCTGTTAAATAGAAAGGTTTTTTTATGGTTCCCTATGCCCAGGGTACTATTAGGTTCACTAAATTTTTCCGGCCAGCTGATGGATTGCCATGCAATGAATGGTTACACGTATTGAGCTAGCGAAAATACCTTACGATTGCTGATACCTATTAAATATATTTAATCCGTTTGTTCGATCCACAAGGACTTAAATTTCAAATTCTTTAACAGTAGATTCGTGATGCTTTGGAACCATTCACGGTAGATTTTTAACGAACAGGACCGGATTATTTCATATTTCGCTGAAAGACTAAGAACCATCGCAAATTTATCGGAACGCAACCAAAAGTCAGATGAGAGACTATCATCAGTATGAGAAAATCAAACATTCGCAACACTACACTGTACATGGTACCCAGAAAACCACCACTAGGGTGTGTGGCATGGCAGTTCCTTTTACGCTCCGCAGGGGGACGGAAGGGGCGGTGAAATGGAATGAAATAAGGTCAGGGGGTCACACCCTCAATTGGTAGGTAATAATAAAAGTGTGTTCATTCACTTGAATTACACTGCTGCACCATTTGACCATTGATCTGGTTGTTGATTTCTGCGACACTAGAAGAGGAGTATTTCACATACTATATGCTTCTCCTCACATAGAAAATCATCTTGGATAGTTCAAAAGTAGTCGCATACAATTTTGTTTTGCCTATGAAGACTAATGACTTAGACAACCCAAAATATCGACTTTTTTCCTGGGGACACTATGACTATAGGGATACGCACATTCACAGGGAAGTAGGGATGAAAAGAAGGAAGAGATTAATGCGAAACCAACCCACTGATCGAAAATACAGGTCCAACTTCTTCCCTTTCGCCTCGATCGAAGAACAGCTGAACAAGATTAGATAAGGATGTTTTTTTTTGTTTCCCCACCCTACCCCACGCCTCCAACCCCCCCCCCCCCCATATTCTCGTACCGCTCTCTCCTAGCCATTAATAATTCACCTCTGGAACCCTTAAAAGGGTTCTGCGGCCCGAAGGCTGATGGGGAGATCGGACCGAAAAGTGCGTGGTGTGAACACGACGCAGGGCGTGTGTAACCGTGACCACCACGGTCGACGGCATCCTGCCGAAGCTCGGGAATTTTAAAAAACCAAGGAAATTAACGTTAAAAACAGGTACCAATGAGATGATCTCGTTCGAAATCGACGGAAATGATTCCCATTGATGGAATAAGGAATGACGTCAGCTCCCGCGAGGAAAAGACACTGCTGCGAGCGATTCAAAAATCTCGAACCACGTGACTCCCTTTGTTGGCTGATTATTTTGAACCGGTCTCCCTGGGGAAATTAAATGGACGCCTTAAGGCCAGCAATATCGTGCAGATAAGCGTAAGTGAAGTGTTTCACGATCGATGATACTTCATCGAGGGAAATTCGAGGAAAATGTGGTCAGGGATAGAATATCAACAGATAGAATACGTAAACTTTCTCAGGGGTAGTCCTAGGGATCAAAGCACTTCTATACTCATTGTCCACATAGCATTTACATTCTTAATTATAGTTACACATTTGTGTTTATAATAACACTGGTTGAAGTACCCGTATCTATAAACGGTATTCTATAAAATATATGTAGATGGCGTGTTGAAAAATTAGATATAACGTTCCTAGGGAATATCAAGAAGATGTACCATTTTCCTTCCATTGAAATAGTGGTTTTCGTCGGAAATGTAAACAAAAAATATCACAAAAAAATTAATTCTTATTTACCGTATTTGCACGGTTATATGACGCAATGCGGATGCGGGTGCTTTCAGGAACAATTTTATTTCGCGATCTTCAACAGATTTAAAGATTCCTTAAATTATTTGGAAGCGTTTACTTCCATCTACCAGTGGTATTAAGTAATTTTTAATTACTACGACGGATGTGGCATATTTTAAAGGCGTAACAATTAAGTATTGACACAATCGTGCAACAATCATACAATAATCACACAACAAACACACAAAAACCAGACAACAATCATCAAACGGCGGTGTTCTTGCGGTCACTTCAACCGTTGTGTTTGAACAGGTAACACGTACTACTATCTAGTTATAAAAGAACCAGAGGTATTTTTGGGAGACCAATTGTTTTGAGGGTTCATGGATAAAATGTGCAACCTTTCGTCAAGGGCCACGCGACTCCATTGTTACACAATTGAGTCACGTTGTATTCATTATTTTTTCAAAACCCATGGGATCGTCATTGTTGGTTTATTCATGATTTGATATTTTGAGGCTTTTAAAGCTCTGGATGCGATGTATTTTGCCCGTTTTACGAAAATTAATCTGTATTTAACCAGTAGAAATAATTTCGAACGGTTTTATGAACGACTCCCTGGGGTAAAGTTTACTGGAGATGCGAGAAAATCCAGCAAAATTAATGGACGAATAAAAATGAAAAAGGGGAAGAAGATCAATGAATTTAATTCATCATATTTATCATTTGCATCTACATAATAGAGCCAATTTCCCCTACACAACGTGAGTTTCCCACCCACTTGCACAAAAAGTGCGGCAAATAGATAATGAATAAGAGTGAGAAGGAAGGGGGTTTAGTAGACCGTGCATAAGAGGTTGGGAGGTGTATCTACTTTGAAATAATCATAAGCTTAAAATACATAAAATTTGCGATAGAGACAAGATTTTTTTTACTATTTCCAACGGAAGTAATTCATAGTGCTTTAGGAACGCTAAACCTGTTCTTATGAGGAAAGAGATTAAGCGTAGATTGGAGTTTTGAGAAATGTCAATATGGAGAAAATAAATCCTATGGAGGCAGGAAAAATGGATGAAAGGCGTATTGAGCGGTAGAGGAATGTTGAAGAAGGTAATAGAGGGGAGAATGTTGAGCAAGCGAGGAAAGGGCAGGAACAGAATAGGGATGTTGGACGGGATGAAGGGAGGAAAGAAGTACACAGAGATGAAGAGGGACTTGATGTAGATTAGGTTGCTGGATTGGGGTTTTGTTTGGAGTTATAAAAATGTTTGTTTGATAGTTTTGTCCATCCAAAAACCTACCTTAACCGGTAGATTACCTAATAAAAAATATAATAAAAATTAAACCGAGAACAAGGCCAAGAAGACGTTGTAATTGTGGTTGGAGATGAGAGTAATCCTCAGGACTAAATCAGAAGAGAGCTGCAGTTTGGGTTGGTAGAGAGAGAATCTGGTATACTACTGGCTCCACCACTCGAAGGCCCGGGTTGCATTCCCTGAGAGAGAATGATTTTTCAGTAATATACCATCCTCATTTAGGTTACTACGTGGACATCGCCTCTTGCTGAGTACGCAGTCCGTAGGATGGAATGCTAAACTGTGGCTGGGCACCAATCGTTAATAGAGTAGTCTCAATGCCTAGTTTCTGTCTCCGCACTCCCTCCATTCCTCAAATAAATCTATCTCTAAGAAATTACCCATCTATCCCTTTAAAGGTACAATTTACCCTGCTTATTGATCACTTTTCCTAGCTATCACTACCGAAGACGAAAAACTATATGTATGTACTGTATGTAAGTATGTTTAGATAATAATATCGAATGCATGCTAGATGTTGATATGGCCGCGTAAGAAGAGAGCTCATTTATCTGTGAATGAAAGAGATAATATATTTTCTGACGGTATGAATGGACAGTTTATTTGACACGAAGTGCATTATAGTGCAAATGGAATCCAAAATCTACCTAGAATAGTTAGACTCTTAATGATTAAGTGGGTGGTTCAACAATCACTTAGAAAATAAAAGCGATGTCGCTCATGGTATTGGTGAAGATTTGCTTTTAGTAAGCCTAATCTCTCACTAAATTGCTGTTAAAGTTTCAGCTATACCCATCAACAGGTTTCATTTCCATATTCCATTGAAGCAACAAACTTCTTGTTCAATTAGAAAAAGGTAGAAAGGTGAGTTTCGTGCGGTGATTTAATAATTCTATTTAAAAGCTAAACACGGAAAGAATTCATAACTTCAATTGGACGAAGTTCACGACACATCTGCTCCTGTGTTTGCCACTGTTTGCAATTGACCGAATGAGTTTAAACGGAGCCGTGCATCCACAAATGACGAACAACGATCGGAACGTCCAGTGGAAGTGACTTCTTTCGAGTTGGTTGGAAAAATTCACCATGTTGCATTCAGTGGTGATAGAGAAACCAAAGCTCATGAAATGGTTGAGGCCACAGGCATCACGAGGCACAATGTTTTCAATTTTGCACGAAAAATTTGGCGTAAAAAATCTCAGTAAGATGAGTGTCGCATTTGTTCTCAGTGTGGCCGATAAATACAATCAGATTCGTTTGATATTTTTCTGTCGTAATTCTACCAAAGTGTCTGCATCGATGAATAATTGTGGGCGAAACATTACAAACGCCCAATACGCTACAGAGACAAAAGGAATAGTCGCAAGTGTGGACTTCTAAAGTCTCCGAAGAAGGCGAAGACGGTGAAATCGGCCGACAAGGTGAAAGTCACGGTTTCTTGGATTTTACGCGAAATCATCTTCATAGATTACAAGCAAAAAAGACAAACGATAAATTGAGAGCATTGCGCGTCGTTAATGCACTGATTGAGTGAAGAAATCAAGATAAAAAGCCATCATATGGCAAATAAAAAAATATGTGCGGGTGCACTTCTCCGAATTTTCGAAGGCGAAAATTATGGAATGAAAGAGTTCGAATTATCACAATACCCACCGCATTCACCAGATTTGACCCGGAGTGACTTTTTTCACTTCCAAACTTGAAAAAATATCCCGGCGGAAAACGGTTCCGTTCGAGCGAGGAGGCCATCGCCAAAATACTATAGAGGCCTAATATGAGGGCCTTCCGAAATCCTACAATTTGGCCGGTTTAAAAAGGTTATAGAAGTGTATCGAACGCTGGAAAAGTGTACCGAAGTAAAAATATCATGTTTTAATGATAATTACGTAGAAAATTTAAAAAAAAAATTCACCCAAAATAATTTGTTTTACTATTTTTTCCGAAGGACTTATTGAACAACCTACGTATGATACGAATAATTTTGCCATGCAAGTTGTTACCACATCGTAAGACACAAGTTACCCCTAAGAGGATCAATCTTGCGACCAAATTTGTATTTTATTTATTAGGTAATCTACCGGTTAAGGTAGGTTTTTGGATGGACACAACTATCAAATAAACATTTTGTGCCTCCCCACCTAGCAAACTAATCTATATCAGGTCCCTCTTCATCTCGGTGTACTTCTCTCCTCCTTTCATCCGGTCCAACATCCCTATCCTCTTCCTACCCTTACCTCGCTTGCCCAACATTCTCCCCTCTATTACCCTCTTCAACATTCCACTACCGCTCAATACGCCTTTCATCCATTTTTCCTGCCTCCATAGGATTTCTCTCAACAAACCCCTCTCCTCCCCCACCATTTCCAGTACTTCCTCATTTGTTTTCCTTTCGGTCCATTTCAAATTTGTATACTATTCATTAAATTCGTCAGGAGGCGACGGCACTTCGGCCGGAAATTCCGCGTCTTTTGTGAAGTAAGATGAATACACGACAAAGAAAGGCGTTCAAACGTCTAACCCGGACTAAGTAAGCACTTGAGACGGAAGACGGATGCCGTGGACGAAATCGCAAGAAACTTAATTCGCTGAACTTCCGTCATAACGGAAAAAGTACAGGGGTGATTCCGTCTTAAAATTTTAAACTGCATATCCGTCTTATATTCGTTATTTTTTATTGTGTCTTAACGAGCACTGACATTAGCGGAAAAATGTATCAGAAACATTTTGTTATTTTTATTTCTTTAACATCGAAATACTTTATTTTTAAATATATTCAATTTTTTTATTTTTACCCCTTTTTTTTAATAAATAAAAAATTCGATCCCTCCATCGTAACGAACACCCAAATAATATGGTCCTGACAAGTATTGCTCATTCGACAAAAAACCTGAAGTAGTTTGAAATTCTGACATGGGGCAAGTTTCTGACATGATATGGGGGTGGGGGGAAATTTCTTAACCTGAGAGAACATTCCGACTTCTCCTGACCAGATCATAGTTACTTTATATTTTTATACAAAATAAGTTGGTTTGGAGGCGTCCCACAGGCAACTTTGAAGCAAGAACGCCTCCAGTAAGCCGCAAAATGAAAAATCCATTTATAATTTAACATTTGTGGATTATAAAATATTAATTAAATCTCAATTTTTCAATGACAAAATTAAAAGTTTTCAAGAGGAGAGAATTTAAGAGTTAACAAAAATCTAAAGTTAAAAAAATTAATTTACAGTGGCAATGTGGGATATTACTATTCAATCATCTGTTACTTGTTGCCTATCATATTCCTATAGTAACCTGTGCATGTCTCAGACTGCTCAGGTGAGAGTGGGGAACGGAGAGTCCGGATGGGCAGTGTTAGGAAGAGGTGTAAGGCAGGGTTGCCCATTGTCACCGGTACTGTTCAACGTATATGTAGAGGAAATGATTAAAGAGGCATGGGAAGAACTGGAGGTAGGAATGAAAGTCGGAGGGGAATTCGTAAAATCGGTTAGGTTTGCTGATGACCAAGCATTAGTTGCTCAGTCAGCCAAGGGGTTGCAAGCATTGTTGAGTGAATTGGAGGATCAGTGCGATAACCATGATATGAGAGCAATTGAGAGGAAAACAAATTTCAAGAAACTGTAACAGTAACTTTAACGGAGTCACCCGCTATGTGTGCATTATAATGCAACAATTTCAGAGAGTAAAAATCATTCGCCTTGACCAGGATTCGAACCCGGATCCCTCGATATCCAGCCGAGTGTTTTAACCACTTAAGCTACCGAGACGTCCTCTTACACTGTAAGAGGACGTCTCGGTAGCTTAAGTGGTTAAAGCACTCGGCCGGATATAGAGGGATCCGGGTTCGAATCCTGGTCAAGGCGAATGATTTTTACTCTCTGAAATTGTTGCATTATAAGGAAAACAAATGTTATATGGTTTTCAGGAAAGAGAAAAGCTCGGCTAAATGTTAAAATAGGAGGCCAAAAAGCCAAATCAGCTCGAACAGTTTACGTACAAGTATCTCGGTGGTGTTCTGGACCGAAATCGTCAAAGTATTTAGGACTTATTTTTTGTCAGGAACTTTCACAAGGAGGAAGGGATTGATTGATGGCGTTCATAAAATGAAAAGAGAATATTAGTAAAAACTTGGATATGGAGCGAGGTCTTGCCCGGTGCTGAAACATGGTCGTTGAAACAAGACGATAGGCGTGGGTTTGGAAGTCCGTAGAAAACCAATCTTAATCGTCAGACTAACGATAAAAAATAATTTGTTTTCAAAGCTTAAACGTTTAAAGTTCTCTAATATTTGTTACAAATGAATTAAAAAATTCCTTGCATTGTGCAAAGGTTGTTTATTCTCTTCCTATCCAAATAAACATTTGCTCATTCCCCGGATTAACTTTGAGATTTAATAACTAATTTCCCTGACATTCAGGTAAGGTTCAAGTCCTAAAATTACCAATAAAAAATTGTTTCTCATTATCTACCCGGCCCGTTTATTTTCTTGTCTTTCGTATTTTCTTTATAGAAGTAGCTTTCAAGTGGTTTAAGGCCTTAGGAGAGTACTACAATGTATTCCTTTCATCTCTTCCCGACGTCTTCACCTTATTTTATCAGCGTCTTTGCATTGTTATATCCATACTTTGAATATTACCTTTCTACAATACAATGAACCTCGTTAATGGATCACGAGCATACGACTTCAATTAATTTATAAATCAGTTTACTTTTTACACAAAAAAGCAATGAGATCATTTGTTCCCTAGATCCTCCGGTAGTCCATGCAAAATAACTTTGATATGGATGTACTTTGGATGGATTGCGATTTATCTTAAACATTAAACCACCGCCGCCAACATTAGGGTGTGTGAAACGATGTCCTGAGTCTTTTACTATAACCATGGGACTGAGTTTCTTGGTTGATATCATCATTGTATCCAGCATAAAATGATACAAAATGAAGCGACCCGTCTAACGAATCAAGTCTGGGATTATGAACATAAATATTAATTAGCGAACCCGAATACACGCACTTATTGCATTTATGATGAAACCTGATTAATTAATTAGTTTAACGCAAACGTTTTGGAATTTGGGAAGAAGTCGATATGTATACTCTATCTATACTCCAATAAGTGGGTCAATCGTTTCTCGTGTCGAACCAACCCAAGTTAATCTGATTATGTTCACTTTTATGATAAACGTGATTACATGGCCATTTTCTATTATCAATGGATTAAAAAGGAATGGGTTAGTAATACGAAAATTATCATCGGATGAATTGCCGTTACAATTTCGTCGATTGTTGTGGTAATTTTGATAAAGTGCAAAACGTTCACGTGAATTTTAGCGTAAATTGTTATTATTCGGGAAATTAGAGAACAATGGGTGAATTTTAGAAAAGTTTATCAAGCAAATTTGCTGAAAACGTCATTGTTACGAGCAGGGATCGCTCGGTAGATATTGTTTCGTCATAGCTGATAAAAACACAGTAATCAACCCGAAGGTCGGTTTAGTAGGTGATGGTAGAGCTCACCCATGTACCAAGCCCGACTGATGTGTGAATATTCACACATCAGGGTAGGGGGGCCAGTTCCTTTCCCTGTGCCGGTTATGGTTTCCCAGGAAGATCTGGTACACGAAAAATCAACTAGCTTGGGTGGAGCTGCAGGTGCCCAGAGTGCCTTGCCCGGGAATCAAACCGGGGACCCTCCGATCAGTAGTCCAACGCTCTACCCGCTAGACCACCGCGACCCGCTCATTTTTACATAGTTTCATTTACATTTTTCCAAAGAGTATTCTCTGTTACTGGTAATAGAAGAAACTGTAGGTATTGAGTTAGACGGATCGTCGAGGAGAGAGAACAGAATGGAAGGCGAAGGCGTAGTCGGAGGGAAGGAGACGGAGTGGTAACAGATAAGGAAAATGTTTTATGACTGAGGTTACGTTATGTGGGAAGGACAAATACGGTCACCTTGGTGAGTTGTCACAAATTAGATACGAAGGTGAATTACGATGAGGGAATGGACGTGAAGGGAATACATGATCAATGCTGACATTTTAAATATTACCTGGGCAGTTTACCTAAGGTTTTAAAATTTTCACTAGATTGACAAAATACAGAAATATATTGAGATAGGATTAGACACTAAAAAATCACTGTATCTCAAGTCAGAGTATTTTATGGAGCCATTAGACGCTTGATAGGAATTTTCAATGACCACACCAAGTAATACGTACGACTGAGTTTGGTATAATTTCAGGTACGTATTTTAAGGAGAACGGTGTTCAAATTACCTGGCAGTGGACCCATTGGAGAAGAAGGCACCTACTGATTTTGTTTTTCATACGAACAGCGCCAGGAATTATTTATAAAGAGGTTTCTGTTTCAGTTTTTCTTTTCCGTTTGTACCTGATGCCAAACCCCGTTAACCCCTGCGTGAGCATATCTCATTAGTGGCGTGTGATTTTTTTTCGTCCTTCTCTCTCTCTTCCAAGTCTCCGCCTCGTATTTTAATTCTACATTCGCTCTGCATTTTACCCATCTCCTTTGAGAACCCATCCTTACTACTCCTGGTTTCCCGCTGAGGTGATAAAAAAAACCCTGGTTGCCGCCTGTTCTAAAGAGCAGGTACCGACACCGATTCCTGGAGAACAACGGTTTCTCTCTCCTTTTCCGTGGCGTGCGTTCCCTCTCCTCCCCCTCGTCTCCTCTTACTCCCCCCACCTTCTAACCCCCTCACGTCTTACTTCCCCGGAGACTCGCTGAGGAAGCGATCTTGCGTTTTTTTTTCTTCCATGTGTTTCAGCTTCGCAAACCCGTTAAGGTGACTCGGCCTGGACTACGTGAGGCTCCAAGGATATAAATATTCTTTTCATTGGCTATGTGCAGTTCTTGGTACTCAAGGTAGGACAACACAATTCACCGGTATCAAAGTACCAGTAACTTGGGCACAATACCAAGATACATCTACATAATACTCCGCAACCCGCCGCAAGGGCGTGTGGCGGGGGGTGTTAGGTAACCACCCGTAAAAGGGTAAAAACCGCATTCATAACCAACACATACATGCGAACCCATACCCACACTGGCGCATACATTCATGCAAAAATCCTATCATTTTACACGCATGCGAATACATATCTGCCTCCTTTCATTCTACATGCATGCAGTTACATACACTATCATTTAACAAATGATTGCACCTTAGGATAAGAAATCAGTAAGAAATGTATCCAATATCCTGTAAGCTAGAATTTGATCAGTATGAAGGCGTAATTCCACTACCACAGGAACATGCAACATAAAACGCTCTTCTCCCCAAGGACACAGGTAAAGAATTTGATGTGACTGATGGTTGAGGCCGAGACTTTGTGGAAATCCATTGCGAACAGGAGTTTGGAAATAACTTTGCAGCTTCCACATAAAATAACTTATTTATTTTCTAAAATAAAATAGGATAAAATAGGAAAATAAATAAGTTATTTTATGTGGAAGCTGCAAAGTTATTTCCAAACTCCTGTTCGTAAAGAATTTGACCCAACGCTGCAGGTAGCGGGAAGGTTCCCCCACGGAGAGGGACGAGGGATGGGAGGAAACTGGTATGGTGATACCGATTTCTTGGTATCGCACCTTGATATTATACCAAAATCCCTGACCAGTACAAGTTACTAAGCACGAATATTAATAGACATTGTTCCTATGGTCATATCGACGAGTTTACGAATCCTAGGTACCTACAATTTATCACCAGGAGTCAGGAAAAATAGTCCAAGGTAACGCGGTATTACAGTACCAGGATCTAAGGAACGGATCGTAGGTATCACGGTATTGGCACCTGGAACAAGAATTGAAGAAACCGGTAACCGGAACCCCTTGACCGTATTTTTCGGCTTCTCGATGCGAACCCATTATTTAAGTAATGTCTTATGCTGTGTGATTTTTGTGAAGTTCCAGACCCTGTCTTTACTGCAATAATGTGTGAATTTCACACGCCGTCTGGGTCTTAGCATTTACCGTATTTAAGCTTCACTAAGAAGCGAAATCAAGTATGGTGGTGATCAAAATCTCATTTTACAGGGTTCGAAATAGACCCATCCTCTTTCATGCACACCAGCATTCATTCAATAAACAGAAATTCAAAAATAAAAGAGCCTCTCAATAGAAATAAGGAGCTTATCAATTGGTACGTTGTTGCGTGCAAAAAAGGTTTAATCTAAAATTGCACAGGCGATAAAATACGCAGTTTTCATACGATGCATTTTACGGAGTTGATGAAAATTGTTTTTGTAAGATTATCGCCCGTCATATCTACCTGAAAGAATTGTCTACGTTATCTGCAATATTTCGCCCCATTCTTCTTTTTATTAACATAAGATTAATCAAAGTTTACCATGATATCGCTGCATTAAATATTACTTTCCCTGACCTTAAGATATCCCGTAAGGCGTGAAGGGGGTATGCCTATGTAGGCACGTAGGAATTAACCAATCTTGTAGATCGTAGGCTTTCGCAGCTGTTGAGAGATGCAGAAGTGGTTCTCGGGCTGGACTGCGTGAGAGACATTTTTTGGCTCAACGTTTCTCTCCCGTTGCAGGGAGCGTCTTCACTTCGCTCCTGAAGACGCTCCCTGCAACGGGAGAGAAACGTTGAGCCAAAAAATGTCTCTCACGCAGTCCAGCCCGAGAACCACTTCTGCATTAACCAATCTTGATTACATGCATAGAATATTAGTCATTATTCAAAGTTGTCATGAATAATGAATATCTTATAGCATGTGTCATGACCCTTCGTTTGTGTCATTGTTAATAGTCAGTTATAATGGATGGACATAAACTACATACAATGTGGCACTCCTCAGTAACGTAGTTTCAGTTTGTTTATAACACCCGATTTATTTTGTGCTAATAATTAGTTAATATTTTTAACTACAAGATACACCAGTCAAGCGTATAATGACATTTTTATACATTAGATACAATTAAACGAACAATTAATTTAGATTCAATAATTATTAACTCGCATAATATGGTCTCTCGGGAAAATAATTTAGTGTTATTACACTCGCATTTATGAAATAATGTAAATTTAGACTTTTCTTCTAGCGTTATAAACGATTGAATTTGGCGACGATGGCCACAATTGGTGCATTTACGAGTTAAGCTTATATGAGAATAATGAGTTTAAAATGAGGGGATAGTATGAGAACAATTACAAAATTGATTGTTGATTGGTAGTCTACCGCTTAGTGTAGGTATTCAATAGACACTCTCAAAACTCCTACATTTGTCGGCTTCAACAAAACCATACCCCAAAATACATTATTACACGGTTCTTCAATGCCGCATGTTTTCTTCCTCCTTTCAGCAGGCCTTCCTATTCTTATCCTCCCTCTACCTCGTCGGTCTAACGTCCTCTCCTCTATCACAGTCTTCAGCAATGAAAGTACGTGGTGAATATACCAAGACACCAGATCTTGCTTATAATGGAATTCAAATATCTTTGCGACTGAGCTAGGAATGTTCCCGTGTCTGCCAGTACAACTTCACTTGTTGGGGGCGGGGAGGTCATAACTTAGAAGGGACCTTCAGGTCGAGGTTGCCAAATGTACTTCCCAGAGAGAGCGAGAAATTGAAAGGTGCATTAACACATCCACCGTGCAAGTCAAGTGCAAGGGTCTTCGTTCAAATAATAGGTCTTCACGACTCATACAACAACTTTTGGCAACTCAGGAAAGTAAGAGGAGACAAGAGGACTGGAGAAAGCTGTATCGCCAAAAACTTCAGAAAAAGTTATTAATCTGAACTAAAACGATCATGAGTTGATCTTCCCTCAACGAATGCTGAAATGGTAGTAGTAAACTATCTAGGTTCAACTGAAATTTTCTGAGGGTACACTCCTGCCATTCACATCTCATTGGTCACTCTCTAGTCACGTGTCTTCGTTTCTTCGACAAGTTTAAAGGTGAGTTCTTAGAAAATTGGAGAACATACCTGTAGTTTCCCTGCATTAATGGTGTTCGAATGGTTGAAATCGACATAAATTATTCCCCGCGATCCAACAAAAAGGTGTGCGGCAGGGGGTGCAAGCATCAGGTGGGAAGGGTGAATGAGAAGGGAGGATACTAGCGCGGAAGGGAAGATGTCAAATATTCGTCAAAAAACAACCAACAACGTGCAAATCTGTATAGTACATGTTGGAGGAAGGCCTAATTCGAAATGAGGGTTTAATTCTCCCAACAAATCACTTATTTGCTGTGCGAAAAAAGGGAATAAAAATTAACCAAACACATTCGTACGACAGGTCCTCCCCCCCCCATTAATTGACAGGTCATTCAGGACTGAAAAGTAAGAAGGGGAAATTCCACCATTACATGGGCATAAAACTCATGGTCTCCACTCCCAAAGACACACATATATAGACAAGGGAAGGAAGGAGAAGGTTGAAAACAATGAACAACATATCCGGGAGAATTCCCGCTTAATTTAAGCTTAAGTTAACCATTGCCCTTCGTGATTACTGTACTGTGTTTTAGAACAGTAAAACTCATTCATAAATTCTGCGGTAATTTCATTCGCAACAGGTAAATCGCTCATAGTTGACTACATGACTCAATTGAGGGACATAAAATTATCCTTTTTACGGGCAAATATGGACCAAATTTAAATCATTTTATGAAAGCTAAAAGTGCTTTTAAATGAATTTTGGAGTTTATCAAAATTCTTAAGTGTAAATATTAAATTACTATTATACCACACCACCAGTTATAAACTTGAAGATCGGTTTGATAGATAATGACAGGGCTCAACTAATCCCTATACCGAGTGTGAAATTCACACATCAGGGCGGAAGAGGCATTGATTTTCCCTGTGCCTCCTATGATTTCTCTAAGAAGATCAGGCATCTGAAAAAATCACACAACTTGAGTGAAGCTGAACTTGTCCATAGGTCTTATCTAGAATCTTACCCGGACCCTCCGGTCGGTAGCAAAGCATTCTACTCAATGGACCAATCAGCAAGCCTCAATTACTATCGTGCCTAAGGCACATTGTGAAACTTTAATCACCGTTTCAGAAATGGTTTGGGAAGTGAGATGTAATGAAAAATTTTAATTTTTACACAATGATATTTTTGCAACACTAACCCAATTTTTACATTTTTAGTAACCAAAAAAACGCTGTTTAAGCGTTAAGCTTTAAGAGTTTTATTTGAATCTTCGTACTTTATGTAATTTACAGTTAAAAATTCGACGATCGATGACAACCAATGCTGTTAAACACACACAAATCGGAAAATTATGTTATTAAACACCCTTTTGTCATAATTGTACCTCATCATAAGAGTCCATTTCATTGAGGAGCGGGATAATTTAATATTAATTCCTAGAAAAATCTAGGTCATTTCATCAACAACGGGCAAATACAGCACCTCGAGTAAAAGAAAACCCATGCCAATAACTCATGAATGCCTATGAAAAGTCCTGGAAAATATGCAGATAATTCGTACCAGGAATGAGGGAAATATTCCGTTGCGTCATATCGAATGAGTCTTCCCTTACTACAGCAAATATGAAAGGGTAAAAATTTCCAATTCCTCACCAAAGTATTGTAAACTTTTATAATGAAGGAGCGTGTAAGAATTTTTTGTTTTCGGCTGCTAATGGTTAAAAAAGTATATTATTATTATTAGGTAATCTACCGGTTAAGGTAGGTTTTTGGATGGACACAACTATCAAGTAAACATTTTGTGACTCCCCACCTAGCAAACTAATCTATATCAGGTCCCTCTTCATCTCGGTGTACTTCTTTCCTCCCTTCATCCCGTCCAACATCCCTATCCTGTTCCTACCCTTACCTCGCTTGCCCAACATTCTTCCCTCTATTACCCTCTTCAACATTCCACTACCGCTCAATACGCCCTTCATCCATTTTTCCTGCCTCCATAGGATTTCTCTCAACAAACCCCTCTCCTCCCCCACCATTTCTAGTACTTCCTCATTTGTTTTCCTTTCGGTCCATTTCACCTTTTCCATTCTTCTCCACACCCACATTTCAAAAGCCTCCAATCTACGTCTATCCTCCTGCTTCAGCGACCACGTTTCCGCGCCGTACATAGCTACGCTCCATATCAGAGTTTTTACGAGTCTTGTCTTAACATCCCTACTCAACGTCCCCGTCATCAACTCCCTCCTCCTTGAGAAAGCCTCCTTGCCTAGCGCAATTCTTCTCCTTACGTCCCTACCACTTTGACCGTGTTGGTGCAAAACTCTTCCGACATATGTAAACTGTTCTACCTGCTCTATTTTTTCCCCGCCTATTTTAATATTTAGCTTAGCCTTTTTCTTTCTGGAAAATCGCATAACCTTTGTTTTACTAATATTGATTCTCATCCCATATTTATCGCACTGAAACTCCAATTCACTCAACAATGCTTGCAACCCCTTGGCTGACTGAGCAACTAATGCTTGGTCATCAGCAAACCTAACCGATTTTACGAATTCCCCTCCGACTTCCATTCCTACCTCCAGTTCTTCCCATGCCTCTCTAATCATTTCCTCTACATATACGTTGAACAGTACCGGTGACAATGGGCAACCCTGCCTTACACCTCTTCCTAACACTGCCCACCCGGACTCTCCGTTCCCCACTCGCACCTGAGCAGTCTGAGACATGTACAGGTTGCGGATCAGTCTCCTGTCCCTCCAATCCATTTCTATTTTCTGCAATACACGCATTAATTTTTCCCAATTCACTCTTTCAAACGCTTTTTAGAAATCTACAAAACAGGCAAAAACGTCCTGATTGTATTCTATATTCCTCTCGACTAGTGATCTCATTACTGCAATGGCATCACGCGTACCTCTTCCTTTCCTGAACCCAAACTGATCATCCCCTAAGTAATCATTTGCCTTACTCTCTATCCTTTTTTTGATGATCCTGAGAATAACTTTAGCTGCTCGGGATATCAAACTTATTGTTCTGTAATAAAAAAGTATATATAGACGTACATTTCTACATAGAATGAATTTCATAGAATATCATTTTTAACCGCTGCGCCTTCCAAGTTGGTAGTTTGCCCACAAGAACATATATTTTACGTGAGTTATTGTGCAAAAGACTGATATGATAAAATTAAAACATTTTTGTCGCTTAGGAAGATAACAGTAGCCATGGAAAAAACACTACAAATTGACATATTTTCGTTTTTGTGAAAAAATATTCAAATGCTTTACCTTGCCCTCGTAGGAAGGATCAATGCTGAAGCGTACTTAGATAGTTAAGTTAAGCTAAGGTAATTTCTCTTCTTACAGGAGGGAATCCCATTAAGATTCAAAAACTTTCGGCATTGCTGCATGCATTTTTATGGCATTAAACTGAGGAAACCGCTGTGTACTCATCATGAAAAAATAAGGAAAAATATATGCCTGCTACTATGATAAGAACATTATGAAATTATATCCATTTGAATAATGTGCAGGTTTACATAAATAAAATGAAGGCCCCTTCGATGTACGATATTAGAATTGGTTAATAAATGGTTAAAATGGCTACTAAATCAACCAAAGTATTGAGTTTAACGTAACAAAAATGCAGTGGTATACAGAGATATACGTAATGCTGAGAATTAAGTAGCTTTAGCAGATTACGTAAATGCTATAGAACATCGGTGCGACACTTGGCGATTAGAATCAAACTTAGAAAAGCGAACAGTAATGAATTTTGGGAATAAGAGCAGTTTCCTCTCGAACGCCTACTGCATCAGGAACACCAGAATAGAAATTATAGGCTCCGTTGAATGCAAAGACGTTACACCATCACTCACGACCTCTCCTGGGTTAGACACACTATATATAAGGAATATGTGGAATATCTAGCAACAAATTAGGATTTTTTAGAAGTGTGTTGGGGAAACGTGGCGATAAGATTAAAGAGAAATATCATGTTTCGCTTATTATGCCTCGTTTAGAATATGTGCTAGGGTGCGGAATCATTAAGTGGGATTGATTGCCGGATTGGATCGCATGCAGCGTAGAGGAGCCAGATTAACGAAACTGTCTCATGGCAAACTGAGTGGCAATTCAAAATATTTGAGTAACTTGGTTGGGAATCACCTACCGAGCTAAAATTACAGATTAAATCTATTGCATTAATTTGAAGGAGGTCTCTTTAGCTACGATGTAGACAATGTGTTGTTACGGACATCGTGATACGGTTGACGAGATTATGTCAATGAAATTGGAGATATCTAGTGTATAATAGACAGTTTAAAATTTTAAATAATACGACGAACGATAAGGAATCAGAAAATAACGTCCGGTCGCGAGAGAAAATTATTTTTGGTCAAAAGCATTCTGGTGTGTAATGGCCTGCCCCGCAACACAGCCTAGCGGTGCCTTGCAGAGTACATTGTTATAAAATACAATAATAAAGTAGGAAAACACAACATTAAATAGCAACACATCACAATTCCAAAACAATGAAAACTTCCTTCGTAGCCGGGAGTCAATATTCACAATTCGCCATCTATACGATTGTATTTTTATCATTTTTCTTAAGATGTATAAATAATATTCGTTCATGAGTTGCATTATAACAAACGAGTCTAACTCTTGGTAGTGCTAAAAGAAATTTTATTTGGCATGCAGAAGCCTTAGGAAAGAGAACCTTCTATCATCTCGACAGAATCTCACGAAGCGAACACCGAAAACAGCTTAAGGAATGAATAATTTAATGCCTTCCCCTTTTCGTGGAAACTCGTTCACGCGGGCCGGGATACGTGACTTGATCTCTCCAGGATCATCGATACTGGCAGAAAATATGTGTCAAATATTTGAGTTTCATTCCTGCTCGCAAGCAATATTCACGACTATCGAAGAGTGCATACATGTGTCAAAAGGCGAGGTATATTCCTGCACAGGTTAGACCAGATGGAGGAACGTGATTTAAATTTTTTGCCTCGCTACGTGGCGTTGCAAAAGTTGAAGAATGCAAAGTACATTAACCTATATGATACATATGCTGTCTCACGGTGTTTTTTTTTGAACTTTCAAAAAACCGCTTCCTAAGCGGAAAGTTGCAAGTGAAGAACAAGGGATCCCTCCTCTTCGCAAAACGACCCATCCTTCATAGGGGTGGGACTTCTTTCCCCTTGGATACGCAATACTGATTGCGGACATGTTCGCTGTAACCCAGGTCTTAAAAGAAGAGGTTTAACTGTACTCCTAAAATACGTTTTCACTTCCGTGCCCTCCATCTTGAATCCAACTAGCTCTTTCACTGCGCAGGACGCGCCGTCGATGCCTCCTCCTCCAATGAACATGTCCGGAGCCACATGAGTTGGACGCACCCGGATGTTAATTCACTTTTTCAAATAACACCACCGGAAAATATGACCACTTTCGACTTGAACATCCTCGTCTTTTCATTAAGGGATCGAAACGGTGCTTGACGCATTGACTTCTCACTGAGAGGGCCAAGGTTCGAATCTTGAAGACACCATATATATTTTTCATTGGTACCCCGATCCCTACTTGAGGTGCCTTGTAGTAAGCACTTTGAGTGAATACGACGTCCGTCGGATGGGACCTTGAACCGCGGACCCCTTGGCGCCTTTCGACAAGAGTAGGCTGTTGCCGGGTTTCTCTCAGCCCTTCCTCCATTCCCATCCATCCCTAATGGCGCAAATTACTCAGCTGTCGGTAGCCTTCCCTAAAACAACTTCTCTTTCCAGTGATCGCAGCAATTTCTTTGATTCAAAATATCAATGGTATTCCATAAATTTTGCTATTATTGCAAAAATAACTATGGGGAAAACACAAGAGCCAAAAGTGTTGCAATGTAATATTAATTAACTTGGTCAACATCAAATTATCGCTGCCCACCCGCCCGCCAGCCAATACCGAATGCCAGCATAACTAAAATGTTCAGCATGCACCGATTCCCAACTAACTGGTGATTTTTTCAAGAGTTTTTGATACGATGGTACCATTATTGCACAACAAAGGAAATTATAAGGCAACAATATACAATTTTACACAACCCTATTTTTGGCCATATCATAAAACTTCACTACCGTATAGTTCGAGATAGGCAATGGCAAGAACTTATTTGTTTTAGTTTGCTCAATAAAACACTCAATTTCACTCATTTCCTTCACGCTGCCGTCCTCTCCCTCTCATTGCTTTTAAGCATTCTCTCATTAAACTATTTTTTGGAGATTCGACTACCCCCAATCTTTCTTAATGTGACGAAACCACATTGCCACATTTGTTTCATAATTTTTTATTGAGTGTGCAGTCAATTAATCTTCATCAATGTCCCAATCTTTTTTACCCCCTCCTCTCTCTCTCTCTCTCTCTCTCTCTCTCCTATTTGGTATCTAAAACACTCTACGAGTACACCATATCACCTCATGTATTGGATATTGCAATAATTCTTACAATCTACCTAGTCAAACAGAAATAACTAGGTCGTTTTGGGCCGCATTAACCCTCAATTTCATACTCCGCATTTTCATTTAATTTATCCAGGACTCCATGTAGAATTTTTGGACTCTAGGCTGGAAATGCTACTCTATCATCATACAGGAAGGCAATGCTGAAGTAAACTGCAAGTCAAGGTGGAATCTCATGGGCCCAACAAAATGGAATGTTTATTAACTACATTAATCATAAATATCTTTCCTTGAAATGTTTTAAATGGCCGGAGACATTATTACCACGAATATACATTGTTACCCAATAATAGACATTATGACACAACAACAGACAAATACAGAACACTATTGTGGGCCAATCTCTCATTAGACCATAATTGAAAATCCATTTTATCAATTATAAATATGTTTATTTTTGCGGCATAACAACTCCGATTTTGAGTATCTTTTGAGGGACTCTATTATCTACCGTTCAACATAAAACCTATCATAGGAGTTGGCAGTGACAGCAAAACCGATAAGAAAAGACATTGCTGAGGTATTGTCTACCGTTTGAAGGAGATAACGGCCACCGAGAGGTAGTACGAAACGTCGTGGGTTTCTATATTATCCCATGACAACGTGTCTTCTACTGGTAAAAACATCATTGCTCTCATAATTACTCATACTTTCAATCTCTCTACATAGCGCCTATCCTCTTCCTTCCTATTTTCAATCTATCCTATCCGCTCATCCTCTTTCTCCTATCTCTTACCCAACGTTTTCTCTTCGTGATCTTCAGCATCCTATTGCCTTTCATTTCATCTTCCAACCATATTTTTCAGCATTTAAAAAAAAATTGAACTGAAGAACCTCCTCCAATCCATTTTCCTCAAACATTTATTAAACATGGACTTGTTATGCTTCTTCCCCGTCCCAACTAGTTTCTTTGTCGTGTTAGGAAAATTAATAGCAGTCCCAACTGTCGGAAAGTAATTACTCGCGAAATTCCAATTGCGGTCGACTTTCCTCAAAACGAAACTGCATATTGGAATTTCGCTGCAGCACTTGGCTTATGGTTGTTGCCGAGAGCGCTTTCCTTCCCCTACAGGAGTGGGGAGGTCTTTTCCCACGTGACCCACAACCCGTCGTCGCTCCTCGCTGCTGCATTGGCAATCCGCTGGGATCGAGGACATTGGGACAAGGACACGCCTCTCTCGCTTCTTTTTTTTCTGCACAACGGAGCTCGACGCGGTGGCGCACGACGAAATCCCTCATTTTCCCGCTTCAAATGATTCTGCCCACCCAGCCCGCCCCCCACCCACTTCTCTCTCTCTCTCAGTTTTCCGCGCACAAAGCCTCAAATCCACTCAGCCATTAGGTTCCCACTTGACAGCATTTCGTCTGACTTGACGTCCGATTCGACTAACCTCGTGACGTCCTCTAGCACGATACAACTTCGAGAAAATTAAACACTACGAGATGGAAAGCCTTCTGGTAGCAGTCGTAGTAGGTGTCCATCTTGGCAAAGTGCTGCATATCCCTATGTTACTTTATGGGAATTACAATTTCTTACGCGTTCTTGTTCCAACTAGTATACCAACTAAAATAAAAATATATAAATATAAATATATATATATATATATATATATATATATATATATATATATATATATATATATATATATATATATATATATATATATATATATTTATAGGAGTAGGCCGAAAGCTCAAATAATCTACAGTGTGAGTGTCCTTTTACGTGTTATCTGTTTTATTCTGTGTTATATTGTGCCGTCCAAAAGTTATATGTATATATATATATATATATATATATATATATATATATATATATATATATATATATATATATATATATATATATATATATATATGTATATATATATATATATATACATTCACATACGAAATCCCGCCATACGGCGCACAAATATTCATTCAAACATAGAAATAGGTGTAACGAAAGGGGATAGGAAAACACATAAAAGGCGAACACACACACATGACATGTGGGGAAGGCGGATTCGAGCAGATCATAAATTTGAAAATATTTCCGTAACCGGGAAATATATATATATATATATATATATATATTTTTTTTTTTTTAGGTAATCTACCGGTTAAGGTAGGTTTTTGGATGGACCCAACTATCAAATAAACATTTTGTGACTCCCCACCTAGCAAACTAATCTATATCAGGTCCCTCTTCATCTCGGTGTACTTCTTTCCTCCCTTCATCTCGTCCAACATCCCTATCCTGTTCCTACCCTTACCTCGCTTGCCCAACATTCTTCCCTCTATTACCCTCTTCAACATTCCACTACCGCTCAATACGCCCTTCATCCATTTTTCCTGCCTCCATAGGATTTCTCTCAACAAACCCCTCTCCTCCCCCACCATTTCTAGTACTTCCTCATTTGTTTTCCTTTCGGTCCATTTCACCTTCTCCATTCTTCTCCACACCCACATTTCAAAAGCCTCCAATCTACGTCTATCCTCCTGCTTCAGCGACCACGTTTCCGCGCCGTACATAGCTACGCTCCATATCAGAGTTTTTACGAGTCTTGTCTTAACATCCCTACTCAACGTCCCCGTCATCAACTCCCTCCTCCTTGAGAAAGCCTCCTTGCCTAGCGCAATTCTTCTCCTTACGTCCCTATCACTTTGACCGTGTTGGTCCAAAACACTTCCGAGATATGTAAACTGTTCTACCTGCTCTATTTTTTCCCCGCCTATTTTAATATTTAGCTTAGCCTTTTTCTTTCTGGAAAATCGCATAACCTTTGTTTTACTAATATTGATTCTCATCCCATATTTATCGCACTGAACCTCCAATTCACTCAACAATGCTTGCAACCCCTTGGCTGACTGAGCAACTAATGCTTGGTCATCAGCAAACCTAACCGATTTTACGAATTCCCCTCCGACTTTCATTCCTACCTCCAGTTCTTCCCATGCCTCTTTAATCATTTCCTCTACATATACGTTGAACAACACCGGTGACAATGGGCAACCCTGCCTTACACCTCTTCCTAACACTGCCCATCCGGACTCTCCGTTCCCCACTCGCACCTGAGCAGTCTGAGACATGTACAGGTTGCGGATCAGTCTCCTGTCCCTCCAATCCATTCCTATTTTCTGCAATACACGCATTAATTTTTCCCAATTCACTCTATCAAACGCTTTTTCGAAATCTACAAAACAGGCAAAAACGTCCTGATTGTATTCTATATTCCTCTCGACTAGTGATCTCATAACTGCAATGGCATCACGCGTACCTCTTCCTTTCCTGAACCCAAACTGATCATCCCCTAAGTAATCATTTGCCTTACTCTCTATCCTTTTGTTGATGATCCTGAGAATAACTTTAGCTGCGTGGGATATCAAACTTATTGTTCTGTAATCCTCACATGACGAAGCCTTTGCCTTTTTTGGAATAGGAACTAACACCGATCTCACAAAATCTTCCGGCCAGATTCCTTCCTCATAGATACTACGAATCAGTCCATATATGGCCTTCTTCCCACCTTTCCCTAACCATTTCAACATTTCTACAGGAATATTGTCCAGCCCCACAGCCTTATTTGCTTTCATCTCCTTTAATGCCCTTTCTATTTCATCGTCGAGTATGCCTGGACCTAAGCTATCTTCTTCCACGTCATGTTCCTTTTCTATGTCTAACCTTGTCGGCCTAAGTTCTTTACCATACAGTGTTTCTATATATTCTTTCCATCTCTCTTGGATTTTTCCTGGTTCAACTATTATCTTACCACATTTATCTTTAACTGTTAGCACACATCTTGCCTTCTTACTTCCCGATAATAACTTAACCTTGCTGTATAGAGCACCAATTTCACCCTTCTTCTGTAAACTTTCCATATCCTCGCATTGCGTTTTCCACCATTCTTCTTTTGCTTTATTTGTGGCCCTTCTCAATTTATTGTTTAACTCTTTGTACTTCATTTTGCCTAACTCTGTGTTTACATTTTTCCATCTTCTTCTCTCATCCATCTTTGCAATCATCTCATCCGTTACCCATGGTTTCCTTATCCTTTTCCCGTTAACGGTTCCTATAGTGTCTTTAGCGGCTTCCAATATCCCTTTCTTGATACATTCCCATTTTTCTTCGATAGTGCTCAGTTCTTTACCGTCATCCATCATTTTCTCTACAGCCTCCTGATACTCCTTCCTTGTTAATTCATTTACTGCTTCTAAATTCCATTTTATATATATATATATATATATATATATATATATATACATACAGGAATACACACACACACACACATATATATATAATTGACATTGTCGCCCATCGTAATTCATCATTTACATTTTAACTCATCATAACTGATATCGTCACACATCGTTACCCTGTTTACCGTAACACAGAATCACTCGCTGGCTTGTTGTTAACAATGACACGTTCGTGCCACGATTGCTTCTGATTGACAATTTTTATGATTGTACTTTTTAGACAGAAGATCTGGGAAAATAAGAGGGCCTCCTATGGAAATATAGTCCATTGCATGAACTGTATTTCCTATGAATAATTCCCATTCATCATTCCCGTTACTCCATCGCGCCATGTTCTCTTTTGTTAGTTTTTAGCACAGATTGCGATGGCGAAAAGAGTGCCTTGTCTTGTAATTGAAATATGCATCGTGAGTGTGCGATTTCCAGGCAGGTGATAAAATGCAAACAAATCAAGTTTACTTAGGTGATTTGGAAGGAGTTGTTGTAATGTGTCTTATCTATTGTGCAAGAATAATCCTATGAAACTCTTAATCTTAAAATTTTTGTTATGTATTTATTCAATCTACTTTTCATATTCGGTTTGCACTGGCGGCTGTTTAAGTCACAGTTTACATTTCTGGCAGCAGCGCTCTTGTTTTTAACTGTCACGGATTCACACTACGACCGCTTCTGATTGGTAATCTCATAGCATCCGCTGGGAGAAACAGAAATGAGCCCTGCATTTTTTGTTGTAAAGTCAGCATCCCTGCAGTGTGTCTCAGATGTTCATGCCTCAAATATCTCAGATGTTCATGGCTTTCCAGTTTATACAGATTTTTTTGAAGAAGGAAGGATGGCTTCACTGGTCACACTATCTGTCGGTGAAATTGGGACCGGCAGTACTACAAGTGAGGAGTAGTAGGCCTGTAACCTTCCACCGGACGGGGGTTTGTTTTTCGATCGCAGTTGGAGTAGGGTGGATTATGATTTGAGAAGAAGGCTGCTTTAGAGTAGCAGGTATTCAATATTGAGAGTGGGCGATGAAAATTTGGCACCATTGGTAGTGTATTTTTGTCGATTTTGTTGGTTGCAATTCTTCGTTATTTATTGATACTTAGATAGGTATCTTAAATGTATTTTCATTTCCTTCAATTTGTAAACAAAAAATACCGGGACCGTAAACTTGTTCTAAACTAAATTCTTCAATTTGGTTTAATTTATTTTGAATTTGAAAAAATTACAAGCTTATCCATATTATTGTATCCGTTTATATATTCATAGAATCATATAAACTCACAAAAAACATAGTCACTTCTTCCAGTTCGTTCGCTCTTTTCTTATCAGCAACCATGTCTTTTTGCCATGTTCCTTTCCGATTTTTGGTTTTCGCACTGTTTTCAATTATAAATATGTATATAGAGTCCTGCCTTGCCGTCATTGAGATATTGTCTTTTTTATTATATATACCCTGCAAGCCACCACCAGGACGTGTGAAAGGGTGGGAATACATACCACCAGAATAATTTTACCCGAATATGACCCTACCGAGGTCAAACAATGTTAATCCTTATCGTTCGTGGAAAAAATGATAACTTAAATCTATCTGATCTACACTTAATCTCTCTAATTTTATCAGCACGATCTCTCCTACCGCAGTACGATGGACGTACAAAATACATTTTAAATGTCGCTGCTAAAGAGACAACCTCGCAATTTATGCAAGAACTTCAATCTGTACTTTCACCTTTGCTCCGTGAGCCATTCCCAGCCTAGCTCCTCTTATATTTTGGAGGCAATACTAAGTTTATCATAATAACTTATTACAAATCTAGCTCCTCTACGCTGCACGCGATCCAATTCGTCAATTAATCCAACTTTGGGAGGATCCCATATACTTGCACCATATTCTAAGTGGCTAAGGCCTAACCATATTCAGATATCGTGAAATCCTGCGTGAGTTTTCCGTACAAGTCAGTATGAGGTTGAGTCATTCTTTGATGTGAGTCGTGCTTGACATTTGACCCATGCGTGACCAGAGATTAAGCCTCAACCACCCCCCCCCCCCCTTTCAAATGTGTAGTAGCATTTTGCGTCACCATTACCTACTTGGATAGGCGGACCTACCTGTATAATAGAACGCGTTCATTGCGACCCCACTCTTCTCCATCAACCAAGCCTTTCCCTCCTTTGCCCTTTCGAGATCCCATTGCGACCTCTCTGAGGATCAAGGGTGAAGGATAATCGGATTTTCTCTTTGATCGCTCGCGCGCGGCCGAATCTAATGCAGCCATCAAGTCCTAGGAATAGGTCGAAGCCAGAGTGATGTTTTCCCTATGACTCTTGAATCATAGGGCTTTATTTCTGAGTTAAAGGCTTGTATATGAAAAGGGAATAGCAGAGGGGAAGCGGGAGAAAGATAGGACGAAAAGATGAGATATCCCACGGCAGCCCATTGCGAGTCGTGGGCAGTTTCCGTCCGTCTGACTGTGCTCGCTTTGAGTTTCCCGTAAGTAGATGAGGAAATGGGCTTGTTTTCGCGTTCCAGTGAAAATAGTTATTCTCTAAGGCCAGAGGTAGCATAATCAATGCTCAAAAGTTCATTATGATCATGAAGTATTCATCCTGTTCAGTTGGATATTCTAGTTCTTCCCATTAAAACTATTACGTATCGCTCGAACTGCAATAAAAGTTGGTTTAATTTTCCATTAAATTAATTGCATACTGTGATATTCAATATTCAAGCATACGAGTATATCCTCGGGTACAAAACACCGTAAACTCTTCTCTATGCATAAGGTAAAATAAAAGGGCATTCAAAGAGTAATGGAAGTAGAATGGAAGAGAGTTATGGCAAGGAGTCTGGCGAAGGCTTCCCGCCAGACCACGTTCGTACCCTAACTTCGTCAGTTTCTGTCTAAAGGGAAAGAAGTGGATACGCTAGAGTAGTTCAAGATTGTGCAACATAAGAAGGAAAATGCATCACTGAACAAAATGAAATTTAAACTCGATGGTTTCAGGCTTCACTTTGTGGAAATCCATTCTAATAAATCAAAAGAGAGATGGTACTTTTTTCCACACTTTATTATTTAAAGTCGACCGGTTTCGTCGCATAGGCGACATCATCAGGTACATAGATTCAGTGAGTTCACATACATGGTTCACATACAGGTACATAGTTCAGTGAGTAACTCAGTGAATCTATGTACCTGATGATGTCGCCTATGCGACGAAACCGGTCGACTTTAAATAATAAAGTGTGGAAAAAAGTACCATCTCTCTTTTGATTTATTAAAATGAAATTTGTCAATTATTCAGAGTTAGGGTGTGTGGAAAGGGGTGAATACACACCAGAATAATTTTACTTTTCCTTTTACTTCTACGTGACGACCTTCGGCATTGTTTGAAATGTGAAGCACACACTCGAACGGAACATTTCACACAAATCTGCAAAAATCCCACGTCTCTCACTCAATTGAAGGTGAATTTTGGTTTGGGTGTTTAACTACGGAAGAGGAGAAAAAGGAAGATTGCACGCCATTCTTGATAAAAACGACTCCATTTTCATCATTATTAATCATGTCATAATCAATAATTCTTATCACTCTAGCGGCAGCTATACGAACCCTGTACATTGTGCGGTCGCCATGTGTAAAAGTGTATTAAAAAGTCAATCTCTCGAGTTGGTTTGTGTTTATAAATTGCATTGAATCAACTGCTTTCATTAAAAAATAAAGTTGTAAATAATTTATATTTATAAATATATATATATATAATTTTTTGAAACCTTTATTTTTTAATCAAAACAGTTGATTCTTTTCTCCAATGCTCTTCAACATGATAAGTGCTTCAGTTTTGAAACTTATGTTCCATGATTCCGACGAAAATAACAATGTGAAAAAATAAGTCCTACAAAATGAGTCAAAGAATCACACTGCATCATATTTTAAAGTTGAAAATTATCCATCAGAATAACTTTGTATTTAAGGCTCCAGATGTAACGTGATTTTATCAGAAAACTAGCATTTATAGAAGACATTTCGAAAGGAGTTTTTCGCAAAATTAAATCTACCTTTGTCGCAAAATGCGTCCTTCAACTCCCTCGCCCGAATATAGAGTTAATCCTTTTATGGCTTACCACGAAAATATCTTTTTTTCATAAATCTAGAAGAAAGCCTAATTTAAATGCCATTGTTAATCATATTGGTCTCATACTATATTTGTTATTACTATCATATAACTTTTTTAAAAAATTTAAAAAATGGAGGGTCGAACGGATTTTGAAAAAAAAAATATATTATGGCAATTCACCAACGGTTCTGTTAAGTCCATTCGCATAAGGAAGAAATTGAAAGACTTTCTTTAAAATGGCATTTTTACGGACAACTAATAAGCACAGACGCGTCCATAGCACGCCATAAGTATGAATTTCGAGTCATGAAATGCAAAACCAGAAAATTAATGAATTATAACAAACAAATGCAGATACGAGTTCAATTTAGGGTGTTTCTGTTAGATGTAATTAAAATTTAAATCCCAGACAAACTAATTTGTTTCCCAAAATAATTGGATGCAACCGACTGCAACAGGCAGGGAACACTCATATTAGGAGTTGAATGGAACATTAAAAAATGTGAAGTAATTACCGTGGCGTGTTATATATGGTCACATCAATCCAGTGGGTAAACCAAAAAAACATATCGTTAACAAAATAATATGCATAAATTAAGGTAAAGATATAGGATAATTCCACACAAATAGCATCCCATGTAACATCATGTTATATTAAATTTGCATAACTATACATCACTTTGGAATATTGAAAAGATTAAAAAAACCTATTTAAATAACATTTCATTCAGTAATATTGTCATATTTTATTCCGAATAGCTTCTTTCTCAAGTTTACGCCTTTCAACCCGAGTAGAATACACCTTCACCCTCCTATCACAGAAACATGAGGTGCTAATTTCCGAAATATTTTTAGCGGGCCAATATCTGATAAAATTAGTAGCCACCCACCCAATAATCATAAGAGCGATCGTCAAGATTTTCCTTATCATATCATCCTATTTGGTGATGAACAGGAGATGAATGGTAACGTAAGCGTTAAAATTGAAGGGAAAAAATTGAAAGGTGAAAAAGTCTGCATATCTTGGGGATATTTTGGACCAAGATGGTCAGAACAGCGGGAACATAAGAAAAAGAAAGATTAGAATAAAAGACGGAGGGAAAATAACAAATCAATTACATCTGCCGAGGATCAAGCGTTAGTTTGTCAGTCATTCAAGAGAATTCAAGAATTAGTAATAGAATTGGAAAGTTATTGAGATAGGTTTGGGATGAGAATGAATTTAAGTAAACAAATCCAAGGATTTCCAGTCTTCATGAGGGGAAGAAAATAAAACGAATATTAAAATACGTGCTCATAAACTTGAGCAGATGGAACAGTTTACATACCTCGGTAGTATTTGCGATCAAAATGCTTTAATGGTTAAAGCAGTTTGGCAAAAAGAAGAAGAATCAAGGTAGACTTAGAGTTTTCGGGAGGAGGAAGGAATTGAAGACGACGACGCTAAGCAAGCATGTTCAAAAAAGATTAGCGAAAACCTCAAAATGGAGCGTCGCACTGTACGAGGCGGAAACTATGGCCACTGAAATAGGACGATGGGCGTAGATTGAAGGCTTTTGAGATGTGGGTTTGGCGAATGATGAAAAAGATGAAATGGGCAGATAGGAAAAAAAATGAGAGTACAAGGCATGGTGAATGAGAAGTGGAGAGGATTGTACGGAGGAATCCAAAGGAGGTTGGACATATGGATGGAGAATACTTTGACTGGCAGCGAGATGTTGAAGATGGTATCAGATGGGAAAATTTTAGGGAAATGAGAAGCAGGAATAGGATAGGATGGCGAAAAGGCAGGAATAGGATAAGATCTTATTTATTAATTTTTTATTTATTTATATATACCTTGCAAGCCACCGCCAGAGTGTGTGGCAGGGGGTGGATACACACCAGAATAATTTTTCCCGAACAAGACCCTACCCTACAATGTTATTCTAATCCCCTATCGTTCGTGGAAATAATTACACCTTAAATCTACCTGTTCTGCACTTGATCTCTATAATTTTATTAATATGATCTCTCCTACCGTAGTACCATGGGTATATACCATGGTATATTTTCAAATTTACTGCTACAGAGACGTCCTTCCAATTTATGCAAAAACTTCAATCTGTAATTTAACCTTCTCTCCGTGAGTTATTCCCAGCCTAGCTCCTCTAATATTTAGGATACGCTAGTAATTTTATCATAACAACGTATTACAAATCTAGCTCCTCAACGCTGCACTCCAACTCCAATTCGGCAATTAATCGAACTTCGTTAGGATCCCATATACTTCCAGCATATTTCAAATGAGATCTAACCAACGACAGCTAACTTTTCTATTTGACATTTTCATCACATTTACCAAGTACTCTTCCATTAAATCCTAAGTTTTCGTTAGCTCTTCCACATATTCCCCGTATGTGCTTCACCGCGGGAGAGATCGTGAGTGAGGGCAACGCCTACGTATTTAATTGAGTCTGCACATTCCATTTCGGTGTTCTCAATGCAGTAGGCGCTCGTTCGGGAATTGCTTTTTCCCAAAAATGTATCACTACACTTTTTCAGTTTGATTCTGATCGACAAGTGTCGCGCCAGCGATGTACAGCATTAAGGTCATCTGGAAAAGCTGCTGTATCCTCAGGAGCACGGATATCAGGATAAATCACTGCATCATCGGCAAAAAAACGTATCTTACTAGTAACTACGGCGCCACTGTCGTTAACATGAAGTAGGAATAACAGAGGTACGATAACATTTCCCTGGAGAACACCTGAAGTAAATTCTACTGCACTCCATTTATATCTACTCTTTGTCTTCGACCATTCCAAAAGTCTTTAAACCAACTCCGGATAATTTTACCCATGCCATATGCCTTTTGCTTTACGTAATTTAATATGAGGTACTTTTTCGGAGGCATTCTTAAAATCTAGAAAAACCTCATGCACTGGAACATTGCCCTCTCCCTATGTAAGAATATCATGAACGAAAAGCGTGAAAATTTGTCTCGCAGGAAGTACCTTTTCGGAAACCGTGCTGATTTTTCATTCATAACTTCTCATTTCCGAAGTGTCTCACGATAAAACTAGAAACTATATGTTTCATTACCTTGCAAAAAATGCATGTGAAAGAAATAGGTCTGTAATTGCTCGGTTCCTCCTTGTCTCCGTTTTTCAATATTGGTGTTACATGTCAGCGGTGTTCTAATCTCTGGGAGCCTTGTGATCTAACAGTGACTTCTTAAATGTTAAAAGAGTGGTCTTCAATTCAGTCTTCAGTTTCCGACCTAACAAATATACAAGACATTTTTCTGAAATTTTCTGAATCGTAAACTTTTCAGACCACCCACGTATCCCTAGATCTGGCGCAATTTCCGAAGCTCGATCCTGAAATATAGTATACGAGCGGGTATTTCAACGGACCCAGAGGATTTATTAGGCTTAGTACCTTTCAGAAAACGTTATATTCCATTAAATAAGATTTCAATTTTGGTCATCGGTTCATTGATTTGGTAAGCTATCAGGGGCATTCCGTGAGGCAGTGGTGAAGACGCTTTGAAAGAAGGAATTTACTAAATTAGCCTGTTCCAAATTGGTGGTTTCTCTTTCGCCTTCATCAATTTTGAGTGAATTAACAATTTACTTATTTCCCTGAACTTCTCTAACGCATGACCAACATTTTCGAATTCCCTTTCAAATTTTTCTTTCAACTGACCGTTTCATTTTGAATACCCTTGACGCTTTCTGAAATTCATTCTCGGCATTCTCCCTAGATATTTTGTTAACATAATTGATCTCATTATTTTTGTCGCTAGAGATATCATCCCTAACATATTTCATCTTGGCATGACATAGCCTTTGATGTCGTAATGCCTTTCCCACCTAGGTCCGTGTTACTTTTATAAATTTACTGGGAATGAAATTGTTGAATTCTGGGAGCGATCTTAAGGAAGTGATTCCACGTATTCTTAGTGTTTCGGTGATTGCTATCTTTCTTAAAATTAGAAAACTGATTGTGTAGCACGCACTTTAGGCAATTTGCAGTCCCCTTCTTTAAACAAGTAAAAGTTTCCTTTTAGGCTTCCTATTTTAGACCTTATGAAGAGAAATCTTAGAATTTACTGCCCTGTGGTCACTAATTCCTTTAATAGTTTCTACAGTTAAGACTTTTTCGGAAATATTCATTGCTAACAAATCAAGAATATTATCGCAACAAGTTCTTGAAGTGAGAGGTTGATTCAATGAATTCAAGGATTCAATAGCAATTCACAGCTATATATTTTTTTAACCTCCAGTTTTAAAATTGTATAAGCCCAGTCCATAGATAGGACATTGAAATCTCCACCGATCATAACGCCGCGATCATTGTGTTGGGATAAAAAAACCTTCGATTTGCTGATCTAATTCTAGTGTTGAAATGTCTCTTTCGACTGGCGGTCTGTAAAATGCTCATACATAAATTCTTTTGGATTGAGGACGTTTATCTGAGCACCAAACTCTTTTCAAACAATTATTACCTGAAATTGCCTCAGCACTGCTGACGTAAGAATTTTTAACTGCAACAAAGACACCAACCCCGATTCTATTTTTTCTCTCATTTCTGTAAATGGAAAATAATTTTGGGGAAAAATTCACCGTCGATAATATCAGTGGACAACCAGGTTTCTGTCAAAATAGTTATATCTGTGCCTGTGCTTTGAATAAGTTGATAATATTCTGCGACTTGGTTTTTTTTTTAAATTGGCAATTTATTATCAATACATATTATCTTCCCTTGACATTAGGTTTTTTTGATTTTTTTAACGAGGATCGTCTTCTTATTAATATTGAATCCCTTATAACAGTTTTCCATCTGATGCTAAAACGATTCGTGTTAAATCAATTATTGCTAGCACTGACCCACATTTCATTTAAGACTACATAATTTGGCAAGGAAGACTTTTGAGACCCACTAACTGACCTACATTTTAATCTAAAAAAGCCCTGCAGTGCTCAAATATCCTACCCGCTACACACCTGGCGGTCTCAGACGTGTAATCAGTCATAATTGCAATTTTTAAACATGTTCTGTTCTCCCACATCTGCTTCTTATGATGAGAAAGGCTTTCGAGGAAAGTGTTTCTCCAAATTTTGGGATAGAACTGGAATAATATGTAGAAGCCGATCACACACATCATTGATTTTTGCAAGATAATTACGATTTTTCTCTCGTCTCTTTTCTACGAAAACACTTTTCCTGCCGAAATATTTTTTTCGGTTACAAGCAAATGCTTCTCACGCAAATATATCTTTAAAACTTTTTGTTGTTTATTCGTTACTGGACGATCTTGTCTCACGATGATATTAAGAAAAATTTACTTCAGCTAAATCAATAACTGGAGTTCTATATAACCTTTGAAATTCATCCCTTTGAAACTGACACCCTTTTACTCATTTTATAGCAATTTTTATGTATGTTTTATGAAAAACATAACTCTTCACAAGGGTACTGAACCATTACAGAGGTTGAAGATTTGTACAGATGAAAGCAGTATTTCATTACAGCGCATTTCTCGTCGCGTGTGAAACTCAATATCGCCGTAGGCAAGCTGAACATGTTACAAGATGCAACTTCTGCCGCTTAACCAATACTGGAATTAAAAGTGATGAAACTTGTGCTAAAAACGCATCTAGCATCAATCTAATCAAATATAATATTAGGTTGGGGAAAAATAAATCCATTGTTTTCTCGGTAGATGGCTGCAGTGATGGATATCTCGATAAAGTATCGATCAAACAATTTCAAGTTTATGCTCGTCGCCAAGGTGACATTTCACATCAAAAAAATTCTTTTGATGTTTTCGGTTTGTTCCATTCAGTTTTGAGTTACAGGGGGTTAACAATGGAAGTCAACAAAGAGAACATTCGGTACATTTTAGAGTTTTTCTTTGATAAAGGCGAAAATACAAGCCAGGCCGCTGGAATTGTGAATGGTATTTTAGGTGCCAATACTGTAACAACTAATTACTTGCAATTTTGTTCTCGTCGATTCCGTTCAGGCATTTTTGATGTTAAAGATGCTCCTCGCACAGGCAGGCCCGTCGTCGAAAATGTCGATAGAATCACAGAAATAATCGAAGTATACCGGCATGTTAGTAGTCGTAGCATCACCCAGGAGCTAAAGATCGACCTTTAACTGTTTTAAACCATTTGCACAAAGCTGGATTCGAAAAGAAGCTCGATGTTTGGGTGTCACACCAATTAACACCAAGAAACATGATGAATCGAATTTCCATCTGCGAAGCCTTGGCCAAACGGAATGAACTCGACCCATTTCTTAAACGGATGGTGACTTAGAATGAGAAATGGGTCACATACGACAATATTGTGCGAAAACGACCGTGGTCAAAGAGTGCTTAAGCAGCTAAAAACGGTGGCCAAACCAGGACTAACGGTCAGGAAGGTTCTTCTGTGTATTTGGTTGGACTTCAAAGTAATCATTTATTATGAGTTGCTTCCGTATGGCCAAACACTAAATTCAGATCTCTTTTGTCAACAACCGGCCCGTTTGAATCTAGCGATTGACCACAAACGGCCAGCGTTGGCCAACAGAAAGTTGTTATGTTTCATCAGGACAACGCAAGGCGACAAACGTCTGTTGTGACTCGCCAGAAACTCCGGGAGCTTGAACGGGAGGTTTTAATGCATCCACCATATAGGTAGGACCTGGCCCCAAGCGATTACTACCTTTATCTCGAATTGAAAAACTTCCTGAGTGCTAAGAAATTGCGATCAAGAGAAGATCGTGAAAATAGATTACTAGAGTTTTTCGCCAATAAGGACCAAGACTTCTATGAGAGAGGCATTTTGAAGCTACCTTTTAAATGGCAACAAATTATACAACAAAACGGTGCATATTTGACCCAAATCGGACAATCCGAAACATCTTAAATTAAGTTTTGAATTTCACGCAAAAATAATGGATTTCTTTATCCCCAACCTAATATATAAATAATGTAATATTATTTTACATAATCAATTACGTGAATGAAAAATGTACGAAGACTTTATATTGTACGGGACTAGTACGTAATTATTTTATACACTACCTATCTCACTCACTACCCACCATGGTATTACTTCTACCACGCCCTTTATACTCACCATCTCTCAGAAGTATGTAGTGTTATAATTTAACCCACAAATTTTTCGTCTGTGTTTCAAATATAATATGTAGCATAGACATACTATACACTCCTTACTAGGCAAAGTCACTAGCGTTGTTCCTATCGATGCACAATTCATACACATTTCATTATTAATCGTGGGGTATACTCGGGGAGCGATAAGGTCGCATTCAAGGCTCATGCGAGGTATTTCGTTGAGGAACGTTTCTCTAGCGCTGCAGGGGGCTTCTCCAGGCCGAAAGTGATAGATGATGCTCAATTCGCTGCGTTTCCTTCCCATCGACTTTCTGTTATGAATTATTGGACCTAATATTCAATTGGAGGGCTGAACTAAGTGGAAACAATCAACTCACTTCTGGAGTAGCTTTCTGTAACGTGTGTGAAACGTTTGGTTATATTCATGAATGCTCAATACGCACCACGCTCAAAATCGCGAAAACACGTCACGCTTTCGTGAGATAATGTTGAGCATATCAGAGGTTTTACAATCAAAATCCAATATATAGATAGACCATCAAAATAATATTGAAAAGAGGAATATTTTTTATCAAGAACAGGAGACTACCTAGAAAGGTGTTGAGGTTTTGCGGAAGACATTAAACGGTCTTTGCTGAAATGGGAGGTCTGAAAAAACAAATGAAATCACTTCACGCGTTCGCAGCACTTACCATCATCTAGGTCAGCATTTCCAGCTTTGGGCTGAATCCGTGACTCCCCGTTCTCACTGCGTAAACGCGTCCCGCGCCACTCTCACCCATGACCTGAACGAAAGCAAAGCAAAGGAACTTCAAGGGCCTTCTCCATTTCCACCTCCTCTTCTACAACCCCATTGCTCCACAAAGATGACTAAAGGTTCAATAGAAAATTTGGTGAGCATTAAATGGGCAATTATGGCTGAAGTGTGGATCACTGGCTAAATTATTAATTAGTAATGTACTTGATATAGGTTGCATGGTGCCAGAAACTCGTCTACGCGGTACCATGGTATTATCTTAGGGACCATGTGCTTCTATATTTTTAAGCATTGGCTACCGTAAACCCTGTAAGCTGTTAACACATTGAAAATATAAATTTGGGTCGCGGTAATCCAAGGGGTAGAGAGTTGGATTACTGACCGGAGGGCCCGGGTTCGATTCCCGGGCAAGGAACTCTGGGCACCTGCAGCTCTACCCAAGCTATGTGATTTTTTTGGGTACCAGATCTTCCTGGGAAAACATAACCGGCACAGGGAAAGGAACTGGCCCCCCTTCCCTGAAGTGTGATTATTCACACGCCATCGCGCATAGGACTCTACCATCACCTACCAAGCCGACCTTCGTGTCCAATGCTGTGTTTTTGGTTTATATAAATGAAAGATAATTTGCTATTTAATATGCAACAGTAATGAATATTTCTTACTTCCCAAACAGTCAAACGCAACCTCAGCAGCAGTTAGTCAAATTTCGCAACACGCCATCAAATTCATCGCAAATTATGATGTGCCTTATGGGAATATAGGTCACCATCGGAAGTTATAGACGCAATGGGGTAAACATTTATTAATGTCTAAAGCAATCCTCATTTGCTCTAACAACTCACACACTCAACGGAAAGAGAACACGTATACGAGAATATCTGCAGGCCTTCACGTCGCCGGTGACTGAAGCATCTTCGTTAAAAGTCTCTTCGGATCTTTTTGGATTCGGAGGAATGGCGAGAAGCGCAACGCGTTCTCACGACCGCCTCTCGCGCGCTGCACTCCTCCGTTTCCACGTTCGCGGTGACCTCGTCTCACTTTCTCCCCGCCGCCAGCTTCTCCACCCAATTCGCCGCCGCTCTAAAAAATTTCCCTTTTCAATTTCCGCTTCCGACGTTAAAGTGCTCATTTCGATCGCCTTCGCTGGATGCGATGCCGTGCTCGTCGCCAACGGCGGCAGCGTGCTCTGGAGCTCCAGGGGAAAAAAACGCAAACCTATGGACTCGCTCCAATTCTATCGTTTTTCTCTCTTTATTCAATTCGGACTCAGCACTGCAGATTCGGTTCGCGGAATCGTGGAAACGCGAGATATCTTGATATATATATATATATATATATATATATACATACATATATATATACACATATATATAGAAATATATATATATATATAGAAATATATATATACATAGAAATATATATATATATATATATATATATATATATATATATATATATATATATATATATATATATATATTCACTTTCCCGGAAAAGCCACAAACGTGCACAATGAAACTCACTAAATAGTCACAGCAAACACAGAAACCAATACACACAAAAGAGGGACTCACTAGTTCTCGAATTTTCGGTGGTGCAACCACCTTTCTCAAGAGGAATTAGGAACAGAACTGTTGGCTGTGACTATATATATATATATATATATATATATATATATATATATCAAATATGTGCATCGATATAATGTGTAATGATATTTTTATCGTTCGATTGTGTCCCAATCGTGGGGGTGGGATCGATTTCGTTGTGAAGCATAAATATCATCATTTTGAAGTTGAATTTGGCATTTGCAATGGAAAGAAACTTTGGTGGAGTGGCACTTCCACATAAATAGATTTTTAATACATCACGCGACCATGGTTTCGATGCTGCGCATCATCACCAGGTGACATCATCCTAAGGTGAAAGTTTTATTTTCTACCCTCGTCATGAAGGTATTCCACAAAGTTAAGCCTGAAACTGTTATGTTTTTCCAATGCAAATACATTATTCAACATATGAAGTAACTTACTCCGTTTAAGTAGCATCGATACGGTTTAGATGTTAATTCGATTTCGAGCACTTCACGATCCCACATGCATTTATGTGAGATTTTTTCGCGAAGGAACTGGAGTCCGAACACAAAATACCCACATATTTTTTTAAGGAGTCCCAAGTATGAGAGGGTTAATTTAAAAAAAAATCAACACAAGTGGGACCCAAAAATGCTACCATTTTATGCAATCCTGCGGATATCCTTCGGAACATCACAGGCAGAGAATTTGCATATTCCAACTTGAGTCCTCAACCGCCGAGCCGCCCAATGCCAATGTCAACATGCACAAGCGACGGTGCACGAGTTACTAGTGCGACCTCGTACCACCTTGAGTATAATCCGGGGAAGTCGTTCCAAATTCGCAAACTTGGCTTAAGGCTGCCATGCACATATGCAAGCACTAGCTCTGTGGCTTCCCGTCTTCCACTCAACTACCACTCAAGATCATCGAAAATTACGTTGTCCTACAATGAAAATTAGGCTTTGCTGCACATTTTTGAAGTACTTGGTTGGGGTAAAATTGTTGAAAGTGCATTTTTGAAGTCACACTGTCCAGATTTCAGTGACGAAATAATATTGCTGGAAAACTTTTTGTTGAAGGCCTAGTATTTCTGAATGCACATTGTTGAATATTCACTGTTGAATGCACATTTTTGAAGGTATGCTGTTGTAGGAAAATTACTAAACGTTAATTGTCGAAGGCACGTTCTTTACCTGAAGGTACGTAGCTGAATGTGGCAACATAATAATTTGCATTCAATTTTCATCAACATACATATATGCAGATGTACATTATAAACATTTCATAGATATTGCATGAGCGGTATTCATGGTTGATTTTTCTAAGTTCATAAAAATTACCAGGGCGCCCAATGGATGACTGCGGCACACATTGGTAAGTAATGAGGACTTGTAGTCTGCAATGACCAATTTCAGAAAACCAGGACAGCTCGGCGATAGAGGAGAGCTTCAAGGTTGCGATAGCCTACTAAGAGAAATTTAGTCGGCAACTGTTTCGGGGGTGGGGAGGCGTGCAATTGCTAAGGTCACCTTCTTCACTGAGGATGGTGTAAAGGGTGATTTGAGGGAAGGTGAAGGAAATTCTGCAAGGTATCGTCCTGCATTGGTCCATACCTTTACAGAAATGAACCAAGTCAAGGGGATCCTAACTTGTATCTCGTTCCTACGGAAGGAATTTCTGCACTTCACACCTTTCCCCTTATCAAGCGCCCAGATATTATAGAGCGCCGGAATGTATGCGTGTTAATATGTATTTATTTGTGCAACTAATCTTGATTCATCTATTAGTTAAGAACCCTTCATGACAAAAAAAAACACCTTTTGTTCTTTCTTGATGATTTGTTCGCTACGGGCAGTTTCTTTCCCATGCAGTTTCATTGAACTATTCCCGCGAAGCGTCAGAGGCACTCGTAGCATATGTATCCGAGGTAGGCCACTGCCATTTTTCTTTGGTTTTTCATTCCAATATTTTCCCAGGATTCCATTAAATCAGCCACATTTCTAAAAATCTACTTCTGAAGATGTTCCTGACTCGTTTAGAAATTTTAATCCAGATGACTGTGTCAGCTGCTAGGTCGGTCATTTTTATGTACAACCCTTATCGCCTATCATCGTACCGGCGCGGCGATTCCCCTGAACTGGATACCTGCGGATTCGTTCATTTTCTATTGAAACGACTCGTAACTGTTGAGCCTTGACAATGGCGAGTAGACCTGAGGTCACAATCTCGGAAAACCATGATTGTTACACACCGAAATCGGCAGTTGCCGAGACTGTAACGTCACAATCGTAATTATCGTTTCCGATCAATTTTTATTTCCATTCTTCGAAGTTAAGCCGGTTTCGTCGGCACATTTTCCACACGGACAACGTCCCATGTACAAGCGACACCATTCGTCACCGTCCCAAACCTCAGGAGTTATCGCAGTGACTAGGCGGGCAGTCACAACGTTGTATATTACACCACCAGATGTCATGTGACCCCTAGCAATGGTGGAAGGGAAGTGCATTATCGCGATGCCTATATATCATTTCTTTGATGCTAATTTATGCTATCTTTCCCTTTTACAATTCAACAACTCAATACTTCTCCGTACATATTATCGCTCGAAACCACCTTTCAAACACTTAGGAGGGCAACCAATCTTTTTTTTTGTACAAACCGGTATTCATTTGATAATTATCAAATGAATACCGGTTTGCACAAAAAAAGATTATAATCTATGATTTATTATTTAAAGGTTCTTTCTCTGGCTTGGAGGAAATCTTTAACCGGTGTTTTCATGTGAAGCATTTCACTCATTTATGGTTTATT